>CM044434.1:57635095-57645194 GCA_024363595.1 Xenopus borealis | reverse complement strand
TGACCTGCTAATAAAGCACTGTTATACTCTCCTTATCCTCGGCTACCAAACACAACATATTGTATTGTGATATTTATACTCTCTATTTACAGTATATTATGAGTAGGAACCTAAACTCAGTTAAATGAAAGAAGCAAAGAGAAGAGTGAGTCAGCTGAAAAAAACGGGGCTCCTGAGAGCATATTTGGAGTCACAGATCTCCAGGGCTGCTGTTAAGCATATATTTCTGCTATACTGACAAATTTTGCACAGAAAGAGAATGGTACAATAATAAAACAGAAATGGATATTATATTCAAGGAGGACATGTAAAGAGGCACAAGTATAAGGAGTAAGTTCCTTTTCCCATACAAGAGCTGAGATAGGATCATGTGTAATATCAGTACTCCAAGAGGTATTCATCTAAGATTTTTACATGTCTACAGGAAGAGGGGGGGGGGGCAAGAAAAGCATTATGTTTAATTATTGCATCTACAAAACCTGCTTGTCATTTTACAGATAGACATAGTTTGTTATGGTGCAAGTTAATCTTTCATCATGCCATATACACAATAGATTTTGATGTATTCACTAGTTTTGTTGAACTAATATCCATATTAGTTTCCCATTCTAATGTCCAGCCTCTTTCCTATGTGCAAAGACATTCTCAAATACAGTTTTTCCTTTATATATATAAGCAAGCTTGTTTGAAAAAACATAAATACTGTGAAATAATAAATTGAGCAACCAAGCTTGATGGACCCCAAATTAATCAGCTAAGGATGGATATACTGTGTATTTGTAACCAACATTTTTGTTTCTCATTTTTGTTTAACTTCTCTGTCATAAAACTATATATCTGTTAAGTATGTAAGGCACATAATATAGTAAAATTTCCAAATGAATCCCTTTTTATTTCATCTTGTGGTGAAATCCTGTACACAAAGTCCTGTATGACCTAATTATGATGAGACAAACCATTTGCCAAACAAACCTTCTACTCCAACAAAGATAAACACAGTTATGACAACTTTTCCTTAAATCCTTGACAGTTATTAATTGTACTTCACATCGTGCAAAATATATGTTTTCATGAACTAGTATGTAAAATGACTCTGCATATTTAAGACTAAGCCCTACCAAAGGAGCTGTAACATTATGGGAATGATTTTTCGAAGGGCCAAATTTTGCACAAAAAAAACGAACAAATTTAAATTACATTTTCAAAAACTTGAATGTCTGGCATTTACAATGCAGAAAAAAAAACAAGAAAACCTCAAATGTAAAAAAAATCGTCATCTAAAACCTGGCAAGTTCATGTAGAAGTCAATGGGAGTTGAAACCTCGACTTTCTAGGTTTCAGTTCAAGATTTTGAGAGTCTAAACTGACAAATTCTAGTTTTTTAGAGGTATTCCAGCTTTTTACATAAATAAGCAAATATTCAAGTTTTTTTCAAATTGTGAGTTTATTTGAAGTAGAAAAAAATCAAACCCTCACAAATTCGAATTTTGATAAATCGGCCTCTATGTTTTTCTCCTTTGGATTTTTGCCTATTTTTATTATGTTGCATAGTTAGAATATCTGGAACTGCAAGATCTTTTATGTTTGCATCAACCAATCCTGCCAAACCAATCGAACAGTCCAGTTCACCTAATCTGGTCACTGTTTGTAAGGGGTTTGTATGTTCTTCCTGTATCTGAATGGGTTCACTCTGGGCAACCCTGGTTTCCTTACACACTTCAAAACATATTGGCCGGTTATTGATAAAACTGACTCTTAGGGATCTATTTATCATACCATGCAAAAAGTAAAACATTACCGGTGACTTTGCTCATACCAACCAATCAGATCTGTGTTTTTGTTTTCTAACTGTTGAAATATAACTGCTGATTGGCTGCTATGGGCAACATCACCAGTAATATTTCACTCCACATTTTGCACAGTGTGATAAATAGATGTGATAGAAATTTAAAGTTGTAAGCTTTGCTGAGGCATAAACTAAATGACATTCCCTGTGTAATTGTGTAAACACTTTAAAAATAGAGACTGAGTTTATAATTTTGCCATTTTTTGCATGTTCAGCTGGTTTCTTCATAATTATTAAAAAATTATGTGGCACCAGTGTTTTCTCTATACTGCACACAAGCATTAAAATATATTCTAGAGCTGTAGTTCTTCCAGTTGATTAAACGCATAAGGTAGAACATTTTTTCATAGGTAAACATTCTTGATTTTTCTGAAATTTTCAGTGAGTATTACAAAAATTTTTCTTGAATTCTAGGGTTAGAGTTAGATTGGCTTAAAGGAATAGTATACCCCCCTTTTCGACATAAGTTCATTGAATAGGGCTGAACATAACTTTGCTTATTTTTAATTTAAGAAATATCTATAATTTTGCTATTTTTGGCACTAAAGAAAAAAGAAAGTTTCGGTTTAGCACTTCTTGTCATTTCCTGGTTCTGATGAGTGGACTGGGAATCCCTCTAGTATGCGTTGCTCAAAGAAACATCTTAGGAAAGGGCACTCTGAACAAATTGCCCTGTTAATAATGGGAGAAAGGGGAGGATATTCTGTGGCAAAAACTATTTGCATATAGTTCTTTATAAGGGCAAAAATATAGAAAAAATAATATTCTTTAATAAAAAGAATAGGCAGAATGAATTTTCAACAAAGGTGTTTAGATGTACCTGTATACAGCCCTTTTAAATGATAAAGCATATCAAGAACTGTTGACAGCTCTTGAAAATCCTTGAGCAAGTGGAGTGATAGTAACATTTTAATTCAAACAGATGATGAGCGTATTGGTATTAATGGATCTTAGAATTCTTTGTTTAAAAAAATGCCGGTACCCAACACAAGAAAAATTAATCAAAAGAATCAATGGGAGAAAAACCTTTGTCACGGAGAATAAGTAAATAAAATAATTTGCATCTCTATTTTGATAACCATGCCCAACAGTCTTCTATTTCTGAAGTTTGTTCATTTGCATTTCAATACATGAGGTATATCACATCTAACCACCTGCCCTATGGCAAGTGATAAGGATAGAGTCTCATTGTGGACTGTGCCCACCAGCACTCCCTAACTCATGGTTCTGAATGCCTTAGCCCTGCAATTTTTGCATCTGGGGGCAATAATGCACTTTGTAGCTTTTAGATGTAGATACGTTTAAAAGAGGGAGCTGCACTATGCTAGATTAGACCTCTTGTCTTAAATATAACCCAAATTGGAAATTACTACTTTACCCAACCCTCAAGTTCTATAACTGCAACAACATTCTTCCCCAGTAGAATTGACCCCCTTATTTATTCAATCAGCAAAAACTGTAGCCAATGAAAAATAAACCCAGTACACTAATACACCTTTGTTCTTGAATAATAAAAATTAAGTACTGTATTCTGGGTTCTCATTTTTATGGTAAGTTATACATTTGAGGACGCAGCACGGTTTAAGCCTCCCTTGATTTTTTTTCTTTATAAAAGGTAACTTTTTCAGTGTTTAAGTACTTCTGTGCATATTATGAATATAACATATTTTTTTTCCTGAAAGTGGCAGCAATTGAGCTGAAAGCTATTGGAAGCGCTCATTGTTGCAGAACTGGATGGGAGCGTGTGATTATTGGTGCAGGGGGGATGCAGTAAAGGTTTTGGTTTGGCAGATGCATCACACCTCGCCAAAGTATTCCCCTAAGCAGAATCATCTTCTATAGTCCTGGGAACAACTTACAGCAGTGATCCCCAACCAGTAGCTCATGAGCAACATGTTGCTCTCCAACCCCTTGGATGTTGCTCCCAGTGGCCTCAAAGCATGTGCTTATTTTTGAATTACTGGCTTAGAGGCAAGTTTTGGTTGTATAAAAAACAGATGTCCTGCCAAACATTCTCTCCTGTAGGCTGCCAGTCCATATAGGGGTTACCAAAAAGCCAATCAGAGCTCTTATTTGACATCCACATGGACTTTTCATGCTTGTGTTGCTCTCCACCTCTTTTTTAAATTTAAATGTGGCTCATGAGCAAAAAAGGTTGGGGACCCCTGACTTATAGTCACACCAATTAGAACTACAAGTGTGGGACCTGAGGTTTTCCAGATAAGGGGGCCTCCCTGCTTTAAAGGAACAGTGACATAGCATTTAAAGTGTTTTAAAGGAATGACAATATAATTTTGTGTTGCTCTGTACTGGTACAACTTGTGTTTACATCAGAAACTCTACTATGATTATGATATATAAACAAACTGCTGTGTAGCAATGGAGGCAGCCATTCAAGCACAGGGTGCACAATAGATAACAGATAAGTTCTGAAGAATCCCATTGTAACCACTAAGCTTATCTCTTATCTGCTGTGTATACTGTGCCTTTTCTCCTTTTTCAGCTTTGAATGGCTGCCCCCATGGCTACACAGCAGCTTGTTTATATAAATTATTGTAGAGTTTCTGAAGCAAACACACCAGTTTTACCATTGCAGGGCAACAGAACGTTATATTTTCATTATTTTCAGACACTTCCATTCTTTGGTGTTACTGTTCCTCTACTAGACAATAATTTAAACATTAACTAAACCCAATAAGATTATTTTGTCTCCAACAGGGACGGACCGGGCTGGGGGGGTACCTGGAAAAAACGCTGATGGTCCCCAGGCTCTTGTGGGCCCCGCCAGCCCAGACCCGCTCCCTGCACTAATCTTCCTGCCACGACCTCCCTTTTTCAGGCAGGTCGGGACAAGTACAAAATGCACATGCATGTGTGGTGTGTGGGAGGGCGGCTCAGCAGGGGAATCTAGCAGCAGTCCTGGTGGGCCCTGAACCCAGCAGTTTGACCCTGGTCTCCCATAAGGATTTACTTTATCTTGAGATCAGGTACAAAGTACTGCTTTGTTATGAGGGAGAAAAAAAATGTTTAAAAATGTTGAATTATTTGATTAAATAAATAAATGTCCTACATTTTTTCTTATTTATAGCTTTGGAATTATTTGCCTTCTCCGTATAGCTCTTTCCTGCTTTAAAAGGGAGTCATTTATCTCATCTAAAAAACAAATGCTCTGTTATAAATGTATTGTTATTGCTACTTTTTATTTCTGTTCAGGCCCTTCACTACACATTTTTCAGTCGGTTATTCAAATCAGTACATGGCTGCTAGGGTAATTTGGACACTAGCCACAAGTAGGGTTTCCACCTGGCCGGTATTTTACCTGCCTGGCCGGTATTTTTGATGGTTGATCCCAATGTTAAGAATAGGAAAAAAAGGTAAATATAGAGGAAGGCCGGTATTTTTTTTCCTAAAAAGGTGGCAACCCTAGCCACAAGATTGCTGAAATTGCAAACTGGAGAGCTTGTGAATAAAAAGCTAAATACCTAAAAAAACACAAATGAAAGAAAAGGAAAACCAATTGCAAATTGTCTCAGAATAACACTCTCTATATCATACTGAATAGGTGAACAACCATTTTAATGGCACTATGTTACACAGCCTTTTTAAATTCCCTGATTTTAAGTTTTCCCTGATTTTACAGCATTCTTTGTGGTCCCACCAATATATAATGTATAATGCATTTTCCTGATTTTACACCATCTTTTTCTAGTCCCCTAAAAACGCAGAATGGGAGTTCTACTATGTATAATATTTTTTACTCATAACACTCGCAGAAATAAAATATAAATAATATAGATTTACCTATTTGAGGCTTTTAGAACAGCTAAGGCCCACGAATCTCTAGTATTTAGGGAGGTAAGAGTGGAAACTGACACACTGTGAGTGCTGTGAGATGCCAGGTATGTGGAGTATGGCAGTGGTAGAAAGGTTACTGACTGGGAGAGATTCCTACTCTGCAGTGAAATATGAGAACAGCTATTTGTGAGGGCCGTATGGAGCTATAACAGTTGGTTTGGGGGGCAGGGTGGGTGGCATACAACTGAAGGCTTGAGAGGGGGACACAGAGCAATCTTTAGGATAAATAATCTGTTATGCATGGGTACAATGTTTTTGGGGAGACAGCCCTTGAAATAGCTGTATTAGCTCAACAGCTATATATCTGTTAAGACTGATTTATGTATCTGTATGACAAACATTGCTATTGGTAAAATTACCAGGTTGCACACTTGCTGCTTGCAAACAATTATTGAGCTACTTAGAGATTGTATATGGGTACAATATTTAATTACAAAAATAGATAAAATGATTTTTTTTTTGCTGTTTTATAATTATTGAAACAGGACAGTTTTCAGGAAACCTAAATAAAAATCTACACACAGAAAGAAAAATATAGAGTTAAGGAGTGCAGAGGTAATAGTGTAATACAAATTAACACCCTGAGACAAAAATGATGTCATACTTACCCATTCCAGCAACTTAATGAATCCCAATGGCTCCTCTAACCTCCTCCAGCGTAGTCCGGCAAATGGGTTCTAATGGGAGGGAGGAGAGATCAGTTTTTGCCCAATTCATATTGAAAACTACACCAAACTCCACATTATCAACCCCTTCTTGCTACCTTCTTGCCAAGTCCTGCAAGGCCCCCCAATCTGTCCATCGTTGAGGAGGAAACTGCTGTTGACATGGTCCTTGATTAAGAGCGCCCAAGGGTGAGTGGCTGGAACTCAGTTGTCTGAACAGAAGGGCTTAAGTATCCAAGTGAAGAGAGTATGTCAGCTCCCCTTGATGACCAGTTTCTCTAAACCTGTTACTTTTGTATGTACCTAATACTATTTGTTCAATACAGTCAGGTCCCTATGTAACTGCTTACTGTAATGTGGTATCACTGTTCCAATATAGTTCTAAGAGTATTCTGTATGTAAGGCTAAAAATATCCTAATTGTTATTAGCTGAAAATTTTAAGATATTTCTACTGCTTAATTAAGTCACACGCAACCTGCTAAAGTGGTTGTATATTTGTATCCCTTATATCCAGTCTCGTTTCTGTGCCCCAGACTCACTTAGCCCCTGGCTTTCTGCCCTTTTTTCCTCCTCCCTCCTCTCTCCCACTGTCACCTCCTCACTCCCTCTGTCTCTGTGCTCTCTGATCAAAAAATCCTAATAGAGAGAGGGACAGTGTGAAAGCAAAGGACACCCGATCCTCACTTACACACCCCATCCCAAAAGAGGGCATAAGAAGCCATCAGTCCTAAGGCAGGGAGATGGTAGGAGGGAGTCACATGGAGCTCTTTCTAGGCTGCAAATAAAGACCCCAAACAAACTACAGAAAAGCATTTGTTTTGATAGATATTTATAGAATAAATAACTAAAGATCGGTGTGCATTTAGTGTGAACACACCAGTATGAATCACAGTGTTCAGAGCAGTCAGTGTTAAGCAAATATTTAAATAATATGTAAATAACATTTTTGGAATTATTTTTCTGTTTGCAATATATATAAAGTTTTATTTAATATGTAATGGGTCATAGTGTGTGCCTTGAAAAATCAAACGCCACAAATGCTGATTGGTAGTATTATTATGATATTATTGAAAACAGTCCTTGTATATATAAATATACAAAGTATATTGCTGTTTTTCTAGGAGGTCTAATTGGAGCAGCTGTAGATTTGGGGGATGGGTTATGATCCAAAAATACCTAAAAGAGCAAAGTTCCATAGACTTTTATACGCAATAGAGTTTTGGCAAGTGCCAGAAACTGACAGAGCTAATGCATACCAAATATGTGTAGAAATGATCACATTAGCTATTCAACTAAAATCCTGCTTTGCCATTCATTTGCCAACACAATTCTGTTCTCTTCCTTTCATCCATCTAGATACAAAAGCATTTATGAAAGAGTTTTAACTTATGCATAATCTCTACTGGTCAATATTCTTCCCTCAAAATTGTTTCAACTAAAATCTTGCTTTTCCCTTCATTTAACAATACAATTCTACTTTCTCCCATCCATCTGTAGCTTAGCAACAATTCTGCTATCAACGAATGCAGGTATATTTTTATTAACGTTACAAAACCTATAGGGGACTATATAGATTTACATACAAAAGCATTTATCGAAGATTTTTAACTCATGCACAATCTCTGCTGGTCAATGCTCTTCCTTTAATGTGCAGAGTAGGATGGTAGATGTGTTTTATTTTTGTTTCTTACTTTCTTTTACGTATAGTGAAAATTAGTTAGACCTTACTTGATCATTAATCATCTTATGGAAATTCACCAAGGAGCCAATACAGTTTCTAGAAAGATAGGTCCTATATAGCTGTTAAAATAGAAATTTTAACATGTCATAAGCTCAGCTCTTGCTTAACTCATACAAAATCGATTGAAGGCTATAACATGCAGGGCCTTATTTACCTCTTATATCAGTCAGTGTTTGACTCATACACCCTACTATTGAACAGTGCTGCAGTAATCTGATGCTTATAATAGATGAGGTATTCAGTTCACTGGGGCTCTTAGAGCATTTCCAGCTGTCCCCATTGAGGGCAGCCGTGGAAATGACATACAATGTTCAATTTCCCCTTCTCAAATCAGGGGTTGAATAAAAAATAATTAACTAATCAGTGATAAAATATCCGTTTAACTGATAATTGTATGCAAGGAAGGAAATATGGAATAAAGTCTTACCAGTCAGGGGTACACTTAATTAAAGAATAGTGTTTGTACTGGTATAGTTTAAGATTTTTAACTATGTTCTTTGATGTTTACTGACAGCATAATATAAGTTTAGAATATTATTACTTTTGTAAAGTTATTCTATGGGAGTTATAAATCCAAATGTTTCTTATGTTTTAAATCAAAAAAGTCAGACCAAACTAGAATACACGATTTACCCATATTTATCATGAAACAAACACCAAAAATAAAACAGATAGGGAAAAACCCCAATAGTTTTGGATTGTCAAACTAAACATCAGAATGTTTTGTATTTGACAGCGAAAATTCAAAAGTCGGTGGAAAAGACCGAAACGGTTAGATTTTCATTCGAAACCCAGCACAGACAATAATATCTTCAAATTGCAAATAGGACCTCTACTATTGACTTCTACAGGACATCGACAGATTAAAGATGGAGTATTTTCAAATTCTGACTTTCTGCATCCTCAGGGTAAAATGAATCTCAAAGAAAACTAACAATTCCTTGTTTAGTCCCAAGATCTCCTGGATGCCTTGAGCTTGCTTGCGCTGCCGGCACTAGTGATTTTTTAGCACAAGCGCTCTATATAGCTCCATAGCGTTGGGTGCTGGTGTAAGGGTTCCCACTGGCTGAAGCTGCAGCGGCTGAGTCCGACGGCTGCGCAAGCAAGTGCAAGGAATCCAAGAAATCTTAGGACTAAACAAGGAACCCCCTACACCCTTCCAAAGGCACCTGCACCCTTTACCTCCTGAAACACATCTGCTGGCTGCTCGCTCTGGCCTGGGACACCCAGCTGGGGCTGCTACTGGGGGACCCCCGGTGCCAAGAATACAGCCTGCGGTTCAAGCGGGGTCAGACAGACTCCTTCCACTAGATTGGCAGCAGGTTCAAAATGAAAGGGCAGACAGCACACACGGAGCAGGGCCACCACTTACTAAGTAGCGGCAGCAGCGCAAGCAAGTACAAGTGCTTTGTGTGTGCCGCGTTGCCCACCAGGAGCAGAGCGGGTTCGAGTAGCTGCCCTTGAAACGCTCTGGTGTGTCAAAGTCTGGGCTGGGAGTAGGTTTTCCAGGCAGCTGTTCAGAGGGCTGGAACTATCCTTCCCGGGAGTCTTTTTCCTGCAGCCAAAGTCCGGCTAAAAAATGTTGACTATAAAGAAGTTAGCGGGCCGGTGAGTGGGGGTCGCAGGGTACAGAGGTGGAGGGGAGGCCCCTGGATCTGGCTCACTTGGGGCCTGAGGCTTTGCTCAGTCTGTTCCAGAGGAAGAATAGGAAAAGGATGGGGACCTGCTGTTGCGCTGCTCCTCCACCAAAGAACTGTCACTAGAAAAGCCAGGGAGGAGGAATCGATTGCCGCAAGATGGATGGTCCCCCTGTCGCCTTTTCTGAAGAGGACAGGAAGTGGAGTTTTGGTAAGTTATTTCTTAATAAAAACCTTGTGATTTGAAATTATAATTTGTCTTGGTGTTTTTTTTTTTTTCGTTCTAAACTAACGAATTTTAAAAAAATGTTTTTATATTACTGGTCCTTTAAGTCTACTAGAAAATCAATTAAA
>CM044434.1:57502459-57523049 GCA_024363595.1 Xenopus borealis | reverse complement strand
TTTCCGAAGCCGCTCAAAGTTTCCTGGTGAGGCAACTTTGGCTGCAAGCGACTTTTCATTATAGCTGGTGTAAAACGGGGAAGCGGTTTGGGGAGATTAGTTGCCCCTAGACTATTAGTGGCAAGGCGACTAATCTTCCAGAATTGCCAGTTATGACCTTACCCTAAAGGGCAGTAAAGCAATGTGCAGGATTACTTTGGCTAATCTCTACACCAGTCCAACCCCCCCACCCCCCATCCTTCCCAGTCATGCAGAACTGGGGCCACTCTGTTTCCCTGTAGAGAAGCCACTGATTGTGTAGAGATTTGTATTGTCCTCAGTCAGGTCAAGTCAAGGGGGAATTTCACTGCACACAATTGGGTTTTTCATAAAAATGGTACGGATTCTATAACTAAGGTATATTGGGGATAGGTTTCTTTTTCAGTAAAGAAAATAAAAATGGAATTTCACTTTTGCCTTTACAACCCCCTTTAAAGATATTCACAGCCTCCCATGGTGAATAGCCAATGTTAAGGCATTACTTTTGTCCTTTATTCTTTTCATTTTGCAAAGCTTTCCTGTTTATATTTACTACTATATAGTGTCCTCCAACCTCTATAGAGATGTAATATTGCTTAGAAGCATCTCTTCTACAGTAAAAAAAAGAAACCCAAGTTTATTTTCCTCATAGCTTAATTCTCTTTCAAGCTTGTTTACATACTTCCATCCTATGGAAAGGGAGACAAAAGTACAGTGATTATTTAAAAGATAAGAAAAATCATATTATCTGGGTGTTGCCCGTTTATTAGGCAGTGCTAACATTTTTCTCTGCGCCATTGGTTTTTCTTGGAAAGAAATTCACTGGCCCAGCGGTCTGACTGTTTAACTACTATGCTGCTATCTTGCCCCATTTTCCCAATTATCCCTTGCTCTTAAGCTAGATTTCAATGTGCAAGAGATCCCTAGAAAACCAAAGTAAGGTGGTGGTTTGGATTTTGAAAATTATCCCCAACCAAAGCTGTGGGCTAACAGAGACTGCACCCTGGTTGGGGGGTAAAAGTTTTTTTTTTTTTTCTTTAGCCTGCCTGCCAGCTCTAGGCCACCCACACAAGAAGGGAGCTCCTGGTACAAGCAGCCTTGTTGGGACACATGCATGTGCATTATGAGCGAATGCCACAACTTGTTCATTATGTGCATGCACGTGACTTCCTAAGCACATTATGTGCATTTGCTATGCATGACATGGCCACTCACACCAGTAAGGTCAGCAACATCAGATGTAGTTGAAATTCAATTTTTACTAATGAGAAGTCAGTGTAAGCAAGATCTAAGAATGGGAAAGTAAAATCGCCATTGTGGCAAAACACATTAGACAGAAATGATCATTTCAGATCTTACTTGATTGGTTTGCTTTTTTTTTTTAAACACTTTTGTCTTGTTTAGTAAGTTAACCGCATGCTAATAAAGAACCCATGGTAGAAAATAGTTTATTATGTTCCTGACCTTCTTATGAATTAATTTAATTTTGGCAGAACCAACAGCAGATAGCTGTTCAGGGTCAGCAAGTTGCACAGACAGCTGAAGGTCAGACTATAGTTTACCAGCCTGTAAATGCAGATGGGACCATTCTTCAACAAGGTAAGTAAACTTCATCTTTACTGTTAATCCGCTCTGTAAAAAAAAAAAATCCTATTTTTTTCCATTTCCATACCTACCAGTTTCTATTTCTTAAAGTTGTTTGATCATCCTAATGCTTAAAAAAAATTGCAGCAAAAAGTCTTAAGACTTTTTATAACCGTAATACATTGATCAGCTTCTTTAGACAAGAACTGGCAACAGTCAGTCCTTGGGAGTCTAAATGCTCCCACAGAGCAAACCTTTTTTTGTTATTTAAGTGCTGGATGCTATTTTATTTTTACTCTGTTTAATTTTACATAATCACCTTGCTCTTGGACAACAGGTCCTCAAGACCCTGATCACAACTTGTGGATTAATGTAGTTGACATGTTGTTTGCGAGCACTGGCGATTTACCTAGGAATTAATCCTCTATCCAAACTCTCTGTCCCTGTGTTTTGTTTTACCTGATTTGTCCCCTTAAGTGACAGTCCCTGTTACAGGAATGATCACCATACCTGCTGCTAGCCTAGCTGGGGCTCAGATTGTGCAGGCTGGAGCCAATACCAGCACCACCAATAGTGGCCAAGGAACTGTAACAGTAACTCTCCCTGTGACTGGCAACATGATGAACTCTGGAGGCATGGTGATGGTATGTTATAAAACTCTATGCTTCAGTGGTTTTAATGCCAAATGCTTTTTATTTAATTTTTTTTGTTTTTGCCTTTGCTGCTTATTCTTTAACACAGATGGTACCTGGTTCTGGGACTGTACCTACTCTCCAGAGGATTCCACTGCCTGGTGCTGAAATGCTGGAAGAAGAGCCTCTCTATGTGAATGCTAAGCAGTATCACCGAATTTTAAAGAGGAGACAAGCACGAGCTAAATTAGAGGCTGAAGGAAAAATCCCAAAAGAGAGGAGAGTGAGTGTTGGTCAGGCTTAGAGTAAGGATATGGACTTGAAATCTGTCCCAGTAGCTTAAAAAGGATTGTCGTGTACCTTTTGAATCAATAATAATTTGTTTGTACAAAAATTCTTAACTATTCTGCATTGACCTGTTTGACTGCACTGTACTGTAACATGTTTCCCTATAAAAATGTGAGACTGAAACTAAAGCGTTCCAGATCTACACAAACCTTTAATTAAATAGGTATTGGTTTGTAAAAATGTACATATTAGCCAAAACACAGTATGTATATATTATTTTATAGAGGAAGAGCATAATTCATCTTGTAGTCTGTTGAGCTTATGATGGACATACGTTTTTATATTTGGAATTAACCTTAAGGAACCTTAAGGAAAATGAACCTTAATTAAAAGCATAGTACATCATGGCACCCACCTTGCTGTACCTGATCGCTATGTTATTTTAGGAAAAATGTTCGAAGTACTCCTTCTGTGCCCTCGGATAACTTCGACTATTCCTCTTCCTGTCATAGCTTCCATGTTCCTGTGTATATGCCAAGATTAGACCTCCCCCAGACCCAAGCGCATCCCTGAATCTTGTGTGCTCTTGCAAAGCATGCTCTTGGATCCTTTGCATGTACTGTCTTTCCCCCCCCCCCCCCCCCCACTATGTTGCTTACATTCTGAAAAAGGGCTTGACTTAAATGCACAATTATTATAATATCTTGCCTGATACCCTGCATTCACAGTAAAGTCAAAAGCCAAATTTAAAAGCAAAAAAGCCAGCTTTTCACTCTACTTTGCCTGTGTACCCTGCCCAAAGTGATATAGCGTAAGCATTGTAACTTTACCTCTTAAAGGGGAAGTCAATCCTCCTGGCGCAAAACCCCTCCCCCTGTAGGCCTACCTCCCCCCGGGCTATTTGACCCTAACCTGTCGATTACCCCCAAGTCCATGTCCCCTGCAGGCAAGTTCACGGGCGCCATCTTTGCCCGCTACATCTTCTACCTTGATCCAGCGGCCTTTGGCGGCGCATGCACAGTAGGATGCATTTGCCCGTTGGTACTACTGTGCATGTGCCCAAATTTCACAAAGTTTCCAAAAAAGGAAACCAGAAAACTTTGAAGTTTGGGCACATGCGCAGTAGTTCCAACCGGCAAATGCATCCTACTGAGCGTGCTGCCGGACCAAGGTAGTGCGGGACAAGATAGAGCCCATGATCCTGCCTGGAGTGGATCTGTACTTTGGGGAAATCAACAAGTTAGGGGCAATAGCCTGGGGGGGGGGGGTTAGTGCCAGAGGGGTTGACTTCCCCTTTAAAGGGATACTGTCATGGGGAAAACATGTTTAGTGCAGCTCCAATAGCCTTCTGCACTGAAATCCATTTCTCAAAAGAGCATATATTCCGTTTTAAATTCTGAATTGGGCTAGACATTTTGTCAATTTTCGAGCTGCCCCTGGTCATGTGACTTGTGCCAGCACTTTAGGAGGGAACTGCTTTCTGGCAGGCTGTTGTTTTTGCTTCTCAATGTAACTGAATGGAACACAGTGGGGCATGGGTTTTTAAGTGCTGTTCTTAGATCTTACCAGGCAGCTGTTGTCTTGTATTAGGGAGTTATCTAGTTACCTTCTCATTGTTCTGTTGCTGCTGGGGGGGGGGCAGGGGGTGATATCACTCCAACTTATGGAGTGAAGAGTGATTGAAATTTATCAGAGCACAAGTCACATGACTTGGGGCAGCTGTCTAGGCCCATGTCAGATTTCAAAATGAAATATAAAATCTGTTTGCTCTTTTGTGAAATGGATTTTACTGCAGAATTCTGCTGGAGCCGCATTAACTGATGCATTTTGAAAAAAAAAAATTCCCAAGAGGGTGTCCCTTTAAACTTGCAAATTTGACTCTACTCTCAGGAACTTGCAGGGGACCTCTGAGGTTTTGGCAAAGATGGGGGTGCAACATAAACAGCACCTTCGGATCAGTGCACTTTTCAGTGACAGGTGCACTAGTCTGGTTAGCCATCATATTAAATGTTGGGTGCCAAACAAATGTGCTCACAATTCTGAATGTCCCTTTACTTTTCTCGTTCTCAGAAATATTTACATGAGTCCAGGCATCGCCATGCTATGGCTAGAAAGAGAGGGGACGGTGGAAGGTTTTTCTCCCCTAAAGAAAGAGAGAGCCATGAATTACAGGTAAAAGATATGTTAAAAAAAAAAACAAAAAAACTAGGTAGTTCTATGGTATGAAACAATCTGACAGTGTTCTTTTATGTTTCAGGATGTGGAATTTCATTAGAAGAAAGGTGGAGCTGATCTGAGATTAAATTGCATTTCCACTTCAGAAATAGGTTGACGCATAATGGAGCATTGGGTGCTTAGTATGTTTTTTTTTTTATCCAACTATGAGTCATCTCAGGGAAGAGAAGTTTACCAGATAATGCCATCACTTAGATGTATCAAGGAATGCAACACAACATCAGTCGGCTCGTATCTTCCTTTTAATATCTGATCAATGCGCTCCCTGTTTTATGCATGCAGGTTTTGAATTCTTCACCACAAGGGGTTACTGACTGTAGTGTTCTTTCTTGGACAAGCCTTCCATCCAAACTCTCACTGCATTATGGGCCAATAAAGGATTATTAAGGGAACTTCATTACTAGAAGTGCTCACTAGGAGACCATGCTATGGCAGTGAAACTTTGCAGGCTTTTAGTCCAATAAGTATCGGACAGTTTATTGGATGTTGTCATTTAAACTTTTGATGTATTTAAAAAGTTTCTGTTGTGTTTTTTTTTTTTTTAGAAGTAATCTTGTTTATGTTTGAAGAGCAGTACTTTACCTCTGCTTCATTTTAGGGGGGCTTTGACTAGGGCTGTTGGCTACATTGTATTTTGATATTGCATTTTTGAGGGTGGTAAATGTATTTCTTTACTTTGTAACTTTGTACATGAAAGGTTATTAATGCCAATATGAATATTCACATGTCAAATTATCCTTGTGATTTTGTTTTCTGCATTTCATTTTCCCCATCTTCAAGGTATTTTAGACCTAGTTTGGCTAACTCTCAGTATTTTCATGAACTTTTATATGTCCTATAAAGACCTGTGTGTGTGTAGAATTAGGGCAGTGTAGTACTCTTAAATTTACTTATGAAAATCTTCGTAAACTTTTTTTTTTTTTTTTTTTTTTTTTTTTTTTTTTTTTTTCAGAACATAATTTTTTCTGTTGGCTGTATTTGTACTGTGTACGTCACCCAGCTAATAAAACTTTCTAACAACAAGCAATTTTAATATTTGTTTCCATTCTCTGTGAATATTAAGCTGGCTGTGAATTACATGGGGTAAATCTGCTTGTTTTATTAAGAATGCCAAATTATCCAAAGTTTTACTACTAGCCTGATGAAATACCTTATGTGGTAGTTCAATGTGGATAAAAAAAGCCACTTTAACTAAAATCCACATGGCATCCTACTACAGTATGCCAGAAGGCACATGGCAAACTCTGAAGCAAATTGTAAGAAGGTTCTATGGCATGCTGACTATGGCTTAAGCAAAACACTGCTTATTCTAAATAAACCATCCCAACCATGAATGCTGAGGGATGTTTCTGTGCAGCAGGTGCCCGTGGGTCTACCTTTTGTGGCCCCTGCTATAAAGTTTGGCTGCTGTGACTGTTTACCCTGTTTAAGATTCAAATGTATAATTACTTCGATATACTGGCTCCTAAATGGTTCACACTTAGACTCAGAATGTATGCCCGAGCCCTGCATTATTTATCTCCCTTTGTGTGGCCCCATGAAACTCTGTCTGCTGTAATTCCTTGCCTTTTGTAAGATTTAAAAGGTATCCGTACTGAGATTAACAGGCCCCTGCATTGGTTAAACCTCAAATGGTTAACTAGCATACAGACAGACTAGGGTTTACATTCAGCAAGCAGAGGGTTAAGGCTCACAGTTACTCTTTCAGGCTAGTTTAATTTAGAGTGCCAAAGACAATCTTATTAAATTCTTTTTAATATTCTAAAAGGTATTACAGTGCAATTAATAAAAAGATGTTACAATAAGAGACATACATTCAAGAATACAAGTACAAACAGTTTTTAAAATAAAAATGGAAAACCTATACTTGGCTTCAGAGGTATAGAATTCCTGGTCCTGGAGGCAAAGGGAAACAAATTGGATAAGTTCCAATTGCAATTGGTCCAATCCAATTCTTAGTCAGAAAAGCTGACTATCAGTGATTTCAGGGCATCCGGTAACTGCACACTCCCCCTCCCTCCTGTGAGTAGGAACTATACTCACATAATATAAAGAACATAACTCCCTATGGGAACATATGGGATATATGATTAGGGTTGCCACCTTTAAAAAAAAAAATATATATATATGTACTGGCCAGTGGTGGGAGTGGGAACAAAAGGGGCAGACAGTGACAGAAAAGGGGCGGAGCCACTGAATCTCCCAGCAAAAGGGTCGGAGTCATGACACAAAAAGGGGGCAGAGCTACAGCACGCGTCAGAGAAAAGGTAAGTGGAGGGCCAAGGGCATTTGTTAAGGGTATTACAAATTACCGGCAACTAGGCTAGGCCGGTAAAATAGCGGACGGGTGGCAACCATATAGATAGATATATTCTATTCATTGGTTGTTAATTCTCTCATGGATGGCATAGATACTAAACATCAATACTGTGTGACCTGCCCAAATATTCACATTTGATATACAGAGTACCAAACCATGTTTGGACTCATCTGAAGGCTGAAATTAACTTGGACCCATCACTAGTTTTTTATGATACTGGTACAACAGGTATGGGTTCTGTGGGGATAAATATGTTTTTGGGTGTTTTTTTTGCAACCTTCACTTTACCTATGAAGGGGGCCTTGCTGTGAACTTTAAGCTCTCCCTCCTTGGGCTTTCCCACTCCACATGGAATGGCTGTTATCAGCCAGGGCTTGGAGAAGGGCATAATAGGTTGTGACTAGGGTTGCCACCTTTTCTTGAAAAAAATACCGGCCTTCCTATAGATTTATCTTTTTTCCTATAAATAACATTGGGATCAACCATCAAAAAAGTAAAATACCGGACAGGTGGCAACCCTATTACAACCCTGTTACAAATTACTCCAGGCCTTAGTGTAGAGAAGACTGTTATATGTCTGATTTATTTAAGACATGCTTCTTCATGAGATCTTGGTCTGTTTTATTAACTATTACAGGCCTGTATCATGACAAAGGTTCTATCAGGGAGCCCAGTATACAGCATTTGGGGGTGAGGCCCAGATTAGTAGCGAGGCCTGGGCTTAGGGCAGCAAAATATTAGGAATGGCATGCCGCCCAGCTGCTTTCTAGGGCTCTCCATCATGTGTGCTCGCGGGCTGGGGGTATGTGGCCATTCACTAAGACTGCACATTCTAGCGAGCCTACCCACGAAATCTGGCAGGGGGGATAGGAGTTGAAATTTAGCAAAGCTTTTCAGTTTGGTCATTTGGAGTAGAAACATATCCTTACCTATTTTGCATTAGTTGGAATGTGTACTTTAGAAAACGATATTTTTGAAGGTAGGGGAATTTCGACTTTTAAAATAAGTATGCAGATTTCTGGTGTGGTAATTTGGTGTACTGCTCTGAGTTTTTGACCTATACAAGTGAGAAATCTCCATAGCTGACTGCTACAGAGAGAACGTTAGGGCAAACAGTCAAATGGTTATTGGGAAGATTTGATGTGTAGGGGAGGGTGGGACATTGCTACTAGTTTGTGACATTACAGCCAGGTGTTGCCACTCCCACTCAGCAATTACTTGAACTGGCTCTTAGAGATCTGGCTCTTAGAGAAAGGCTCCTAATAGTTTGCAATAGTACTTCTATTATTTAAAAAACTAAGCTGTCCATACAGACAATTTTATTTTCATGATAGTTCCCCTTTAATGAACAAGTTAAAGGACCAGTAACATCAACAATTTAAAAAAAAAAATTTGTTAGTACACAACAAATAAAAACACCAAGACAAATTATACTTTAAAATCGCAAAGTCTTTATTAAGAAATAACTTACTAAAACTCAGCTTCCACTCCTCTTCACAAAAGACAACTGGGCAACGATCCATTTAGTAGCACTTGATTTCTCCTCCCTGGCTGTCTGCTGCTGGATCCTTTACCTCTCACTTTCAGTGCTACTGTGGGTTTAGGAGAGAGAGAGAGAGAGGCTGTGTTAGTTTTGGATGGGGAGACCAGACAAATGTTTTTTGCTCTCGCAACACTGCTTTCCTGTGCCTAAGAAGCAAGAGGCTTGGCACCTGCCTATGTGAACTGAAAGGAGGAGGAGACGGTGCTGAACAGGGCTGTAATATGCAACACCACTTCCAGCATGAACTCTCTGCGGATCGGAGCAGGCTCGCTAGTGCACCTTGGGTACTGCTGGCACAGAGCAAGAGTGTGGCCTGTGGCGGTGTCTCCTCACTTCAGGCAGCTATTACTCTCATTCCCAAAGCCCTGGTGCTAGTGGCAGGGGATGGAGAGCTCCTCGTCAGGATGCTAGTAACAGAGGAGGTACATATAGCTCTATGTTGGGTGTGTGGCTCTTGGTGTGTGGCAGGACAGGTACCAGAGGGACAGACCACTTTGTGTGGAGCTTCCCTGACACTTGCCCGTGTGTCTGTGTGAGTCAATACCCGGTGCTGTCGCTGAGGTAGAGATTAGAGGAGACAGTGCAGGAAGACGCTATTGCCCGTGTGCCCATGCTTTGCTGCCCTGTATGGGGGATTGGCAGTAGTTAGAAGGGGCGAGAGTACAGGTCACTCCCTGCAGCCCCGCAGCCTTATGCTTTGCCAGCAGTGCCCAAGGTGCACTAGCAAGCCTGCCCCGATCTGCAGATTGTTCATGCTGGAAGCGCTGCTGCACTTTACGCCCCAGTTCTGCAGCGGCCCAACTCTTAGGCCAGTCTCCCCATCCAAAACTGACACAGCATCTCTCTCCTAAATCCACAGTAGCATGGAAAGTTGGATCTAAAGGATCTAGCAGCAGATAGCCATGGAGGAGAAATCGAGGGATCGTAATCCCTTCTTAAATAATCCCTTCCAATCCATAGGCACCATACCAGATGAAAGAGAATTAGAGAAAATCAGAAATAGGGGCTGGTCTAAAACTGAACTAAGCTCTCTTACATCTGGCCCTGGTGCCTTGTTTACTAATCATATCCTGAGGTAGCCACTGACTAGACTGAGCTGAAATCTTAGGTATTCTGGAGTAGTCCTGTTCAGTTACTTGCCTGCCCTTGATAGGTTTCTTTGCCTCTTGCTCTGAACCTCTGAACTGCCTGTGCCTGCCCTGCTCTATGCAGCCTGTGGGTGCCGTACCTTGCCTGCAATACATCTGCCCTATCCTGCCAATGTCTGCCATTTTCTGCCTGACCTATGCTGCTTGTGTGAGCCATACTCTGCCTGTCCTACTTTGCCAGTGTGTACCATAATTTGCTTGTACGTGGTATTCTCTGCTTGCCAGTAATGGTACTAGGTGGGGGAGGCCCTGGTTAGGGCCGGGCAGCCAGGCTCCAACTCCACCCGGCTTCAGTGGGTGCAAGACTGCCGGGGGGCCCTGAGTGGGGTGCTGAACCTGGCCCAGTTGCACCCCCTGCCCCCCGGTAATTACGTCCCTGCTACTTGTCCTATGTTGCTTATGTGCCATACTCTGACTGCCTTACTTTGCCTGTGTGTGCCATAATATGTCTGATCTACACCCTCTTCAAATGAGTATTTAGTTTAGTGCTGTCCAGCTTCTGTGGTACTAAGATCCAGAATTTGAGAGCGAATATTCGAAGCCACTTTGTCCACTCCCCCTTTTAAAACCACACTCATGTTAAGGTCCCTAAGGTGTTAAATTACCTGATGGGGGTTGCTGTGTTATCCACAGTGGAAGAAAAGCCATGTAGATTCAATGGTATGTCTTAATAAACATTTCTTCAGGTCCCCAGGCAGCACACACAAGAGATAGGCCCTCCTACTAGGGACAGGAAACAACACAGTTCCCCTGTGCTTTTGTTTCCTGTCCTACTTGGGACTGAGGTGAGTATTTGGGTGTCCAGCTGGATCCCTGGTTATGCCCTTTGTGAGCCAGGACGTGGCATCCGTCCTAGTAACTGCTCACCCCTTGCTGGGGCTCGCGGTTTTGATCCCTCTGTATCGCTTTCCCCCCTTTTTATTTGCGTTCCAGCTGGGACTGCAGAAGGGGAGGGGCTGTGGGCCATTTTTTCCTTTATGCAGGAGCAGCGTGGGGTCTGTTGAGAGGCGCTGCGTTATGCACCTCTCCACTATGCGCACCTGTTAGAGTTGCGAGGTGATTGCTGTGGCAGCTGTTCGGCTAGGGTTGCCACCTTTTCTTGAAAAAAATTACCGGCCTTCCTATATATTTGCCTGTTTTTCCTATTAATAACATTGGGATCAGCCATCAAAAATACCGGCTAGGCCGGTAAAATACCGCCAGGTGGCAACCCTATGTTCGGCTCTGTTCGTGCAGGCAGAGCTGATGCTCAGTATGTCCTTCGCTTCCGGGTTTGTCATGTGATCACCCGGTGCCTGTTTTAAAAAGGGGTAGTGCTAGTTTGCTATGTAGCCTCCCTGACACTGTGGCTGCTGTGTGTTTGGCTACGGCTCTGCCATGTCCTCCCGCTCTGAAGATAGAGACCAGGAGAGAGAAAGTCTAGAGATGTGCTTATTTAAGACAAGACTTCCTCGTGATTTTCCTAAGCGGATTTGTCTGGATTGTTTTAAAGAAAACTTTCAGCAGGAAGTTCCTGAGTCTATGTCACAGTTTATGTCCTGGTTCAAGTCCAACATGCAGCAGACCTTTGATTCGTTTAAAGCCCCTGCTCAATCTCAACCTCAAGCAAGTACTTCTGCGGCTTCGCAGTTGGAGGTGCCAGACGTACAGGATGTCTTGATGGATTCCTCGGATGATGATTTAAGTGAGGATGCTCATGTTTTTTCTGTTGAGAATATAGATCATTTAGTTAAAGCAGTTAGATCTTCTATGGATCTTAAGGATGATGACAAACCATGTTCTAAACAGGATTTGATGTTTCTGGGTCGCAAAGAAAAAACCTAGGGTTTTTCCAGTACATGATGTTATTTCAGGTATCATTTCCAAAGAATGGTTGAAGCCGGAGAAGAAGTTGTCTCTACCTAGAAAATTGAAGATTCTTTTTCCTTTCGATGACAAAGGGGCTGCGGTTTGGGGTATTCCGCCTAGGGTGGATGTGGAAGTCGCCAGACTGGCAAAGAAGACGACTATTCCGGTTGAGGATGGAGCCAGTTTTAGAGATCCTATGGACCGTAAGGTAGATGCTGCCCTTAAAAAGCTGTTTGAGTCCTCGGCAGCTGGGTTTAGGCCGGGAGAGGCTACTGCCTGTGTTGTCCGTTCCATTAGGCTTTGGCTTACGCAACAAGATCAGGACATGGATGACAGTGTCTCGAGGGATGATATGAAGACTTCTTTAGATATTGTTAAATTGGCTACCGATTATTTATGTGACGCCTCGGTGGAGAGTATTAGGATGGTGGCTAGATCTTCTGCCTTGGCAGTAGCTGGTAGACGGGCACTATGGCTTAAACACTGGGCAGCGGATTTGGCTTCTAAGAATAAGCTTTATGCTATGCCCTTTGAAGGTCCTTTTTTGTTTGGGAAGGAGTTAGAGGCTTTGGTTTCTAACAAAACAAAGAAATATCTGCCTCAGGATAAACGTGTTTTTCCCCAGAGAAATTATTTTCGCCCATCGAATCAGTATAAAGGATCGAAGGATAGAAAGAAGACCTTTTTTCGTTCCTTCTGTGGTAGGCCAGGTAAACCTCAGAAAGGAGGTAGTAAGACAGAGGAATCTCGTAAAGCAGATAAGTTCTGACGCCATATCATTCGGACCAGTAGGGGGACGACTTTGCTATTTTTTTCATGAATAAACAAAGATAACCAGTGATCCTTGAGTTCTTAGTAGTACAGGCTGGAGTTGGTCTCTTACCCGAAGCCGTGGTTTCTTTACACAAGAGTTCCCAGAGGGTTTGTGAAGAGAACATTTCTTCTCAAGGGAATTCAAGAATTTGTGCAATCACGTGTTTTGGTTCCTGTTCCTCGAGGCAAAGAGAGGAAGGGAACTTACTCTTCAGTTTTTTTGGTCACCAAATCAGGCAAATTTCGAATGATAATAAATTTTATTTTTTGAACACTTTCATGAAAAAGATCCATTTCAGGATGGAGGGAGTCAAATCTGTGGTTTCGATTTTGCAAGAAGAAGATTTCATGGCAACGATCGATCTTCAGGATGCCTACCTTCATGTTCCAATCTGGGAAGGACATCAACAATTTCTGAGAATTGCTATCAGGGATCGACACAAGACAAGTCATTATCAGTTTGTGGTGCTGCCATTCGGTCTATCTTCATACCCTCGCATTTTTACCAAAGTTTTGGTTGTAGTAGTGGCTTTTCTGCGAACCCAGGGTATTCCAATAGTTCCCTATCTGGACGATTGGCTGTTGAAAGCGGCTTCCAGCGATCTTCTTCTCAGTCATTTACGGTGGACAATTTCCTGTCTAGAGACATTGAGTCGGAAGATCAATTATCAGAAATCAGACCTCATTCCGTCTCAGAGCAAGCAATTCCTGGGAGTCCTGCTGGATTCCAGACAATTCCCTACTTACCTTCCTCAGCTGAGGAAGATCAGCCTGTGCAGCTCCTTGTCGGGTCTCTCTCAGCTGAGAGTGGTCTCGATCAGGCAGGCTATGTCAGCCCTATAAATGATGTTGGCAACGATAGATGCGATACCTTGGCCCAGCAATTTTGAGAGTTTGGGATGGCACAGAGAGCTCTCTGGACAATCCCATGATGTTATCTCCTCACGTGAGACACTCGCTCAGTTGGTGGAAAGACCAGAATCAAGAGAATCAGAGGTGTTCCATGGTTTATAACGCAGTGGCTTGTTCTCACCACCGACGCCAGCAAGCTGGGATGGGGTGCAACCTTGGAGCAGAGTGTCTGGCAGGGCACATGGACTCCTCAGGAGGCGTCTCTCTCTTCCAACCACCGGGAGCTCCTGACTGTTTGGAAGGCTCTCAGGAAGGCAGCACACCTGATCAGAGGTCATCTGGTGGAGATCATATCATACAACACTACAGTGGTGGCTTATTTGAACAGACAGGGGGTTACTCACAGTCAGAGTCTGTTAGATCTAACACTCAAAATTCTGGGTTGGGCAGAATCGCATCTACAGACACTACAGGCAGTGTATTTGAGAGGGTCAGACAACAACCAGGCAGACTTTCTGAGTCGCAGGCTAGTACTGCCTGGGGAGTGGTCTCTCAATCAGTCTGTCTTCCTGATGCTGAGTCAACTGTGGGGCTGTCCAACGATAGATCTCATGGCTACAAAGGTCAAAAGGTGACCAGGTTTTATTCTCTGTCTCCCCAGGTGTGTTGGAGAGGCAGTCTGGGATATATCTTCCCGCCACTTCTGAAGAAGATCAGGGTGGACAAGGCCAGAGTCATTATGGTGGTTCCGTATTGGCCACGGAGGGCCTGGTTTTCTCTGCTGCTGGAGATGGCCGAGGAGGATCATGTGTTGTTGGGGGCCGGCAGATCCCTGCTTCATCAGGGGCCGGTGCATCATCCGAACAAGTAGATTGCGACCTACCATCAGAGATGTCTGTCCTACTTGGGATCTTAATCTTCTTTTGTCCGTTTTCTCAGAAGATCCTTTTGAGCCGTTGTCTTCAATACAGATGAAGTTTCTTACGCTGAAGACTGTAATTCTAGTGGCATTGGCTTCGGCCAGAAGGGTGGGCGAAATACAAAGCCTTTCTATGGAGGAGCCTTATCTTCAGTTTTTCCCCGATAGAGTGGTGACGTTTATCCCTTCTGCTTTTCACTCATCGCAGGATGTTGTGCTTCCTTCACTTTTTTCGCATCCATCAGGGAATAAAGAACGCAAGCTTCATAAGTTGGATGTTAGGTGGTGCTTAATTTTCTATCTATCCAGATCTGCAGAGTTCAGGAGGTCAAGTAATCGTTTCCTTAATTTTTTTGGCCCATCTAGGGGGCTGGCTGCTTCGAAACCTACTGTTTCAAGATGGATCAAGCAAGCTATTATTCTGGCTTATGAGTCTAGAGATCTTTCCCCTCCAGCCAGAATTAAACCACATTCAACCAGGGCAGTGGCAACGTCTTGGGCGCATAGAGCGGAGGCATCAGCAGAGCAGATTTGTAAAGCTGCAACTTGGACGTTGATGCATACGTTTTCCAAGCATTACAAGCTGGACGTGTTTTCTTCAAGGGAGGCTGCTTTTGGTCAGAAAGTTTTACAAGCTGCTACTGTTCCCTCCACATGATCTTTTCAATATCTCTTGTGTGTGCTGCCTGGGGACCTGAAGAAAGATAAGAATTTCTTACCTGTAAATTGTCTTTTATTCAGGTCCCCTCAGGCAGCACCATTGTCCCTCCCCTTATTAAATTTCTTTCAAAGCATCCTCTGTGTGTTTGGATCTTGTTAACTAACACAGGGGGACTGTGGGAGGTGAGGGTATTTTTATGTTGTTTCCTGTCCCTAATAGGAGGGCCTATCTCTTGTGTGTGCTGCCTGAGGGGACCTGAAGAAAAGACAATTTACAGGTAAGAAATTCTTATTTCTGCTATCACATATGAGTAGGGTTGCCACCCTTTCCTGAAAAAAATACTGGCCTTCCTATATATTTATCTTTTTCTCCTATTAATAACATTGGGATCAACCATCAAAAGTAAAATACCGGCCAGGTGGCAACCCTACATATGAGTGATGGATGATATCCCCGCAGTGAGCATCAAACATTTGTGTTTTTGGTGTACTACCACCATTAACTTCTTGTGATAACACGGGTGCGGTTTTAAAAAGAGGACATGGTCAAACTGGCTTTCAATTTCACCCACTTCACCACACAGGCCTGAAAAATTCTGGAGTGCAGTACCACAGAAGTTGTACAGCACTGTATTAAATACTCATCTGAAGAGGGTATATAATTACACAATCAGATATTTTGTGATTTGTCATTTTAATTAATTTAAAATCACTTTGCAAGATTTCACTTAATGTGAAAGATTCCATTTCTGTTGATCAATTAAACCCACTATGATTCAGTATTCTAATTATAACAGATTTCAAGGGGATGATCACTTTTTATAGGAACTGTATATTTTGTTCTCTACCCAAGTAATAAGCCTTGAAGTCGTGTCTAAAGCAGATTCATTTTTTGGTAGAAGGTTTTATTTCTAGAGTTTAATACTATGGTTTTTTGTATTGCACACTAGAAAATGTATTATGGTGCATTATCCTATTTTCTTGCATGAACTAATTTATTATAGTTGTGAATGCTGACCATGAAATTACACATAGTTAAAATAAATTTAATTTCACTGGAGAATTCAGCATTCTCAGTTCCTTCCATTTTTTTCTGGACTAAAGTGATGCAGACAGCGAGAACAGGAACCAGGAAGGAACTGATTAGTTTTTTTGCTTTGCGTTCTTTTTATAGTCCTGAAGACTGGAGGGTCAAAGCCCCACTGGAGTTACCGCAGACTGTACTGAATGTCTGTAATTTGTGTCTATAATTTGAAGGGTTTTCTGTTTCTATATGTATGAAAACTCATTCTGAGTAGCCCTCCCTTCTAATTTGTTTCCACTGGAATCATTTGTATTGTGTGTTGCCCAAAACCATTTTTGTTTCAGCCTTTTCATGACCTTACTTGCTCTTTATTGAACAAAGTACATGCACTTGTATAGGTACAAGCACTTAACACTTTACACAAAGATATTTTTATGTATCCAACCAGTCTAAATAAAATATGGTAGTGGCAGGTGTGATCAAGAGAATACATGGGTCATTTACAACCACACAGGGCAGTTGCGGTTGCTCGAATTTAGGAGTTGTTACATGGAAAATGCCACTGAAGTAACAAATACTGAAGATTTTCAGAGAAATTGTATAGGATTCACCTCAAAGTACATCAAAGCCAATACTGCATCTGGCTCATCCTTTCTCGAAGACAATGATGCTGGAATGAAGTAAAAAGAATTGCACTGTGGGTAAAAACCTCCAGGTTTGTGCTTGAAATTCCAATTATCATTCTGCGCTTGCACTGATAAATGGGTCCTTAAATGTCTTCAGTTTCACTGCACATACTACAGGCATAAAGTGTGTACTGAATATTGCTGGGTAAAGTTTCTGCCTTGTTAGTCATGTAATTTTACTATACTTTTATTGTGTTAAAAGGCTAGTAACATCATTTATTTGAACCATTTACATAGTTATATCTTGGACATGTAAAACATTGCCTTTGAAGTCCTCCTTTTTTCAGTACATTTGAAATGTGCTTTATTTTTTGCTTAAACAAAAACCAAGTTGGACTTTTTCATCCATGACTTGGTCAAAAACACCTACAGATTACAGATATAAGTGTTCTAGAAACAACATGCTTTCAAGCAGGGCCGGAACTAGGGGTAGGCAGAAGAGGCAGCTGCCTAGGGCGCTACAATTGGGGGGTGCCGGGCAGCTACCTCTTCTGCCTAGACTAGACCCACCTGGAATTCTGCTTCAACAATGTGCCCCGCGCATGTTCGCTTCAGTGGAGTTACTGCGCAATGGCACGAGAGCGGCGTTACTGCGCATGTGCACGGGAGCAGTGTTAGTACGCATGTGCATATGAGTGGCGTTACTGCGCATACGCGTGTGAGGGGGGGGAGGGAGGTGAGTGAGCTGCCTGGCTGGGCTGCCTAGGGCGCCTGGCCTGGATGGCCCGCCTCTGCTTTCAAGAAATGCTAAAACTGCCATGTGTTATGAATAGTCTAGAGATGTGAAAGATTCAGCCTAATACCAAACCAAATCTGAACCCTTATTTGCATATACAAACCCTTCATAGACCTAGTACAGTGGTCCTCAAACTTGGCCCTCCAGCTGTTAAGGAACTACAAGTCCCACAATGCATTTGCCTGACTGTGGCTGTCAGACTCCATCATTGCATTGTGGGACTTGTAGTTCTTTAACAGCTGGAGGGCCAAGTTTGAGGACCACTGACCTAGTAGGTCAAAGAGAACTAGGTTGCATCCCTAGACTAGTAAAAATAAAATGATGCTAGCAATGTGATGTGATCATTTTGGAGACATGAAATAGAAAGTGAAATCATTAAAATGTTAACTTACACAGGACAATAAGAATCCCTGGAGTACCACTGCTTGGACTGACATGATTACCTTCCAAACACTTTTTTTCCGTTAAAAACTTAAATGAAACTTGAACTTTGCCTACAGCTCCAATTGACTTCTAAATGATCTTGTCAATTTTTATATTTGAATTTCCAAGGTTTTTTTGCCAGAAAAATCTCAAATTGATCGAATTTATGTCCTGGAAACTCAAATTGATGAAGTTTTTTTGCCTAGAACAGCTTCCATTGACTTCTACATGATCTCATCAATTTTTACATTTAAATTTTGAGGTTTTTTTTGCTTATTAACTCAAAGAGTTTTTGAAAATTATAATATGAATGTCTGAGTTTGGGTGAAAAAAATGGAATGGTGGACAAAATCACTTGATTTTTTATAAATCTGCCCCTAAATGTATCAATTTAACACAGTTAAAGGGTTGGTGACCCTCCCATAGCTGCTTAAGAAGAAAAATTTAAATTCACACTTCAATATTAGAAAAACTATCATATATAGAAAGTAATTGGAAAAAGTCTTTATTTCAGGTGAACTTTCTGAAACCAGCTGAACTGAAAAAAATGTTTTAAGGTGAACAAACCCTTTAAAGTCATCGCTGTTCCGAAATTCACTATCCATGTGTCATCTCTTACTTAAAAACTATTTTACATTCAATGTATAGTTTAAGATACATAAAAATATGTGGATGAACGACATATCTTATATTTAAAGAAAATAAGTAATCCATATTGGTCTGTGCAGTTTAATTCTCTGGAATAGAAGTAGTCTATAGAGAGAAAAATGGTATGAGTAGTTCTGCTTGTCCTGTTACAGCTATGTTACTACACCAGCTACAGCCTTGAGTCAAGGTTATTTTCACAAATGAACCTCAGACTTGAACCTCTTGTTTCTCAGTAATCTTTCATGGCACATAGGTATGTAGCACAGATCTGTAAGAGAAAAAAGTTAGAGTTAGGAATTTCACCCAACTAAGCCTGAGGAATAATACTAGGAAATATAGTAAAAGACTAAATGGTAGAAATGATGTACATGGCTCCCCTGAATAGCAGTAGCTTCTGCCAAATTCCAGTTCTTCTTCACTCAGAGGCAATCTGATCAGGCAATCTGATCTGCGCCAGCCCTGGCCCAATCCTGCCCCTTAACCTGGGTCTGAACTCCCTTGGAATTAAGGACCCTGTGTGTCAGAGTTAGTTAGTAATCAGCCCTATATCTAATGTATAGACCAAGGATGTCCAACTGGAGGTCTAAAAAATGTATATAGCCCACACACTGCTGTATTCTAATACAGCCCAGTATATGGAACAGTATACGAAAACAGTTGGACAGCACTGTTATAGGGTAGTTTCCAAAATCTTTAAAGTGGACCCGTCACCCCAAAAAAATATTCAAAATCATATTCTATCACATTGGTCAAGCAAAATGAACATTAATTACACTATATAAATTATTTTAATCTTGTTTCCTTCAGTCTGGGAATTCATAATTATAGCAAGCAAGCAGGAGCCATTTTGGGGACACTGTTATTAAGGCAAGCCTTGCATCATCTAAGAATCTTGTTTTTGCACCAGAATGGGGGACCCGATGTCCTGGCTACACAATTAAATGATTAAGAGTATCGGGTGGAATGTGGCGAGAGCAGTGACATCTACAAAGTGCTGAATGGAAAGTGAAAGTAATTATCTGCTCCGCCTCTATGCCTAAGGCATAGAGGAGTGACAGACAATATTTGATTGACAGCTGAGATTTTTCATGAGCTTAAAACAGCTATGAATGCTTTAATAAAATTTTGAAATTGGATTTCATTTTTAATTTGAAAAGGACTTTTATTATACAGATTTTTGTGTCTGGGTGATGGGTCCACTTTAAGGGGAAAGCAATAGGTAGAGGCTTCTAGCTCAGACTTAGTTGTTATACTACATTCCTTACCCAATTGGCAGCCCTGAGCTACTGACTGTTGCAAAGCCCATGTGCACTGAGAAAAACTAACAGGGAAACTCCAAAAACAAATTTAGAGACATGAATGTGGACTGTTCCAGTATTGCTGTCTTCCAATGTAAGCTTAACTCATACGTACATTATTTATAATCAAATTATTTTACAGCTATTAGCTTGCCTTTAAAGAACATTTCAAATGTTTTTCAGGCTATGGTTCGGACTGGCTGAAGTGCTGGATTTTTATCCATATAGAGAGAAAATGAGCTATGAAGTCACAAGTATGAGACAAGAAATTCGGATAAATTGAATTGTGCTAAGAAATTAACATGACTCCCCTCCAGGGTGTTGTGTTTGTGTTTAGATCATTTATCAATTATTTCTTTATAACAAAGCTAGTAACTCTACTGTCCACATGCCATTGCCCATGGAGGCCAAACTGAGAATTTTACTAAACTACTAAACTTACCCAAAACACTTTTACAGCAAATGAAGGAAAGAAGACAAATGACCATGATCAGGAAAAGAAGCCAGCGGATAACATCCCAGGCAGTGCTCTGTTTTGGCTTCACCCTAGAATTTTATTAGGCATGGAAGAAATGTGCATTATCACTTATACATCACTTGTTTTGAAGCCAACCCATCTCCTTTACCCAGTCTGCTAATCCCCTTTTTCAGATCCTCATGCCAGTTATAAACTCTAGGATTATATGATCGCCAGGCAACAGTGAATGGAATTAGATTTGTGGATTTCAAATTTGTTAGCAGACGACAACTGCATAAAGCTCAATGCTACCTATAAATTATTGGCTATGTAATGGATGTAAAAATATTCAAGCCACTTATACCCTTAATGGGACTGCACAAGGCAAATACATTATGGACTTGGCTGTAGCAAGCAATGCCAGTCAGCAGCATCAAGGGCAAATAAGGTCTTGAGCT
>CM044434.1:57491282-57501705 GCA_024363595.1 Xenopus borealis | reverse complement strand
TACTATGTTACTATCTGTCCCAACACTGGATCTGATCTATGTTACCTTCTTGAATATGGGTTTTAATTCTTAGTGCATCGATGTACAAATGAGAATGGAGGTAAGAACATTTCATTCTTTCATCCATTCACAAAACAAAGAGGATAGTGAACTAAAAATTGTTACCTTAAATAATGAAAAACCTATATGGTACCCCTGCCCTTTATTTATACTTGTATAGTATTTCAGGTTTTCCATAATATTGGAAGATAAGTTTACATGAATCGCAAGATTGTATGTATAGAAGCGAGTGCTTCTTAATGCTGTTTCAGTTGTTACTGCAACTGGACCAGTCTCTGGATGAGCATTGTATTAATTGTATTAGTATGATATTATATTTGCTTGCTAAATAGGAGCCCAGTGGACTTTTTCTATTTAAATAATGTCCCATTTGAGAAGTGGAAATCAAAACTGCACTGTATGTTTTAAAGGAGACCTTACTAGAGTCCTCCGTGGGTTTATTTTTTGAAACCCATACCTGGCCCGTACCCACAACTTGCAACCTGACCCAGTGTCAGACTGGAGGGCCTGGAGCCCACCGGGGCTGCTAGCCAGGGCCCCCCTTCTGACCTCCGGACCCCACAGCCGCTGCAGCTCACCACTGAGCCATGCTGCCTCTACGCCAAGAGAATACGCTTATGCGCACGCCTGACACCCAATATGTAGTGCACACTCAGTGGCGCGTCGCAGCAGCTGTGGGGTCCGGGGGTCAGAAGGGGGGGGCCTGGCTAGCAGCCCCATGGGCCTGCAAATGTGGATCTGGGCCAGCAGGGCCCACAAGGGCTGTGGGCCCACTGGGTATTTTCCCAGTGTCCCGCCGGCCCAGTCCGATACTGACCCAACCCCACGAGCTGCAAATTGACCTGCATGTTCTCGCTACCTGACCCACAATAGGCCAGCTAACCTTCTGACCCAGGGGACACGGAAACTGGAAGTGATGTCACATTTAACTGTAAGTGATGTCACTTTGGTGCATAATCTTCGCAGATAAAAAACTGTAAGAACCACAAGGAAGGATGGGAGGGATCAAGCGCGTACCGTTTTTGGGTACCCAGCTGCCCACACAGCCAAGGAATTGTTTTTTTTTGGCCTGAAACCTGACCACTTTGCAGGTAATACAATACCCAATACAGGACCTTACCAATCTTTTGTAAAACAGAACAACAACCTTTCCTCTTATGAATCTATACACCTTTAAATACAACAGAAATTCTTCATTAAGAACTTTTATTACATGCACTGTCACAAACGAAAACATTCATAAGCCTTCTTCCAGTGTCAGAAGAGGTTGCTAAACAGCAAAAGCAGAAATACAGTATACTGTATTAGATTTGCTTAAAGGAACATTTGTTTGCACACTTTTCAGAAATGCTTGAAGGTGTAATCGTTTGGAACATACATAACTTTTTCAGTAAGAATTTTTATTATATTCATTAAGCATTAGCACAAACTATAACATTCAGCAAAGCAACAAAAGCAAAAATGACTATATACAGTTATGCTCATAAGTTTGCATACCCTGGCAGAATTTATGGTTTCTTAACCCTTTTTCAGAGAATTTGAATGATAACACAAAAACTTTCACTCATGGTTAGTGGTTGGCTGAAGCCATTTATTTCAAACAACTGTGCTTACTCTTTTTAAATCATAATCACTACACAAACTACCCAAATGACCCTGATCAAAAGTTTACATACCCCAGTTATAAATACTGTGTATTGCCCCATTTCACATCAATGACAGCTTGAAGTCTTTTGTGATAGTTGTTAATGAGGCTCTTTATCTTCTCAGACGGTAAAACTGCCCATTCTTCCTTGTTAAAAGCCTCCAGTTCCTGTAAATTCTTGGGCTATCTTGCATGAACTGCACGTTTGAGGTCTCCCCAGAGTGGCTCAATGATATTGAGGTCAGGAGACTGAGATGGCCACTCCAAAACCTTCACTTTATTTTGCTGTAGCCAATGCCAGATCGACTTGGGCGTGTGTTTTGGATCACTGTCATGTTGGAATGTCCAAATACGTCCCATGAGCAGCTTCCGGGCTGATAAGTGCAAATTTTCCTCCAGTATTTTTTGATAACTTACTGCATTCATTTTGCCATCGATTCTGACCAAATTTCCTGTGCCTTTGTAGCTCACACATCCCCAAAACATCAGCGATCCACCACCATGTTTCACAGTAGGAATGGTGTACCTTTCATCATAGGCCCATTGACTCCTCTCCAAATGTAGCGTTTATGGTTGTGGCCAAAAAGTTACATTTTAGTCTCATCACTCTAAATAACTTTGTGCCATAAGGTTTGAGGCTCTTCTTTGTGCTGGTTGGCATATTGTAAGCGGGATACTTTGTGGCATTTGTGTAGTAATGGTTTTCTTCTGGCAACTCAACCATGCAGCCAATCTTTCTTCAAGTGCCTCCTTCACATTTTTTCATAGTCCAGTATTTCACCTGAAATTATTTTTGGGTTTTTCCTCACATCCCATGATGACAACAGCATGATCCTCAAATTGGTTAAAAAATATTAACACAAAAATATGTTTAATAGTTACAACTTTTGAAGGAAAGCCCGCTTTAAAATTTGAAAAAACACCAACATTTTCTAGAACTTTTATGACTTTCCAGCATACAGGATATGATGTCACTAACAATTGAGGAGGATGTAGCTTCATTTTATCGACAGGTTTAAAGTGGCAAAGTAAACTCTGGCAAAAGAGGTAACGTTCTATAAAATTCACTCTTAACTGGATTAGCAGAGTAATGATCGAGTGAAAATGCGCCAGGCATTAGGGCGGAAAACTTCACTAGCGATGGTTTCTTTTGATAATTGTCCTCTATGCCATTAAATTGGCGATATGCCTGTGGATGGTATTTATAGGGATTTTTTTCTTTGCCCTTTAATAAATCTGCCCCATAGTCTTTTTTACTTCAGGGTGGCCCACTTGTTTGGAACAGTGAGCCTGCTGTAGAACATAGAGGTAAATAAGCCATAGCAATGTGGCTATCAGGGGGAGCAATTAACTGATCTGAAGCAAATTAAAGTAAAGTAAAGAGGAAATAATCCTACAGGGGAACATAATTGGGTTATTATCCTCGATGTGACAATCCTCTGGGTTGAAATTTCTTGAAATTGTGTCTGCGTTTTTATTCTTAGTGCCAGGACAGTAAGTCATGATAAAATTGAACCATTTAGATTAGAAGAAGAGTGCCCACTGTGCCTGCCAAGGATTCAATCATTTGAAAGCCTGGATATATTGCATATTCCTTTGGTTGGTAAAAATGGTGATGGGATGTAGCATTCCTTCTATACAACTTTTTCTTGCAGCACAACACTTGCTTGCAGGGTGACTTCGTATCCCAAACTGCTTCCAAGCCAATTATATCATCCAGACTGTGTAGGGAAGAAGCAGACCACATTTTCTGGCAAAGCCTTTATCTCATTTTATTTGCAGAGATTTGAAGTGCAAGCTTTCAGGGACCAACCCCCTTTCTCAGGTGCAACCTTCAAGAAGTGGAACATTTCATAGAAAAATAGGCACATGCAGGGCCATCCAGCCATGAGGCAAGGTGAGAACCTTGCCTCAGGCGGCATGGAGCGGCCAGTTACCAGGGGCAACAAAACGCTCTGACGCTATAAGTTCAATGCCCGGAGTGGGGAAGGGCGGCATCAGGGCTGCTGCCTCAGGCGGCAGCAGCCCCAGAAACAACCCTGGGCACATGTATGTAACTTCCCATCTGACACTTGCCTTTGGGCCAGAATAGCTTCTGCTCCAATGCTGGATGTGTCAGTTTCAAGAAAGACTGCTAATCTCAGGTGTTAAACGCTCTCTTCCATTCCTTTTATGTATTCATTCATTGCTTAAGCTTTATACAGTGGCAGAGGATAAGTATGGCTTGAGGAGACATGATTCCAGAAAGGTCCATAGGACAATCATTTGGCAATGAGGAGGAAGAATTTCAGCCAATTTTTTTGTTGTTTATACCTGGGAAAATCTTTATATTCACTGAGCAAGATCTGGAGATAAAGTGAGTCAACTGGTATCCATTAAATAAATGAAGAATGTTGATAATTATTGATTAAAAACTTTATCAAGCATTTTGAAGGGAGAACCAGCCAATACTAGGGTTATGCAAGCAAAACCAAGATAAACCCATGAGCACTGGAGCAGAAGGACAATTAATAATGAGGAGGGACAATTTTTCTTGTGTAGAGAGAGAGACCCTACAAACAAAGGTAATTGTTTCAGAAATTATTCCCAAGGTCAACAGTCTGCCATTAATTGCCAATACCCGCAAGGGACCAGAGAAAAAAAAAGAGGGACAGAGTCTATGAAATTCCCTGCAGCTCTGTAATAAAGGAAGTTAACATAGTACAAGAAGCAGGAATCTATGAGTAATCTTCAGTGCTGTCCATATAAGTCCCCCCTATCTTACCTTGCATTTCTCCTGCTTCAGTGGACAGTTTTCCACTGCTGGAAACCAGGGAAGCCGTCGGTTGACTTGAGAGGGCATCCAGAACTGGCCCATTTCAAGCTTGTTCAGCTTCATAGGCTGCCATCCATGATGTCATGTTGTCTATTCCAGTTCCAATGGAGCTTCGTAGGGTCCATGGCCCAATTATATGTTTAAGAGCTACGTGGCCCTTATAAGGGTTGAAGTCAGGACCAAGGAGAAAGCTGAGTTCAGTCAAGCAGATTCAGTCCAATACGCAGTATCCAAAATGTTGATTAGTTTAATATCAGGCACAGTTCAGGCACCAATCAGAATAGTTATAATCAGGCAGGAGAGTTAGGAATAAAAAGTTCAGTCAGTATAAGCAACTGCACTCAGGTACTTTGAAGAATAGTGAACGGACATCCTTTGTGTTCTTCAATTTAACATTGGGCACAAAACCAAAGCACAATTACGTCATACAGAACCACAATGATGTCTCTATGCAGATGCTGTATTCCACATGATGCCCATGGGTACCACCATTTTTGATGCAGCAATGAAGATGCCTTTTGGCATCCCTTTAAGTTATAAGGTTTATTGGTGTCCTGGTCTGATGCAATCCACTAATTACTTGTACAGTGTAGTATACACCCTGCAAAATTAAGTTGGTATTTGTTTATCCAATGCAGAGGAGTATTATGCTGAATTACATGGCAAATCCCTGCTCTGCAAATTTATACTATACATAGAGGCAAGGGTTAAAAACAGAAATAGTTCAATAATCACACAGTTATAGGTGCAGTTACAAAAAGTAGGGACACACCGAATCCACTTTTTTAGAATTCAGCCAAATCCAGAATCCTTTGGGAAAGACTTTGGCTGAAACTTGAACCGAATTTACCTGACTTCCTTGTTTGTGTGATGAAAAGTCATGTGATTTTTTGGATTAATTTTCAGTTCAGCCAGGCAATTGAATTTGGCCGAATTCAAGTCCTGCTGAAAAAGGCAGAATCCCAAACTCAATTCAATGTATTCGATGCATCCCCAAAAAATGTTATGTTTTCATCAAGTTAATCCTTTTATGATAGAAAAAGAGGATGGTGAAGAACAAAGTAAAATTAAGTCTAATGACATAAGTACTGTGATTATAAAATAATAATATCTAATCTGCTCAGCAGTACTAGGTTTCAACTACACTGATTAATTTATGTATAACATAGTGTAACGCTTTTTTGGGCTATACAGCACAAATTAGTCCAGCTAATGGAAGAACATGGGTTACATTGGAATCACACTTCAGGGTCAGGGCCTTCGCTAAGTGGAAGATTCCGTTTAGATGAGGTACTATAACTACAACTCACAAGCTATGGTGCTATATAAAATAGTAAAGGATGGACGCCAGGAAATTCTTGTGATGCAAACAGTAACAGATGTTTATTATGCACGAGGCAAATATCCCCAGGTTTAGGTATACTCACACAGGAGCTTGGATCATAGCAGATGTTACACAGGTAATCAGAGATGTCAGCAGATACTTATACACACATCACAGTAAAGAATGTCCTCAAAGGCAGGGTAGTCAAGGCTCATCAATTCTCATACAAAGGTCCTGTGGCTGTGACTTATTGGAATACCAGATGATGCCGGGTAGCTGCTGCTAAGTGCCCTAATTCTCATTACAATGTTATCACTGCACTAAAAGCATCACAGTGGAGCTTTGTAAGGAAGATCACTTCCTCCTCGTTGGAACATAGAACTGTTCATACTAAATACCACTGACTATCTTTCTCTCTCTAGAGAGACTATTACAAAAGCTAACCTGTATCTTGCTAGTCCTCGGTCACGGGATGGCCTGGTCCCCGACTCAGGTCTCTAACAGTTGGAGGTCCTGTTAGGGCATGTGGCTTACTGGGGCCTTGTTGATCCCAGGTTCAATGGAAACAACCAGCCTGTTCAGTACCAGCAGCCAAAAAGGAAGTGGCCACTCCTTCACAACACTATAAAATTGTGTGGCAGGAAGTGGTCATCAATCTCTGGGCTATCGCTATTGGATAATAATACAAACTGTAACATAAGCTTTTGCCTAGTGACAAATGATCAGGGACTTAACTCCATAGGTGCTGAATAGAAACCTATGGGTCCCTACAATAGCAAGAAGGTTTCTTTATCCCTCAACTTCATCAGCTTGCATCTGATAAACTGGAGGGATGCCACATAACAGGCAAAGCATAAGGTTCCACTACATATATTAAAGAAAATGATAATATTAGGACATTTATTTTTAGCAGTACAGACATCTTCTTGCTCCATTAAACTAGTTCCTGCTTTGGATACTTGTGGGGACATTTCTTTATACATCTAGCAGTTGGTGCTATGTTGGAGTACAGCACTCGGTAAGGACTCTATTTAAATGACATAGATCAGAGGATACAATGCAGTTCTAGGAAACAGAAACAGTTTCTGCCTACACAGGTCCATCTACAGTCTATGAAAGTAAATGTTATACCAGACATACATAGGGTTGCCACCTGGCCTGCAATGTAGTAGCCGGTAAATTTGTAATACACTCTATATGCCCAGAATCTTCTGTAAACGTACCTATTTGCTAATGTTTTTTCTTCCCTGACCATTTTGACACCACCCCTCTGACATACTGTACATCAGATAGAGCAAACAATAACAACTTGTATGTATAGTGACATAACGGTTATATATTTGCTGTATAACCGTGAGAAGAGACATACAAAAATACTTTTTCATCCTTGTTTACTATAAAGAACAAGACAAACTATATGACAAACTTATAAATCATTTTTTAAGTTTAATTAACCTTGAAATGTTGAATAATTGTATACCTTGATGACACAGTTACTTCATTGGTACTCAAATGAGGTGGCACAATGGTGGTTAATACTTCAGCTGGGAGGACAGAGGTTTTTTCTGTGATGATAAATCAGAATACGTTTAGTGCAAGATAATTGTACATACGTAAATAAAATTTAAGTAAAAAAAAGATGGAAGTGTGAGTAATTAAGTTCAAATGTATTTACTGTAATTATGTATTCAGTATTGCCATATTGCCATATTTTCTGATTGCAAAAACATATTGGCCCAGATGCACCCAATACAAGTTTATTTTCAATGCTCTCTGCTCCATTTCTGCCCCAGGCTCTGTTGGTATGCATGATTAGTATGCAAAACTGTTTAAAATATCCATTAACTAAATAACAATAAAAAATTTTGAAAAATGTTATTTTGGCAGGGTTCCACCCTACTCAAATCAATCATTAAGATGCTACTCCTTATACTCAATAGTTGAATAACTAGAATGGGTGCAGGCTGACACAGCCCGATGTAGTGTATTTAATGCAGGGGTGCTTCAGGGTAGAGAAAGTGTGGAGGCTGACCAAATCAGTACCAGTAAGGTTGCTGCTTGTTAACCTTCTAAAAGTTACAACAAACTGCTTTTTGCCACCCATGATAAACTGCCACAAGCTCCTACCTGAGCGAAAGTTCTCACTTTGTTTGATTGCAGGAGCAGCTCTGACTGCTATTGCAAAATTGCATCTTGTTATCACCCATAATTAAACATGATAAGTACAATATACACACTTTGAAACCATGGATAACATTTTCAGTCATAGGATGTGAATGGCCTCTAAGCCTCATCTTACACATTACTGATGTATTGACACCTTAAAACTCTGATCATAAAGAGAAGTTATGATAAGTGCAGGGCTGACATCAGAGGGGCACAGGGGTGACTGCATTCCTGGGCCTGGGCTATTTCTGGTTCTCAGGGGGGCCCAGCCCTGCTGCAGAAGAAGCTGCTCCGGAGAAGAATGAAAAAGTTGCTTGGCAGAAGAAGCACAGCGTTAAGAAATAAGTTGGCGCTATAGAAATACATGTTAATAATAATAAGGAAGAAGTAATGACGGAAAGGAAATAAGAAGCCCAGATGGAAAAGAAAGACGAAGGCTCCGCCTGCGACGGAAAAGAGAAGAGAAGCCGCGACAGAAAAGAATGAAGAAGCTGCAACAGAAACGAACAAAGAAGCTGTGATGGAAAAGAACAAAGAAGCCATTGCCAGAGAAGAACCAAGAAGCGCTGATGGAGAAGAACGAAGAAGACCGCTCGCCGAGGAAGAACTTTAAATGGTAAGGTCCACTGAACTCCAATGTTCCAATTAACCCAATGACCCATGACCACCAATGCTTATTTTTAAACTTGTAGGGGGGCCCTGGCACCAATGTATTTTTTTTACTTGTAGGCGGCCTTTGCACCATTGTCTTTTGAACTTGTAGGGGGCCCTGTTTTTTTCTTCATCTTGAGGGGGAGCCCTGGCCACAAAATATTTTTTTATAAATCGTATTGGGGCCCTTGCTGCCAGTGGGGTGGGCAAGGTTCGGGTGGGCTGGGCCCAGGGGGAGTAACAGTGGAGTAATGTACTTCACCCACAACTACAATAGAATGTCATTCAACTGCCATAATCCTTTATAAGCAGTTATAAAGGATTATGGCCTCAACTAAATCAAAATAATGGTTCAAATTAAATTATTTCCCTCTCAGTTACCTCCTTATGCATACAGTAAAAGTCAGTTGTAGTTCATGTGGCTCACCACACAATGGTGGGTTTCACCAAATCCACAATATGTCAGTCTTGGAAAGAATCCATTGAAGAGCCTTGAAATAAAGCTAAGTGTATTTATTTAGTGTTTTACATAGCGCTGTGACTGTTGACACTGTACCCTGCAGCTAACAACAGCCAGCACTAGGTGCAGGGCACACGCATACCATGAACTCAAGTTTGTGCCCTTTTATGCATTGTTTTAGAGATGTATGCACCATGTTAGTATGATTTTGTTGCCAATGTGGGTTAGCTTAATTTGGGCAGACCTCAAGAAGTGTTATAGAATGCATAAGAGAACATAAGTTGGCTATCAATACTGAAAAGGGTGATCAAGCATTTGTAAATCATTTCCTTATTGCAGGCCATGGGGGTGCAGCAATTAAACTTTCAGGTTATAGATAGTGTCCCCAAAATATGTTGGGGTGGAGATAGAACAAAAATTCAGCTTAAAACGGAAGCAACATAGATTCGAAAACTAGAAACATTAGCTCCCCTTGGCATCAGCAGGTAATATAACTTTAGTAAGATTTACCGCTAATATGTATATTTTAATGTTTTTTAACATTTGATTTTATTTGTAATTTTATGCTTTATGTAATTTATTTGTAATGTTAGGTTTTTTCTACAGGAATTTGTTCTACAGAAAAAAAATTCCTACAGGAAACTTATTGGACCTGTGCTTATGGGACTTTTTCACAGAGGTACACAAGTGCTTAGAGATGATATATTGGGTTGAATAGATACATTGCTGTTAATTACATGTGAGGTGCATTGTCTTAAAAAGTAGAAATGCACCAATAGAAGTCTGTGTTACAATGTATATAAACGTGCACATGTGCTGCATAGGTAGCTTGATAAAAGACTAATGGCGGTCTGAAATGTTGCTGATTATCTCGGTCAGAGTCCTTGTTCCAAATAAAGGCATTTTAAATCAAAAGCTTACTGCTGGTGCTGTCTGTGAGTATAATGATTCAAGTGGATATTCTGTGACTTGCATCATACTGAAGCTGAGCATGCTGACTATACAACTTGCTTAGTATGATTTTGTTGTCAGGAACTCAGCCTAGCAGTGGCTCCCCAACTGTAGATCTGACACTTGATACAAAATAAGGCCTAAGCACAACAAATTTTGCAAAAATCCCAAAAACCCTTTGTTACATAAAATGCAAGCTCAAATGTGATATTTAAAGCTATTTATATTCCAATATCTTTCTTTAAATTCTAAATCTCTAAAACTTATAAACAACTACTTCTAACACCAAAGATAGATGTGCTTTTGATCAATGTACAGTGGTGTGAAAAACTATTTGCCCCCTTCCTGATT
>CM044434.1:57426660-57449474 GCA_024363595.1 Xenopus borealis | reverse complement strand
ATATCTTAGTTTGGATCAAGGGCAAGGTACTGTTTTATTATTACAGAGAAAAAGGAAATAATTTTGGATTATTTGGATAAACTGGAGTCTATGGGAGACAGTATTTCCATAATTCAGAGCTTTCTGGATAATGGCTTTCCGGATAACAGACCCCACACCTGTACATCAAAATGTTTAAGATGAAACCAATAAAAATATTTGAAAATAAAAAGAGATCTGGGGTTTTCTGGGTAAAGGGTATTCCCATAATTTGGATCAGCAGGCTCCAGAACTGTCAAGCTAGACATGTTGCATGGGTATAAATGGCAGGATGTTTAGATAGCTTTTATTACTGGTGTCCACAATTTTCTGCATACAAGTTCAATAGAAGTTATTTATAGTTTGATTTTAATAGGGTCTGGCTGTATGGAAAGCTGACGAAAAAAGATGATAATTCTAAGGAAATACCATGGCCTGTAACACATTGCTCTTCCCTTCTAACAGGGCAGATATAATTTGAGTTGCAATGCTTTGAATACGAATCCCTAAAGAATTTAATATATCTTATGCTAATGTGCAGATAACTCATTCTGTATAATTGTTGGTAGGAATGAATTCTAACAAAACGCAGTGCAAGTGAGAAGGATATTAATCACCACTTTGTCTCTCCACAGAACCTTTTAGGAAATATCTCCTGCATTCTAAATTCAGATACTCATGGTAGGACAGTTTCAAATTGTTCCTTCTTCTTCGGTGTTTTGAAATGAGAGGGTTTGGTAGGAAGTGTTTCATGACAGTTAAATTGCAATGTAGGTTGAGGTTAGGAGTGGGATCCTGCCTCTTTAACATGGAAAGAAGACAAAGGTTCTACTCTTAGAGAGCCGGATCACAACTGTCAGACCATCTCTGTGCACTTGGGAGAGTCTGCTAAGTCATAATTATATCTCTTAACCTGTCTTGCACTTTGCAAAAGAAAGATCCTATTATATTGAAATGAGATCATTAGCAATCACATACTTTTTCTTTCTGGGGATTTTTTTTTTCTTATTCAAATATTCTTAACTGCTTGGCAGTGGAATATTTATACATTTTTTTTTCCAGTAAATGACGGCATGTTTCTATAGAATAGGAAAATTAACCTTTCTGTTTCTCATTTTAGTCTTTATTTTCAGGGTTTTGAAGCAAGGAAGAGGAATGTGCATGACCTCTAATGGAAAGCAAAACACAGCTTAGATGCAGTAACTGGATGATCAGCTTTCGTTCAAAACAGCTCCTTGACTCTAAGTTTACGGCTCGGATGATACAAAGAAAACAGAGTTATATATATTGTAGAATTTTCCATGCAGTACAGTAACTGCCTGATTAGATGTTTTTCTAAAGAGAAGCTAATCCAGTTTTTATATTCCACCCTAGGCTTCCTTCCTTATTAAAGGGGTTGTTCAATTCAGTTATTTTCAGATTGTTCACCACAAATAAAACCTTTTTTCAACTACTTTCTATCCCTTTTTCATTTTTTACAGTTTTTTCAATATTAAAGTAAAATTTTTCTGTCTCTGGAGTTTCCATCTGGAAGCTCAGGTGCAGATTCTGAACGGTTACAATTTGCTACATTGGTTGACACATTCCACAGCATCTGTGGAATATTGCTGCTTTTAGGCTTGTTACAGACTGGCAGATTCAGGGACATTTAGACACCTGGCAACTAATCGCCTCTTCTTCTGGGTGACAATCTCCCCAAACTGCTTTTGCGTGTCTTCCCATTCGCTATAATAAAAAGTTGCCTGTACTAAAGTACACGTAGGGCTTGGGTTTCCGAAGTTTTCTTGTGAGGCAACTTCAGAAACAAATCTCCATGTGTGCTTTAGTGCAGGCAACTTTTCATTATAGCGGACAGGAAGAAACGCAAAGGCAGTTTGAGGAGATTGTCGCCCAGAAGAAGAGGCGATTAGTCTCCAGGTGACTAAATCTTCCCAAATCTGCCTGTGTGTCACAAGCCTAAAAGCAGCGATATTCCACAGATGCTGCTGAGAAACTAATGTGGCAAATTGTAACAGTTCAGAATCTCCACATAATTCTAATATTTTTCAATATAAGAAAACCAGTCACAACTAAAAAATTTAAAGTATCTGAAAAAAGTCTTTATTTCTGGTAACTATATGAAACAAATTGGGCCCAACATTGCTGTCCAATATGAAGGCAATCATGGGAGCAAATGCGTTTAGGCTCCAGCCAGGGCCGTATTTTCCCTGAGGTTGCCCGGAGGTCCTCCGTTGCCCCCTCCCTCTCAAAGATAACACGCATGCGCATCGTGACAGCTTGATTCCGGAGCACTAGCCATTCAGCCCTAGTGCTCCAGCAAGAAAATTGCTTGTGCAGCTGGGCGGCATGCCACCCCCTAATTGATGCCGCCCTAGGCTCGGGCCTATGTGGTCTTGCCACAAATCTGGGCCTGGCTCCAGCTACAACTGAACAAGGAAATTTAGCTTTTCAGTTATGTGTTCAGTTAGTTATTTGTGAGTAAAAGTTTATGGTTCAATTAAAAGACAGTTTCCTGCCATGCATATTCTAATAACAGGTTTTGTGGCACTTTCTCTGTATATAAACCAGAATAATAGAGCAAATCATAAGGACATCTCTTATAGGGATCCTGCAGACTTTTTGGATGAAAATTTGCATTGATTTCACATAATTTACTGCACCTTGTGTCAGCACCAGTAAAGCTGTGATGCAGATAAACAGCATTATGAAAAAAATTACTTGCAAATGGCACCAAATACATACAACTTTTACAAGGTAATGGAATGGTCTAGTTACCAATAGCAACCAGTCAGAAGGTAACATTCTTTGCCAGTGAAAAATGTCTGATTTGCTGTTATTTGTGACTATACCTGAGCAAACCTTGTTCCTTTTATTAAATTTTGTGACCTTTTGGGGACATTGTATCAGAATTATATTGTTATCATTTAGTCTGATCGGTTAAGTCTGGATTGGTTATTAGTATTAAGATGTGGTTATAAAACTTCATCATCAAACAAACAAATCACACACAAACCGGTTTACACAGGTCAAAAACACTGCTCAACTCTTGCAATCAGTTTACAATCATTAAAAATCATTAAAACAGATTTTGCCCTTGAGAAAACAACAGGATTCACACGCTTAAGCTTTGTAAATTCAAACTAACATTTTGCCGTTTTTCATGACAAATTGGTGGCCAGAGGCTATTGTTTCCTGGCAGGCTATCATTGAAAATTAACTGAATAAATAAAACTGTACAGATAAATTAGGCTTCCTGGGCAGAAAGAAAACGAACTTAATAATAAATACCTTTAATAGTAATTTATTATTAAGTAAAAATAAAGACTGTTACACTAATGACCAGGCTAAGATTGGGGTTTTCTTCCAATTTGCTTCACTTTACTTTTTTTTTTTTTTTTTTAGGAAAATGCAACAGAAAGAATTAATATCCTTTATACTAAAACAATGCTCTGTAATTGAGGAATGTCCTTGTAGGTTATACAATTATCCCAGTCATTTATTTGTGACATCAATGGTCCAAAGAAGGGCAACTAATTTGGTAAAAGGTATGTAAAATCTTAGCTATGGGGAAAGACTTGCCAAATTGGGATGGTTCACACTGGAGAAGAGATGCTTAAAGGGGTGGTTCACCTTCAAGTTAACTTTTAGTATATTGTAGAAGGGCCAATTCTAAGACACTTTTCAATTGGTCTTCATTATTTATTTTTCATAGTTTTTTAATGATTTGCAGTTTTCTTCTATTTCTTTGCAGCTTGCAAATGGGGGTCACTGACACCATCTAAAAACAAATGCTCTGTAAGGCTACAAATGTATTATTAATGCCACTTTTTGTTACTTATCATTCTATTCAGTCCATCTCCTATTCATATTCCAGTCTCTTATTCAAATCAATGCAGGGTTGCTATGGTAATTTGTACCCTAGAAACCAAATTGCTGACACTGCAAACTAGAGAGCTGCTGAATAAAAAGCTAAATAACTATAAAACCACAAACAATAAAAAATTAAAACCAATTGCAAATTGTCTCAGAATATCACTCTCTACATCATACTAAAAGTTAATTCAAAGGTGAACAACCCCTTTAAGGGGTGATATAAGTATGTATAAATATATAAGGTGATCATATAATAATCTTGCTAATGTTTTATTTACCAGCTGACGCAAGGTCACCCATTTCAATCAGAAGGAGGTTCCTCCTGAATATTTGGGTTTTTTACAGTGAGTTTTGAAGATATGGAATTCTCTCCCTGAATCAGTTGAATCAGCCTCTGAGGCAAATTTGAAATATTTCAAATTTGTTTTTATGATATAGAGCTAAAAGGTTGATGAATGTATGTCCTTTTACATGTAACTTTACAGCCAAGCTTACTGACCAGAGGTGGGAAGTGGCCAGCATGGGGCACACATGATCTGCAATTCATAGAAATACAGTTTCACATATGTACTGTTTATATTTTATTCAGCTAGATGAAGGAATTTCATTTGAAAATTATATTATATATTATTGTTATTCATTGGTATACTTTTAATATTTTCATAATCTAGATTGTTCTCGTTTAAAAGAAATATACATCTCTTTAAAGTATTATTTATAAATGATCTTTCTCATCCAAAATGAATACACCAGTGCTTGTCTGAAGGCATGTCACTTTTCCCAAAGGATTCATAAGAGGGAAGTCTCAATATGCTAAACTTAATGGCAAGCTCAGTTACTCATGTATTTTGCATGATTCCTGTTCCTAAATAAATCTTTTAGGGTGTGAGAAAAAATACATGAATATAAAGACTGAATGTATCTTTTAAAGTGGATCACGTGGTACTGTATATTGAAAGCAATTAGTTCATAAAAGTGTATATAAACACAAACTTAGGAAGGTGAGCCAACATTGTATTGCTTCCCTAAAGTGGATCAACTGTCTTTGGTGTCTTAAAGGAGACATTCAAGGTACCAATTAAATGATTTCCTCCTGAAAGAATTTAGGACTTTCAGAAGTTAATATGCTGATTCTTGTAACTAGTTCAATGTAGGGCAATCTTGGGTGACAACTACTGATCAGATTTAGGCATTCTACATAGGAGGACTGTGAACCAAAGCACCTTACATTGCATTATATCACTAAAGAAATATTTTAAAATTAATGTAAAATGAAACATGGTGGTAAATTTTTGCATTAAATGAATTAAAAGAACAGATGGAAATAGTCTATCTCTAATGCAGGTTTTAAAGAAACTGTAACACCAAAAAATGAATGTGTTTCAAAGTAATTAAATATAATGCACTGTTGCTCTGCACTGGTAAAAGTGACATATTTGCTTCAGGAAGAAAACTTTAGTTTGTATAAACAAGTTGTGGTGTAGCCGTGGGCAAAGCCGGATTTGAGGAAGTGGTACGCCGAGGCCAGCAGGGACACTTCATGCAGGTGCACACCCCCCTCCTGTGACCTCATGGTCCTAGCACCGGCCCCTTACATGCGAAATCCCTCATGTGCATACAAGCACGCTTTCAAGCACCAGAGCACCTAGTGCTCCTTAGGATGCGACTGCACGGCATGCCACCCCTAAAATTTGGCTTTGCCACAAATCCAGGCCTGGGTACGGGGGCAGCCATTCAAGCTGGAAAAAAAGTGATCATCAAAACATCAGTAGGATGTTTGAATTTAAATCCATTGGTTTCAGCAATCATTTGTGTTACATGTATTTTTAGACATGCAATACTTCCTTTTCAAAACTATATATAAAAATTGTTAAATCATTCAGCGCATGAACATTGACTTAAGTTCTTTGCTTCAGTAAAATTAGTGATGATACTATCTAAACTCAGCAGACTGTTGCAGAACACAAATGATTCTCTGGGTTACAGAAAGAAACTATTTGCAAAAGTTAAATGTCCCTTGTGGATGTCAGGGGTTAATGGCTTGCTTCCACTAAGGAAGAATACTTTTCAGTCTCTATTTCCCACACCTCTGACTTCCTTGTGGCCAGGATACAATGTATCTTTCCATTTCCTCTTTAAATCATTCTACCTTGTCCCTTGACCAATGCCAGACTGTCCCAGTGAACTAGGATTAGAAATAATAAACAAGCTGTGCACGTGCTGATTCCAAATGTTATTACACCTCTCTCCACCCAAGACTTTGCTTGAAGGGTCACTGTGTCCAATGCACATGTCCAAGTAAAGGAAAATACACTTTGGTTATATTTCAAGTATTCTAATTGAATAGAAATTAAAGTATGGTGACGTTGGGCCAGAGAGTTTTCTTTTTCAGGCCCTGTTGGTAATCTGACCCTGCTTGATAATGGAGCTGCATAATTATGAAGTCGCAAGTTTCCTCTTCTATGAGAATGTGTGCAGGTAGGAGGGAATTCACAGAAAATACCATAAAGGTGAGTAAAATTAATAAATTATCCTTTTTGTATAGATTCACAGAACAGTGAATGCCATGTTCCAGCTTGGACTGTTGTAATAAAATGTCACTGATTACAGAGAAGTTCTAGGCTGTTAAGGGTATGCTGACATGAAGGGTTCACTATGGAATTAGTAAGGCATGTCTGTAAAGCTGGTTTTACTTGAAACTTTCTGCATGTTTGGTGGTTTTGACAAATGAGTTGCCCTTTTCACATCTGGTGGGGCAAATTGGTCTGATCAAGTCTTCTGCCAGCTGGCCTTTGGTTGTATCACACTAGGAACCTCAACAGGCTGATATGATTCTTGCAAAATGAGATTTTAAACCTGATTGATAGTTATCTGGGCAATCAGCAGGAAAGTCATTGGTTTGACCCCATACATAGTTCAGTAAAGCTTGCCATAGACATAAAGATTTTTAAAAGATCAGTATTGTGAGGCCATAATTATCTCGAACCGATCGTACGAATTGTCCATCAACTAAAAAAAAATTTCAGGCGATATAGCCAGCAAAAAGGGTAGGTGCCTGCTGGCCCTGCAAACCTAGACAGATTCGACTGGGAGCAATAAAGATTTTTTAACCTGGCCGATTAATTGTCTGACAGATGTTGGACGAAAAATCATACAATGTACTATCGTTCGAATCCCACTAACCGCACGATAATTTGACGGACTGGTCGGACTGCACTGAAATCAGTAGTTCACCAAAGAAGAATTGTTGCGTCTATTTGGAGCTTAAGTTGCAAAATTGGTCTGGTGGGACCAAGTTGGTAGCTAAAACTGTGTATATCTAGCTTCTGATACTTTTAGGGTACTGTAATAACTGCTGTGAAGTCTACACTAGTGTAGTGAACCTTACCAACCAAATGATCAATTGGATAAATACTGAGCCTTAAACTTATTTGTTGCCATGGAGGTTTCTTGGTCTGTCACAGGTGGCCATTACATTGCTTGCCTCATAATCATCAAATCTAAATATGTTTTGTGGTTATTGCATAAATCTTTTTTTTTTTTTCAAACTTGTTTTATTTCTTGTTTTGGCATGCAATTCATTATGATTCAAATATACAAATCATAAATCCTACTTTTAATTGGTGTGAAAAATGTTGATGTCTAGCATTTAGCATCTGCAGGCCCGGATTTCGGTGCCCCCAACCGAGCGAGCATGCGCATGCATCAGAGCACTGGTGATGACACGCATCTCCAGTGCTCCCTGTATTGCAGGCAGGTGGTATGCCACCCCCTAAAATCTTGCCGCCCTAGGCCCGGGCATTTGTGGCCTTACCACAAGTCTGGGCCTGAGCATCTGTAAACGGACCATTATATGTTTGAGTGGCTGATAAGAATGAACATAGAGCCTATTAGCTCTTTCAACTTCAGCTAGAGTATGGAACAAATTACTTGGATTGCTATTTTCATTGGCTTGTCTTCAGACATTACTACATTAACGTTACATCTTGTTGCATACATGGAACTGAATGGAAACACTTGATAACTGCTATCCTGATAGGAATAAGAGGTGGTGGAAAGAGAAGGAAAAATGTCTTGGATTAGACAATGTTGGTAACATTGAGAAAATGTGTCATTTTTATTGTGGGACCCTTGACATCAGGCACATTTACCTCCTGCTATATCATTGTGAAGTTCAAGACTTTTCAATGGGTTCCCCCGAGAAAAGAAAGAGACATCTCATAGCTGAAGAGCAAATAAGTACTGTATGTCAATGCATGCCACTGATCTGAGAGAATACCAGAGACTGTGCATATCACTTTAAACATCAATTTACAGTTTTCACAACTATAACACTGTAATAATGACAACTGACAGATAACATTTTATTGTTAGCTATGGGGGTAAATGTAAAATGTACCCTAGTTTTTAGCAAAGATTTTAACATAGGATATTTCAATAGGATGATATATTAATAAGCTTATGATACCGAACTGTATTTATTTAGTATTGCTGAATATTTTCCCGTGGTTAGCAGATGCCTATCTCCACTCCTTTTCTGCCTAGAATCTTGTACAGGGTAGGGACAATTATTCCAAGCAACTCTATTGATAATACAAGTATTACAGTACTGTTATCCTTCCTGTAAATCAAATTCATCAGTATTTGTGTTACTGTAGATGTACAATATTACTCAGTGTAATAAACATTAGACAGAAGAGGAAATATAATGTTTTCTATTTTGTAACAAAAGCTGCTATCATTCAGTTTTATTTGAGGTAGTATAAATAAATCTTTTCCATGCAAATGTACAGGCAAGACCCTTTTTAACACAGTTTGTCACATTAGAATATTTTTTTTCAGAAAGTGGCATGCTACACAACAGGGACTAAAAAAACAAAACAAAACAGAGCACACTTAAGAAAATATCAGTACATTCACTGAGAGGAAATAGCTGGATCATGCATCCCTCACAATCTAAAGGACATTTGCCAGTTGACACAAATGGGACCAGCCTGATTAAGAAAAATAACATGGGCCGGCAACCATGTGTTAGATATATGATAATTATGAATATGTTTGGAAATGTGTGAAATGTTTATATGAATCACTTCGGGTCAGGCACATAGTGATGACGATCTAGCTCTACACTGTTAATTCAGAGTATAAAAAAAAACCTGAAGCCTGTTCATGCTTACAGGTATGTGTTACATGTTTTGTGGGAGCACGTATAATGTGAGGCATGGGTGGGGATTGCAACTCTTTGGAATGTGTTTGGATTCAGGGGGCTGGAGGGTGCCTCAGAACGTGTGATATTCAGCAGTGTTGAGTTAGTAATCTGAGCTCTCTGCAAATAACTGGGGCAGACTGGTCCAATTCAGCCTGTGTTTATTTAATAAAGAGCTAGTGAAGTAACTGCAATTTCATTGTCAATTTACTAATGTGTTACAGTTATGTTTCTTAACCTCATTGTTTGGGCTCTGAGGCAATCTGTACAATCCTAGCCTCCCCACTCCCCTCCTGTCTGCCCCCGAGATGTAAACTACTCTTTATTATGACTAGAAGTTTTCTATTTATCAAAGGCCTCTGATTAAAGACTCCTCACCCCTCCTCCTCACACAGAATTTCTCCTTTCTCACTTGGCAACAGCTCTGAAAATTTCTGCTGTTGAAAAAAACAAAAGGAGGCTTTTATTTTTCCTGTTTTTTCAAAGATCAGCTGGGTATGAAACGTTTGGAAAATATACTGTAGCCTTTAGAGTAAAGTCTGGTATTTGTGAGACTCTGGGCTTGTCCTCCTACTCTTTTGGAAAGCAAAAATGGGAAACTTATTAAAAAGAAAGCTCAGGATCTGGCCTGGCTGCTGCTATGTGAAGAGGTCACAGGGTGTGCCCATAAATGCCACAGAAGGAGTACCGAAGGCTCAGAAACAAAATAATTTGTAAAAAAAAAACACACCACAGGTACACACAGCGCTGTCTATAATAAGAAACTGATTCTTGTCAACACAGGATTAAATGCCAGCCTTTTCCATGTCAGAAAGTAAGGAAGCTGCAATTCCCAGTACCCACTAGAAATATACTTTTGTTTGGGCACTGGAATTTAAAGGGCTGAATGGGTTTACATTTATTCATGCCTTGTAAATAGGTTTTTGGAAACTTTTATAAACCTTTTTAGTGATTGTATTTTAAATATTTTTGTAGTGACTGCATATTATTATTGTTAAATCGGAAAAATTTAAGATAAGCAAAGAAACAATTGTAACTATGAAAGATAAGCAGGTCTTTTGGGCGAACTGAGACTAGAAGCCTAAAGTACAATTCACTTTCATTAGCATATTCCTGTTTTGGCCTTCCTTGACTCGGGAGCTGCAGGGAATTTCATGGACTTGACATTGACTAAAAAGATTGGCATTCCCCTTTTCCCAGTACGTGTGTTTGCCATCGATGATAGACCCCTCTCCACTGACATCATCTCCCTGTCTACTGGAGAATTATCCATTCTGATTGGGACTTTGCATCTGGAAAGACTTTCATTCTTGATCATTCCTTGTCCCTCCACTCCTGTTATGTTAGGGTTACCCTGGTTACGACTTCACAACTCCTCCATCAACTGGTCCTCTGGCCAAATTTCCCATTGTAGTCAGTACTGCCAAAGCCATTGTCTGACTTCTTCTCCTCTCCAGCAGGTTACAGTCTCCGCCACGGATCTCCTGTCCTTGCCTCCTGTCTACAGGGACTACTCAGATGTTTTCTGCAAAAAGTCAGCAGTATTCCTTCCCCCGTATCGATGGTATGACTGCCCTATAGATCTCCTTCCTGGAACCATGCCACCCTGTGGGTAGACTTACGTTTGTCTCCCGCTGAGACTGCTGACGTGAGGGAGTATATCTCCGAGAACCTCCAGAGAGGCTTTATCCGTCCTTCCACCTCTCCAGCTGGGGCAGGTTCTTTGTGGAAAAGAAGAACGGTGGACTCCGTCCTTGTATTGACGGGGATTTAACAAAATTATGGTCAAGAACAGGTACCCCTTGCTCCTTATTTCGGAACTCTTTGACCAGCTTAAAGGAGCCAAGATTTTCTCCAAGTAGGATCTCCGGGGGGCTTACAACCTCATCAGGAAGGCGATTAGTGGAAGACGGCTTTCAATACTCGTGACGGGCATTACGAGTACCTCAGGAGTTTGTTAATGATGTCTTTTGGTACCTCCTGGAGAAATCTGTTGTCATGTATTTGGATGGCATCCTCATCTTCTCCCAAGATTTGGAAAGTCATTGCTCCCAAGTAAAGGAGGTCCTCTCTCTCCTTAGGGAAAATTCCCTTTTTGCCAAATTGGAGAAGTGTGTCTTCGAAGTTCCCAAGATCCCTTTGGCTACATTATCTCTCATGAGGGGTTAGAGATGGATCCTGCCAAGGTTTCAACAGTTCATTAAAGGCTTCTCCTCCTGTATTGCCCCTATACTCTCCCTCATCCGCAAGGGAGGGAAACCCAGTTGTTGGACTCCTGCGGCCCTTGAGGCCTTCCAGTTCCGGAAAGATGCCTTAATTTCCGCCTCTGTCCTTTGTCACCCTGAGCCGCACCAACCCTTCTTCATTGAAGTTGATGCCTCTAATGTTGGAGCAGGGGCTGTCCTTCCCAAAGACATTCTACAGATGGTAAGCTCATTAAACTTGCCCTCGAGGAATTGCGGCACCTCTTGGAGGATGCTCCTCACCCGGTCACTGTTTACACTGACCATAAGAACTTGGAGTTCATTCAGTCCCTAAATTCCCATCAGGCGAGGTGGGCTCTGTTCTTCTCTCGTTTTAATTTTGTCCTGACGTATCGTCCTGGGACCAAGAACCAGAAGGCTGGCGCATTGTCTTGCAGTTTCTCCACGGAGGATCGTCTTACTGTAGTGCAGGATCCTATCATTTCTCCATGCAGGATCATCGCTGCTGCTGTGTTACCCCAATTTGCAGAGCAAATTTTGTCTTGCCAGTCTGCCACTCCTCCTGATACCCCTATGGGGATGGCATTTGTACCCCCTGAGCTACGCCTTCCCATCCTACAGCAAACTCATAGCTCCAAACAAGCTGGCCACCCTGGACTAGAAAAGACTCTTGAACTCCTTTGTCGCCTTGTCTGGTGGCCGACCATCTGCAAGGATGTCAAAGACTTTGTTTCAGCCTGTACTGTGTGTGCTACCACTAAGACCAGCGACTCTCGACCCTGCGGTCTTCTGCAACCACTATAAGTACCCTCTCGTCCATGGACTCATTTAGGTATGGACTTCATTGTCGAGTTGCCACCCTCTAGTGGGAACACACGTCATCTGGGTAGTGATAGGGATTTCATTCCCTTGAAGAAACTCCCCTCTGTTGTAGATCTTTCTCACCTCTTCATAAAGTATATCTTCCGTCTGCACGGCTTCCCTGTGAAAATTGTCTCCCACAGAGGTTCCCAGTTTGTCTCCAGGTTCTGGAGCTCCCTTTGCAAGTCTCTGGAAGTCTCTCTCCAGTTCTCCTCTGCCTATCACCCTCAAACTAATGGGGCAGCGGAGCGTGTGAACCAAGCTCTTGAACAGTTCCTTAGAAACTATGTTTCCCTCTGTCAAGATGACTGGTCTGATCTCCTCCCATGGGCGTAATTCGCTCACAACAATGCCAGTCACACTTCCACAGGAAGATCTCCGCTCCTGTCCATATACAGTCAGCATCCTCTAGCCCAGTGATCCCCAACCAGTAGCTCGTGAGCAACATGTTGCTCTCCAACCCCTTGGATGTTGTTCCCAGTAGCCTCAAAGCAGGTGCTTATTTTTTAATTCCTGGCTTGGCGGACAGTTTTGGTTTCATAAAAACCAGGTGTACTGCCAAACAGAGCCTCAATGTAGGTTGACAATACATACGGGCTACCAAATGGTCAATCACTTTTTTGGCACCCCAAGAACATTTTTCATAGTAGTGTTGCTCGCCAACTCCTTTTACTTCTGAATGTTGCTCAGGGGTTCAAAAGGTTGGGGATCCCTGCTCTAGCTTGTCCTCAGGACTTCCTTCTTTCCGACTTCCAGCTGCCGATGATCATGTGGCTCTTCTGTCTGCTATCTGGGCTGCGACCAAGTCCAATTTGGAAAAGAGCCCCTTGGTGCACAAGACTTTCGCTGACCGTAGAAGGAAGCCTTCCCCTCCGTATAAGGTTAGAGTGTGGCTCTCTTCCAGGAACATTCGTTTGAAGATTCCTTCTCCCAAGCTGGGTCCCAAGTTCATTGGTCCCTACTCTATCTCTGAGGTCATCAATCCTGTGGCTGTCCGTCTGCAACTACCTCCTGAGATGCGGATTCCCAAGTGTTTCATGTCTCTTTAGTGAAGCCAGTTGTTTCCAACTGCTTCTCCTCTGATCAGTACCCTCCTTCTGCCATCTCCGTGGACGGACAGCAAGAATATGAGGTAGAGAAGATCTTGGACTCTAGACTCTCCAGGGTTCTCTCCAGTACCTCATCAAGTGGAAGGGCTTTGGCCCTGAAGAATGTTCCTGGGAAAAGGACTCTGCTGTACATGCTCCCCACTCTAGATTTCCCCAAAAGTCCTGTCCCAGTGGTCCGGTGGCCCCCTTGAGGGGGGGTACTCTGGATGGCTGACGTCACCATCACAACGCGACGGTCGCGGCGTGTGATGAACGCGCCGTGCGTCTCGTTTCCATGCCATCGCTGATTGGCGCCAAAAGATCTTTAAAAGGATGCCCAGGACGCCATAATGGTGCCAAAGTATAGGTTATCTTGCTGGTGAACCTGGGTGTGCTTATCCTGTTTTCCTGTATCCTGTTATTGACTATTGCCTGGCCTTGACCCTGATTCTGTGCTGCCTGCCCCTTGATTATTGCCTGGACTGACTACTCTCTTGTATTATCCCTGAACTGTACTTTGCCTTGGACTCTCTGGAAGGCTTACTCCTTAGATCCTGACTACCTCCCTGTGGGAGCCGCAGGCCCCGTGACAACCAGTCAGTTGAACTGAAGAAGCTGCTTGGATGCCGAGTGAAAACACATTCTCAGCAAGTCCAGTTATTTTCAGTTACTTGTATTAGATAAACCATGAACTGGATGAATGAAAATCTTCATAGTCAATGTGTAGTACTGTTCATTATAACAAAAAATGTGCAGTTTTAAGGGGTCCAGTAACAAAGCACAGGTTCCATTGTGGTCCTGTGGAAAATGAACAGCAACAGATTCATACTATGATAATACTATAATACTATAAGAACATTTCCTTAGTATTACAATTTTCCTGTCATGGGTTATATGGGTTAAATAAAGTAAATTATAAAAAAAAGCATGACTTGGAAAGATTAACTCACAGTGTATTAAAGGAAAACTATACTCCCAAAATGAATATTTATGCAACAGAATGTTTATATCAAATTAAGTGGCATATTAAAGAATCTTATCAAACTGGTATATATATATATAAGTAAATATTGCCCTTTTACATCTCTTGCCTTGAACCACCATTTCGTGATGGTCTGTGTGCTGCCTCAGATCACCTGACCAGAAATACTACAACTCTAATTGTAACAGGAAGTATGGAAGCAAAAGGCAGAACTCTGATTTTAATTGGCTTATGTGACCTAACATGTAAGATTTGTTTGTGTGCACGTTGAATCGTACAATCCCAGGGGGTGACCCTTTTATTTTTATATGGCAATTTTATATTTATGATTACCCAGTGGCACATACTAAAATAGTATATTACTATGAAAATGGTTTATTTACATGAGCTGTTTTATGCAATATATTTGTATAGACCTATCGTGTTCGAGGGTTATAGTTTTCATTTAAGTACCCCCTCCCCAGAGGTACCTTCTGCCCTGGGACAGATGCTTGACAAAGGGGTGTGTCCCCGAAACATTGCACTACTGCATTAATAAAATTGCAAGGGCTTGCCCTGCTACCGCAATTCCTGTGTGCCAGTGAAATTCTTCTAACCCTTGATGTGAGGTGGCTGATTCCTCTATTGCTGTGCACCAGGCTACGTGAGTCTTGGGTTTGTGTGGAGTGTGGCTTCTCCAGATCTTGCCTGGGACACTGCAGCTCTTTTACAAAAATACTCACAGGGATGCTGAGCATTTTTATTTCTCCACTGCTTAGTCATTGCACTGCTTTTGGGTTAATGTGTGTACAGTACACCAAGGGGATTATTGCTAAAATCCCAAAATTTCTCACTATTTTCTTAAAAAAACTTCGACCAACTCCCGTGCACATTTTTTATTGTAACAAACAAGGGGAAGTTGAGCTCACAGCTAATTTTTAAAGCCATTAAGCAGGGTGCAATGAGGTTGTGACCATAAAATCCACATAGACAAATACAAGAGGTCCTCTACACTCAACCCCAGTGGCAGAACTAACGGGGGAGCAGGGGGTGCGATTGGGTTAAGGCCCGCTGCCTATTTCCGGCCACAGCGGGCTATTTCCTGGAGGATAATCTTGCTACTGCTCAACCCATTAACAATATATTTAGGACATTGAGAAATATTTGGGGGTATGTAATAAAAGTCGCAAACAGCAAAACAATTTGCATTTAGTGATGTAATAGTCTTCCTTAAACTGTTATTACACAGCAAATTTTAATTGTGCATTGCCCACTTTTAACAAGTGCTTGTAGGTGTCATAAGCTTTTGGAGCAAACAACTTTTACAGTTGCCTGTGTGTCCCTGCTCTGCCTGTGTGGGACATACTCTGCCAGTGTGTGGTATACTCTGCCTATGCGTGCCCTACTCTGCCTGTTTGTGCCCTACTCTGCCTGTGTGTGCCCTGCTCTGCCTGTGGAACATAATCCTGGTATCTGTTCTGGCGGTTTGTAAGCATTTGAAAATAAATTATTGTTAGGGTCCCCTAAGGTGTTTAATCATGTGCTGGGGGTGCTGTGTTATCCACAGGGGAAGAGGAAGCATATGGATTTAAGGATATGTCTTAATTTGACAACTTTTTTCACATATGAGTGATGAGTGATATCCCTGCAGTGAGCACCAACCATTTGGTTTTTTGGTGTGCTACCACAATTAATTTGGATACATCTTGTGGTAACATGGGTGTGGTGTAAAACAGGGACTGGTGAACATTGGCTTCCATTATAGGCCCTCCATTATGTAGGCCAGAAAAAGTTTGGCCTTTGGTAACACAGAAGTTGTTTACAATTTACTAAGGAAAAGACAATATGCTAGCAAAAAAGCTCAGTGCAAGCGAACGGGTTATCAGGAACAAACAGGAGCTTAATAAGCACAGGTACAGGCACCAGGAATAAACCTATCACGGGCAACAATCAATCTCAAAAACCCCTTTGAATACCCCTTTAATTATTTGAATTTGGCACCATTGCGTGCTGACGTAATGACGCCAGCGCGCATGTGCCTTTAAATAGCGGAAGTGCGCGCCGCGCGCACTCTAAGAGAAGCTGACATAGAAGAGGAACAGTGCGGCAGGCGTCCCCTCTGATGGAAGCGCGGCAGGCGTCCCCGCCACACTGGTAAGATGCGATTGTTCACATAAATGACCCCTTAAAAGTGCAAAAACCTGTAATTGTTCAACTGGATTTTGATTTTGGGTTAGGGATAAGGATATGAAAAATGGCAATAGGTAATAGGTAATGCAAAGTTAGGGGGTTATTTATTAAAGTCCATTTTTGTGGTTGGTGTTTTAAAGGGGCAAACAAAATTTTTTCATAGAAAAAAAACTTGAATTTTTCAATGATTTATTAAATCCCGATGGTGATAAAAGTCTGAATAATAAAAGTACTCCATCTCAAACATGGAGTTCATGTAGAAGTCAATGGTAGATTTACAATTGGAGGATATCTTTATCTGCACTAATTCGTTCAATAATCCGAAGATGTTCTGGTTTTCAGACGATAATCTGAAAAGTAGCAGGTTTCAGGCACCAAATCTAAAAAAGTTGCAGTTTTCAGGCAACAAATTCATATGATTCTGATTTTTTACATGATTTTATCAAACCTTTTCCCGCACAAGAAATTTTAGTGAAAATTTTCATGCTAAATCTGTGCGAATTTGGCCAGAGTGGTTTTCAGAAAATTTTAAGAAAATTTTAGATTTTGATAAATAACCCCCAAAATGTACTTAAGTGTGATAGCACATAGGGTATTTTGTCTATCCCATCAGGCACAAAAAAAAAAGAGTCCATCAAATACATTGCCCTTGGTCAGAATGAAGACACTGCCATAACAGTTGTTTAGAAGTACATTTTATGTATTTTTTACTTGGGTGGGTTTACCTTTTATTTTTCTGTATATTATAAGTAAACATTTCTAAGCTTTATAATCATGTCAGAGTTGCTCTGATAAATAAATGTAATCAAAAGAGAAAAGAGTCTTATTTGGTTGACAAATTATGAAAATTTATAGAACTGTTTCTTGATAAATATATATTAACTAAATTCATAGTTGCTCATTCATAGTTTCCTTTATTTTTAACTGAGTGCTCATTAAAAATACATTTTGCAAACGTTTAAAATAAACTGCATGCCATTTTAATACAGTGTAAACCAAAGCTCCACTTTTAAATCCAAATAATGGTTGCTATTTGGCGTTCAGTATGCTATAGTGGTTATTGGCTGGTGTGTTCCCTTTATTCTACTTCAAAAAAATGTTTTTGTTACATCTGCTGAATTTTTATTTAATCAAATCTGCCTTTCAAGTAATTGACCATAACTTAAGCTGTTTAACATAGCTGTGAAGTATTGTACATTTGTATATCATCTAATACATATACAGCAGTTGATCACCACAACCCTGCAGAAATAATTACCATCTTATTAGCATACCTTCTTACATCCTTGTAATGAATCTCAAAAGAACAGTTCTCTAAATCTTCTGTCCTAGTTCCTTTAGATATAATTGCAAGGCGTTTTGATGCAGTTTGATGCAGCATCTGTCTCTTTTGCCCAAAATAACCATAAAATATTTGTATTGATTAGAATGGCTATAGTACTCAGCTATTAGGTTACTTTGCTCCAGAGGGTTAAAGGTATGTGTAGAACCTTGACCCAAAGGCCTTTTGCACACAGGATTTCTTACCTGTGTTTCACCTGTTTATTTCATGAGTTCATACTCATTCATATTCATTGGGGGGAGGCAAGCACCATAAGTAGGTGAAATGCAAAATTTTAATTTCAGAAAAAGTAGTATTTTGTTAAAAATATTTTGTTACAAGTCATGTTTTTTTACGTGAAATGGCTGCTTAAAAAAGTATATGAGTGTGTGATATCTTTATGTATTTTGTATAAGGAGATCACTATGTATACAATAAAGAGGTTAGTAAAAGATAGAGTCACATGTGTAAAGTCTCAAATCTGTAACATTCAGTGGGAAATTCAAATGAAACCATAAAAAATACCAATTTTGAAATGGCTCTGAAACAGTACCTTTCGAAATGCCAGTTTTGCTTTATTCAGCAGAATAGGAATGTAATCTATGCAAGACTCAAAAAAGAGGAAAATGATAGCAGGATTTATCAAATATCTAGCAAGGCAATCCAAGCATTTTTGCCCTGATGTAAATGCATGTGGGAAAAGAATTTGAACCATTATAAAAAATTCTTAAATATGTTATTACATTTAAAATTACTTGTATTTCTTGATCCTTCTAATTTTGGTGACCTTCATTCTCGTTGATTTGTTTCCCTTTATCTTTAAACCACTTGAGCACCCAGTATAACTGACAGACACTATTCCTCTTTGCTCATAACCTGCAGGCCCCCTATTATCTGGCTTTAGGGCACAACACTGCTGTGTCCAGATACAGTTGTGCTCATAAGTTTAAATACCCTGGCAGAATTTATGATTTCTTAAACAATTTTAAGAGAATATGAAACACAAAAAGTTTTTTTTCACTCATGGTTATTGGTTGGCTGAAGCCATTTATTGTCAAACAACTGTGTTTACTCTTTTTAAATCATAATCACTACATAAACTACCAAAATGACCCAAAAGTTTACATACCCCATTTCTTAGTACCATGTATTGCCCCCTTTAACCTCAATGACAGCTTGAAGTCGTTTGTGGTAGTTTTGGATGAGGCTCTTTATCTTCTCAGATGGTAAAGCTGCCCATTCTTCCTAGCAAAAAGCCTCCAGTTCTGTCTAGCATGAACTGCACGTTTGAGGTCTCCCCAGAGTGGCTCAATGATACTGAGGTCAGGAGACTGAGATGGCCACTCCAGAATCTTCACTTTATTTTGCTGTAGCCAATGACAGGTCGACTTGGCCTTGTATTTTGGATCATTGTCATGTTGGAATGTCCATGTACGCAGCTTCTGGGCTGATGATTGCAAATTTTCCTTTCACCTGAAGTTATTTGTGGGGTTTTCCTTGCATCTTGAACAATTCTTTGTTTAGTTGGTGTACCTGACCATGGTTTGGTTTCAACAGAACCCCTAATTTTCCACTTCTTAATTAGAGTTTAAACACTGCTGACTGACATTCTCAATTCTTTTGATATATTCTTATATCACTTTCCTGTTATATAGAGTTGACTTAGAATCCAAAAAACATCAGTGCAGCAAGTTGCGTGTTATCAGGCCAAATCACCAGGGTATGTAAATTTTTGATCAGGGTCATTTGGGTAGTTTGTGTAGTGATTATGATTTAAAAAGAGTAAACACAGTTGTTTGACAATAAATGGGTTCAGCCAACCACTAACCATGAGTGAAAGAAAAGTTTTTGTGTTATCATTCATATTCTCTGAAAAATGGTTAAGAATTCATAAATTCTGCCAGGGTATGTAAACTTATGAGCACAACTGTATTTCATCTACCTCTCAAATACTATTTTCAGGTCTCCTACAATGATCATCTTCTACACAATCTCTCTTATAGGCATGCTATCTCTCCAGTCCTAATCACAACCTAGATATTGCATCTCTACTTAGATGTTAAACTTTTACAACTTAGGAGTGGATTGTTAACTGAAACAGACGCTTCTGAAATGGTAGGGGTCTTAAATGGAGACAAAAAGGAAACGTCCTCTTTATCCCCATTTAAGCCCCCATACATTCAAGATGTGTCTTTTCCAGTTAACACTTCACTCCTAAGTTGTTAACCCTATTACCCCTGACTCATGACCCTTCTCCTTTTTTATTATAAGCTTGTTTTGGCAGGAGTTTGTGAGCAGGCCACAAAGGCAAATGCTTATGGCTACGAAAGTTGAGGAGTGGCATGCCACCTGCTGGCTGTATTCACTGGGGACTGGGCAAGGCAATTTGACAGCCATTTGCATCTCCCACCAGCAGTGATCACTTGGGACCAAAAGAAGTCAGGTGGGGAAACTGTGAGCAGCATTTTGGTTAGAGGAGCTAGAGCGGAGGTAGTCGAGCAACAGAGGGTGTTTGAGAAGTAAACTGGAGTTCTGGTATTGAATTCCAGAGGTAAAGAACAGTGTAGCCTTCTTCAGAATGGGTTTGACACAGGCCTGTTTGAATAAACAGGGTAAACCAGAAGTTAGTGAAGAATTGAATACAGTATATGAATAAGTACTCGAGTAAGAACAGACTCTTTTAGTACAGGTGAATGTTATGTTGGGTAGCCGAGGATGAGGAGAGTATAACAGTGCTTTATTAACAGCCTCATACAGGCCTTACACAACAACAGTAACTTCTTACTTTCACTTTCAAGCTGTACAGAAAGTCCTGTGTATGCACAGTACAAGTCCTGTGCACGGTGACACCCGCAGGCCATTTATATAAACACCAAAGTGATGGCATAGGATCAAGTTATTGATGGAGAGGAGAGGATAATTTTGATACATCAAGCTCAGTTATAAGATCTAAAGAGAAGATTTAGGAAGAGTGAGAACATTGGTATCTGAAGGGTTGGAATATTGTTTGTGGATAAAATCGACTTTGCTTTTAAAGAAGTCAGCAAAGTCCAGGGGGTATGTTCAGATTTTAACTTTTCATTTGTAGAGGGATGGAGTTGTTTGGATTTATTATTGTTTATGAGTGTACTATGGTACTCTTGTTTAGCCTGGGATGTATGAAACCCAGAGCAGAGATGGAGTACCTTTTATTCAGACTTTTTTGAGTTTTTTTCTCTAAATTTTTTTTTTTACATTTTGAGAGTCAGACCAGGAAAAATCAGACTTTAATAAATAACCCCTTAAATATATCAGTCTCATTATCAGCATCAGAACCTGTTTAATGAACTAATTAATTCTTTTTTCAGAACAGAGATACTGGCACCTCTTTATTGACGGAGACATTATTACATATGACTGACCTGTGTCTTACTCATACTGAATGCTCTGTTAAGTAACAGCTAGCAAGCTAGATTAATGACAGCAAATGTCTCAGGGGTTGCTATGGGTTGCTGCACTTGTGCACTTTGGCAGTTACTTGCATAATAAAGTACTGTAATTCTAGGGGAAAGCGTAGTATGATAAAATCACTGACAAAACTATTTTACCATCTGCTTGCACAGTCTTACACTAAAGAATACACTGAATATTACTAAATTATATTGTTGTAACCTAGTTGTTAATTTTAATTTTGTCATTAACATGACTGCAATCACAGCATGGTTCATTATATCCTGTATGTGTATGCAGTATATGTTATTAATATGAGCACGTTCATATATGGGACATTCTAAAAATGCCTAAGCACACACAGGAGCCCACAAGAACAAAATGAAAAATAAACTTTCTTTAGCAGCAGCAGCTCAGAGAAACGGATATTTAATATTGAATTTTCTTTTTTAAATGTGGAAAGTTTTAGACACAATCCGGCCAGTGTTTAAGTCATTAAAACATCTTTAAGCATTTTCTGGTTTTCGTTTTCTTAGCTGCAGCCCTTTCCTGGAATTTCTTTTATTTTTCTTAAGTCAGTCAAAATGCATTTGTCACAGTTTTTATATGTGTAGCTATATATAAATATATATATAGTGTATATATTTCTGAAATAATTTTCAAGTTTCTTAAATAGTGGATTATCTGTTGCCTGATTTTTTATTTATTTTTAAGTATAGTCACTGGGGGGGAGGTGATTTATCAAGGTTTGAATTAAAATTTTTGCCATGGTTCAAACTTTTTTTGCACAAAAACTCCTAAATATGAATTATATTTTCAAAAATTTGAATGTCTGGTATTTATTAAATACTCAAATGTAAAAAATCAGCATCTAAAAGTTGGTGTGCGTTCATGTAGAAGTCAGTGGGAGTTGTCCTAGGCAAGGGTCAAGCCATTTTTTTAATTCAAATTTTAATTAGATTTTTTGAGTTTCTAAATTCCCACATTTGATTTTTTAATCTTATAAACTCGAAACATTTGAGATATTCAAGTTTTTTTCATAAACATGTGGAGTGGGGCTTCACAAACACTCAATGCTTTTTGTAACATTGGGTACCAACTGTAACTCTGTCTGCCCAGGTTAGATACACCCTTAACTTCTTTGAGTTTGTATTCAACTGAGTTCTTTACAATCAGATTTTTTCATCAATAAGCAAATGTTTGAGTTTTTTAAAATTGTTGTTAAAAAGTAAAAACTCAACCTCACAAATTCTACTTTTGATAAATAGGTCTCGAGGTCCTTTAAATGTAATTTACAAACAGGGCATCTTTAACAAATGGGCAAAAGTGGCATTGCTGCTATTGAGAATCTGAAACTTTGGGCTGGTGCAATAAGAACAGTATATAAAATATGGTATTTTTAGCCATATTAATTTTTAGAGTTTTGTTCTCCTTTAAATACAAGGCAATCCTGTACAGTGTATATAAGATCTGCTAGTTTGGGGAGGTTACAAAATGAGTGGATCCAGGGCCGGAACTTGGGGTAGGCAGAGTAGGCACCTGCCTAGGGCGCATAGGGGGGGATTTTGTTTTTTAAACATTGGTTTGCTTGGCCTTTTATAGTTTTTTCAATTTTATAAACCTCCAACCCCCTCTTGCCTGTGATTCATACTGTGGGCAGAAG
>CM044434.1:57402165-57426347 GCA_024363595.1 Xenopus borealis | reverse complement strand
GGGGGGGGGGGCACTGATTGAAGCCCTTGCATTGATGCCCTTGCATTGAAGCCCTTGCCTAGGGTGCTAGAATACCTTGGCCCGGCCCTGAGTGGATCTTTCCCCAATATGCTCAACAAAGGCAGGGCGATACCGGTCTAAAATGATGATTCATCCACGGCCAAAAGATTGGATTACAACAATGACAATGGGCTCTAGAACGTGAAGAGGACCATATCAACTAGCTGCTGTGGTCCTCGATGTCAAGGGAAAATCAAACTTGCTCGATTGATCTGACCAATGATGCCACTTCTAGATGATGCTCTTATAGATCACACATATGTTATTTGAACTTGTAGGAAGTGTCTTATTTTCAGTGTCAACTATGATGCAGGATATATAAAGAGTTGAGAAATGCACCAGAGGATTGCTCCTGTACATTTTTTAAACGCATAAAATATGTCTATGTATTCTTGTACTTTACTAAGCATTATTGGAACTTTTTTTATATTGTTTTTTTCCTGCCCTGGGTTTTTAAAGATATGTACTGCGCTTTCTAATGGGCATCTTTAATTGCACTCTTCCAGTTATATATATTCTTTCCTACATATTAATTTCTTTCCTAATTTACATATAAAGCGGCAACATATTAGACTGTGCTGTACAGTAAATTAACTTGGATTTACATATGAAGATAAAAGAAATGGAAGAAGTAAAGAGGGCCCTGTCTAGAAAAAAGTTTCAAGCCTAAATATCTTTGGTGTTAGTTTTGCTGTTTGTGTACTCACATTTGTAAACACATATTTTGTAGATAATGTAAGAGCTTTGCAAACTAGCAGAAAATGTTTCTGATTCATGTCTTCTGTGGCAATTTACATGAGCAGCGGTTATTACCAACATACATTGATATGGGGTTTAATATAGAAATAAGCAGCCTAAGATGCTGGTGATTTGAATTAGATGACAGCACAATAATTAAATGGGTGGTTCACCTTCAAATTAACTTTTATATATTTAGTATATTGTAGAAGGGACAATTCTAAGAAACTTTTCAATTGATCTTCATTATTTATTTTTCATAGTTTTTTAATGATTTGCAATTTTCTTCTGTTTCTTTGGAGCTTTAAAATGAGGGTCACTGACACCATCTAAAAAGAAATGCTCTGTAAGGCTACAAATGTATTGTTATTGCCACTTTTTATTACTTATCATTCTATTCAGTCCCTCTCCTATTCATATTCCAGTCTCTTATTCAAATCAATGCAGGGTTGCTAGGGTAATTTGTACCATAGAAACCAAATTGCTGACACTGCAAACTAGAGAGATAAAAAGCTAAATAACTCAAAAACCACAAACAATAAAAAAATTAAATATCACTCTCTACATTATACTAAAAGTTAACTCAAAGGTGAACAACCCCTTTAAAGTGCAAACTTTTTTTTATTTTCTTCATGTACCATGTATCTACATTAACAATTTGGACCCTACTTTATCTCATGGTTTTTGGTTTAGTTATTTTAAAATAGTTTTATTTTAATTATTAATTAATTATTATTTTTATATTTTTTTAATATTTGATTCACTTTAGTAAAAATCTGTCCCATTATTGTAATCCCATATTTTTTTTAAGTGTTCATAGGAAGTTATAATAGTGTAAAGGTGGCCATAAATGTGCAGATTTACCTGCAATATTGGACAAGCGATTGGACGTCCCCATCTCCTGACATGCCACTAACCTTCAGTTTAAATAAAGTAGTAAACGAACAGATCAGATGATGCTCTGCCCTGACATCAATCGTATGTCCAATAAACATCAGATCAGCAATACATGCTATGATTGGCAGCTGACAGGAATCTTCTAACCTGTCCGATCGACTGAATGACCGATCGGCTTGGCACCCCACACCCGGTCCGAAAATCATACGAATCAAGGATTCACATGATCAGATCTTTGTGCTTATGGTCAGCTTAAAGCTGCTTTCTCATTTCTGGGTTTTTTTGGTTGTATTGCCATCAAACTCAAGGTATCACTTGAGCTATTCATGGGTGTCAGTGATGCCATACTACCAGAGGACTTCAGGTTTAATCTCCTACTTTAATTTAGTGGAATTAGGTTTGGTTGGCTAATTATCCCTACTAACAATCTATGTCTTTATAATCGGCCTCTGTTACATTTATAATATCAAGCACTAGATAATAATAATGATCTGTGTATTTTTCAATGCTCTGCTGGATTTCAGAGCCTATAAAGTCAACTTTGTTTTGAGATATTGCTTGTAGAATGAATGAGATTGGGATCAGTTTCCACACACTGTTTACACAATGCATATTTTCCTTTGGTTTGTTGGTGCTGTCACTCTCTCACCTCTCTGTTGGAGTCATATTACCCCCCCTCTCTCTCTCTTTTTGTTTATCGCTTTCTTCCTAACGTGCCAGTGAAAGAACCCACCTGTGTCTGAGGGGCCTGCTTGACATTCCTGGGAAAGTTTATCCCCTATTAATGTGACTAAAATATTTCTTCATCTGCTAAAGTACTTACATGAATTGATCCTAGTCTGTGCTGTCTTGATAGAGGTAGATCATCTGCATAATACTGTTTATATATGAACATTTTTAGATATACTAAACCGGACATGGAAGATTGTCTTATCTTATCTTGGAAAGACTGAAAAAAATTTAATAATATTAAAAAAAATCAGTTAGAATCCATGAACCAAATTCCTCAAGATTTCTAATATTTGCCTTAGCTTTGTGGTAGAACAAAGTATTGGTTTCCCAAAGGTTTTTTTTGCAAGTAATCCTATTTGTGGAACTGCCATATTGTGTGACTCTGTAAAGGAATTAAACCTATTACCAATTAGTTCTTCATAGTGTTACTATACCTATATAGTGGAAAGGTCAAGTGGTGCAAGAACTGGAAAATAATTTGCACAGAATCCATGGTGGTGATCCATATGTCACATGTGGTAGCCCATTTATCAAAATTTGTATTTGTGTGGTATTAGGTCAAGGGCAAATGTAGCCTAGACTCTGCTTCTCTGAGCCTGCTTATTTCTGACAGGTTGAGAGATGCGGATCCACTCCATGCCCCAACTCTGCTAGCGTGCAGTCACACAGAAAGAAGCTTGGGGTTTAAAGGAAAAAAGGAAAAAATGTATTGGGCTGATGGATGAAGCTGGGGTAGTTGTGAATCCACTTCTCTCAGCCTGCAAAAAATACACAGGTTGAGAGCAGAGGAGCCCAGGTTCTGTGTGCCTGTACCCTTGCCCTTGGGGTTCAAATCACAAAAAAAAAAAATCACTTTTTAAAGCCCTCCCAAAAATGTCGTTATTTTTTTTAAAAGATCCTAAAATAAAAAGCACAAACAAAATCTGAAATCCTAATTTTTGCAAAAATTTTCACGCATCTACAAATGAAAAAAAACTGTAAAAGCTAAAAGCAAAGAAAGCCTTTACAATTAATATAGGACATTTCCCATTGACTTCTATAGGACCTCATTTACCCCTCCCCACCCGTGTTCTTATAGTATGTTCTTATGGTAATATTAAACAAATGTCTGAAGACTGAAGACTTCACAGGCAATAGGCAAGCAGATTCTGAAGATGTGCCTGCCTTGAATGATAGAGAGAATTTGTCTGAAATAGTTTATGAAGAAGCTGCATGTTCCTTCCAGAGACCAAATGTGATAACAAATAGTTTGTCCCTCATTCTCAGATGTAAACTCTATCCAAATAGATATGGAGACATCTGCACAAATCAGATTGTGTCACAAAATTTGTTACTGACAGGAAGGTTCAGGTTAAGGAAGGAAAGCAGGATAATTTCTTTATTAGGATGAATAGAGGAAACTCTTTTACCAGTCCTAGAGCCATTTTTGTGTGGAAAAAATATCAAGTATGGACTCTCACATTACAGAGCTTGCAACACTGCTGTTCTCCTTGTTATCACAGCCACTAACAAAATGATTTTCATAGTAAGCTCTCATAATGATATAGGGGCAAATTCAATTAAGAGCGAAAATGCGTTAGCAACAGCTTTGCCGGCGTTTGCCACACTTCGCCACACTTCGCCACACATTGCCACACATCGCCAGGGAATTTCCACAAGTGCTACGCAAATTCACTAAGATGCGAATTTGCGCTCAGGGAGGCGAACGGTAGCAAAATAGCGCTACCGTTACTCCGCCAGGCAAAGTGCATTTACGCTAGCGATGCCTAATTTGCATACAGTGCAAAGCCGAAAGTATAATAGAGGTGTATGTTACAGCCACTACATTACACTACACAAGCCCAGGAAACCTTCAATAAATAAAATAAAGTTGTCCTATTGCCCTAAACATGTTCCCACTGTATTGTTGAGTTGCCATATGTTAGGAAATGTAGGGGGGAAGGAGGGTAACCCAAATATTTTTTTCGATATTTTTCAGACTATTACCCTACAAAAGGTAAAAGACGCCAGCGTTTTTTGGGACTTTTTTTTCAAACTCCTATCTATTGTATTGAACGTCTAGCGTAAGTGGTAACGTTCAGAAAAATGTTCATCTTAGTGAATTAGGTAGTTACATCCTTTCGTCAGTGCGCAACTTCGCCTGGCGTAAGGGTGCAAAGTTGCGCAAGTCCTTCTACTTCGCCAGGCAAAGTGCATTTACGCTAGCGATGCCTAATTTGCATACAGTGCAAAGCTGAAAGTATAATAGAGGTGTATGTTACAGCCACTACATTACACTACACAAGCCCAGGAAACCTTCAATAAATAAAATAAAGTTGTCCTATTGCCCTAAACATGTTCCCACTGTATTGTTGAGTTGCCATATGTTAGGAAATGTAGGGGGGAAGGAGGGTAACCCAAAAATTTTTTTCGATATTTTTCAGACTATTACCCTACAAAAGGTAAAAGACGCCAGCGTTTTTTGGGACTTTTTTTTCAAACTCCTATCTATTGTATTGAACGTCTAGCGTAAGTGGTAACGTTCAGAAAAATGTTCATCTTAGTGAATTAGGTAGTTACATCCCTTCGTCAGTGCGCAACTTCGCCTGGCGTAAGGGTGCAAAGTTGCGCAAGTCCTTCTACTTTGCTAGCAAATTTTCACCAGGGACACTGTTAGTGAATCGGCAAAGTTGCGAAATGACGTCACGCTGGCGAATTAGCACTAGCGTTAGAAGCTTCGCACTTTATTGAATTTGCACCTAAGTCTCAAAAATATCAGCTAGAAATGTTTCAAATACTGTAACATGTGGGATGAGTGGATTTTACTGGTGGTCTGGTCCTGTGCTGTACTGTGTCAGTAGTTGTTATGTTAAAATGTATAGGTATTGTTGCCTATGCTTATATGCATACCCATTATTATGCTGCCACCTAGTGATTAAGGTTCTGTATTTCCTTGTTTGCAAAACCCTCCTCATGTGTGATGTCAGTTCCTTCCTTTATCCTTTTGCGTTCCTGCCTTCCATGATTGAGGAGCTACTCAGAGGTTAGGAAAAGGAATATTCTTTTTGACCTGCAGCACTTGCACATCCACTGCTACATTTGTCCATCCACCCCAAATAAAGCAGCTTTGTGGATTCCAAGTGTCTGGTGAGTTCAGCTATCTGTCAAAAATTGCCCTCAGTGGTTGTAACAGCTCCATACAGGCCCAGTATGGAGGTCTCATGGGGAAATCAGCCATTATCACATTGGAGTCAGAATAGATCCTAATTGCTTTCAGAAATATTTTGAGAGGGTGTTCTTCTGCCCTATTGGCCTGTATTAGAGATGCACCAAATTCAGGATTCAGTTTAGTATTTGGGCAGGATTCTGCCTTTTCAGTAGGATTCAGCCGAATCCTTGTGACTGGCTGAACAGAATTTGAATACATACAGTATGTCACTGAACCCGGCCAGCAAGCCCCGCCCCCTCACGTGCGTGCAAGTGACAAGAGAGGGGAGAGACAAGAGACGAGGGAGGTACGATCGCCGGAGGGAAGGGCAGCAGGGAGGGCAGAGTAATGGAGGGGAGGGAGAGAGCAAGGGAGGAACAGCAATGGAGGGGAGGGTGTCTGGAGGGAAGGGGAGTAAGATGCGTACTAGGGGTAAGTAGAAGAGGTAGATGCCTAGCGCCCCCCTTTTATTGCGCCCTCGACAACTGCCTCTTCTGTCTACCCCTAGTTCCGGTCCTGACTCAGAATCTATTGTATACACTGAAGAAAAAAACTGATTTAGCACATTTGCCTTTTCGTTTACTGCATCTTTTTACTATTAATATATTTAAAAAACTTTTTAGGGTTACTTTTCGCCTGCGCCGCAATTAATTCTTCATTTCCTTTCTTTGCCTTCCGGATTGCTGATTTACAACATTTATTACAGCTTCTGTAATGCAGCTTTTGTCCCAACAGATTTGTTTTTAAATGCCTCTCTTCTTTCCTATTAACTGCTTTACATCTGTATTAAGCCAAATAGAATGATTTTTAGAGCTTCTACATTTACTCCTTAAGGGAACAAATTGAGAACCATAATGATTAAATATTATTTTAAATGACAACATTTCTGTTCTGTGGTTTTAGCTGAAAACATAATTCCCCAATCAATACTCTGAAGGGCAGCCAGACATTAAATGATATAGCATTATGGTCACTATTACCCAGAGGTTCAATTACTTGCACATTTGCTATAAGTTCTGTGTCATTTGAGATCACTAGATCCAAAATAGCATTTTTTTCTGGTAGGCTCCTCAACAAACTGTGCCATAAAATTGTCATTCAAACAAAAACTTATTCCCATTCATTGATCTGACAGTACTGTTGATCCAGTCAATATCTGGGTAATTAAATCAATATTTTACCCAAACTAGCAGCTTTTTTTATTTGCGTCAGGAGTTAGCTTCCTCCTCCTCACTTACATTAGGGGGTCTATTGCATACCCCTACAATTAATTTGTTGGACTCTACAATTGGTGAAGAATTCTACCCATACATCTTCTGCCCCTTCATTCTCCAACATAACCTCCTCCTTTATATAAGCTTTTAAATCCTGCTTAACATACAGAAATACCCCTCCTCTCTGTCCCTCCAAAACAAAGTATATTAACTGCCCAGTCATGCGACTCATTCAGCCATGTTTTGGCCACACTAATCACATCATATTTTCCCTCCAGCACCAGCACCTCCAGCTCTCCCATTTTAGCAGTCAGACTCCTTGCATTTGTAAACATACATAGTTAGATAGTGCTGCTTACAGATCCGCCAAGGTAACCTCAGTGTCAGCAAATACTAGCGAATAATAGTCAATTGAGTTTTGGACTACGAGAGCACCAAGCAGATAAAGAAAGAGGCAGGAGATTCCTTCCTACTTTGGCATCTTGATTCTTCCCAGCCTTCCTCCACAACCACCTTCCAATTCCCCTGAAGAATCTATTCGAAGAGCACATCTTTCTGACCAGGAGATGCTTTCGAGACACTGGGCTAAGGTCTACTTTGCTAACAGCTGTCCCTTGAAGCAGGGAAATGCAAACGCCTAGGTAAGATTGGGGAGTTTTATTTGGGCACCATTGAACCTACCCCCAAAAAGAACTCTCATCGGTTCCTCCTTCCATTAGAGATCCAATTTATTTACTTAGAACTTGGAACTAAACTGAAAAACAACACTTCAACATTGAATCTGAAGTAGATGGTTGATGATCCTCCTTAATTACTAGAGTCTCACAGGTAAAAAAGTATGGGGGATCCCTGGCCTAGATCAGTGGTTCCACCAATTTAAACCCACAACCACCTGTGTCAGGGTTCCTATTTTAATTCACTGAAAAAGAGAGATCCATAATAAATTCTGAGGTGGGGTTCTTACTTAATGATTCTATATGAAGAACTGATTTAGCGATCTTTTTTTCCTCAAGAGCTGTATATTGCAGATTCTATGTTACTGCCTGCTGAATCCATTGGCATAAAATTGTTTTTTTTTTCTTGATGGTAATTATATTTCTCTGGCACTTTTTTACACCACCTGTAGAAAGATATGAGTTAGATATTTATGTTGGCGTGGTCTATTTTTCTGTGTGTAATTACTTTCCTCAATCTATGTTGCTATCAGTTATGTTATGACAGGTACGATTTAACTCCTGTCTCCAGAGAATTCCAAGCAGCAGACCATTCCCAGTCTGCTCATCTCATTGGCATAAACATTGCCATTGTTAAGAAACTGTAGAGCAAGTTAGTTTGTTAGGAAGAGGAAGGTTGGTTTGGGGTGTCATGACTAGCTGTAACATAGGGGATTAGTTCACTGAAAAAGTGTACCAACCTGAACCATAATGTGGAGTTCAGGTGTCATAATTGTAGTTTAAAAATACAGATTTTATTCTACCTTTTACATGATGAAAAGGCAAGTCTTACAAGTGTTTCCCATGTTTCCAGGGGACACTTAGGCTAAGTGGTTCCCTGGTGACACAAAACACGTAAGACTCCACATAATTTTGTATTTGATTCTTATCTGTCACTATGTCTTTCAGTGACCCCTGTGCTGAATTTCTGGGACCCACTGTTTTATGCGGTAATTTTATACCGCAGTCCAGTGACCTTCTGTTTTCACTTCTTTAGCTTTAAGCAAGTATTGTAAAAATAAGTAGGAGCAGGACATAAATGGGAGAAAATTTCCTGTTGAAAAATAATCACATCCTTTAAACTGACCAGATTACTCCTTTAAGATATCTATATAGTTAGAACTGCATGGATGCATCATCAGTCATCACTGTCCTACTGTTTGAATGCACAACACCCACATTATGTGTATGGATGTTGTGGACCTAGGTATTCTGCATACACTGAGCTATTTATAGGAATATGTGTAAATATTTCTATCTGCAATCCTAAGATAAAGAAATGCCTCTCACAGACTGCAGTGTAACAGTGCCCCCAGTGGACAAAGTGCATAGCAAATGTCAGAATCCCTGTATGCTCTACACATCTTTTGAACAAAACACAGTGAATTATTATTAACATAGCAAGAACATGCACACAAAACGTATTGTTTTTAAATTTGTAATTTAAAAATAGGCTTTAAATATATTTCCTATATTAGCCTGTATATGTTTTTTTATGATAGAGGAGACAGACACATATAATTCTGTACTTTTTGAAACCCATATATAAATCTAAATGAAAAAAAAAAAAATAGATTAAATTATTCAAATGAACGATTTCTAACAATATATTTAATGCCTGCAAGTAAATGATAACAAACATTTTTTTTATCTGTTGTGATCTTAAGTAGACACAATTATTTTTTACATTTAAAAAGTCTTGGTACACTTATATTTGTCTATTTCGGAGGTTGATGCAAATGTATGATTAAGGGCAAATTGGTATTTCATGTTATGACTTTTTTTAATAGATACACTAGAATGAGCTTGGTTTGTGCTAGATTATTTATACAAACATCAGTCTTATCCAGTTTGTTTAAGCAAGGATGCCCAGGTCAGGGCTAGGCTGACATTTTTATAATTGTAATTGCTGTGTGTTGCACTTCTGACAATTATAAATCTTTTCGCTGCTGCCTCACAATACAAGCAGGGATGTGTCCTGGGTAATCCTATAAACACAGTCAAATGATAATATCATTTTTAATTATGGAGAAATGAGGATGGGGGGTATGATGCAAATGAGATTGTGGTGGGAGGTGAAGAGACAGCCCCCATAGGCTGCATCTCCTGTGGCCTTCATCTTCCAGAGGAGAACTGTGAGGGAGTCATTTTAGTAGCTGTGGAAATTATTTGCCACATGAGAGTCTAAGCAATGGCAGGGTCATCGTCCCCTTGTGACACACCCTGTCATTTTAGATTAAGATATGCAAAACCGAGCCGTCTGCTAATTTTCTCTCAGCTCTGCTGCGGTCCTTCTATCGGCTGTAATAAGAGGAAACCTTAATTGGAGTCAACTGCTTGATTATGATAATTGCTGCTGTCTGAGATGGGGGGTGGGAGGAGAAGGAGGGAGATGCTAGGACCAGGCTGATCAATATAGTGCTTCTTTGTGTGAGTCTGCCAGCACTGGGCAGATGGACTAGGCCAAAAATAACCTTCCTTGATCTTGCAGTGACCTGGTTGAATTTTGGTGACCACTTGTTGACCTCTGAATTCCAGATGGAAGTTTAAAACCTCAGCTTTACTTTAGCAACATACCCTGTATGCACAATCAAAAGAAAGCAATCAGATGTTTGACACCTTGTCAGATAAGCAGCAGTCTTTTCAGCTTGTAATTTTAGGTGTGTAGTGATGTTGATGAAGAGCCTGTTAGCCGTATGTACAAATTAGGGAAAGTAACTCTTAAAATATTTTAAAGACTAATGTTAACAACCCATTTACTTATTTTTGAGATTTGTAGTTTTTTTTTATTATTTTTTAGCAGAGTATTGAATATAGATCTACATAAGCCAAGAGCTACTTTCATGAATTTGAAATGTTTAAAGATATTTCTCAGACCCTTTGTATAAGGATGGAATTTTACACATGTCAAAAGCATCAGCAGGCCCAATAATATCAGGAGCAGGGCTGGGCCAAGGGGTAGGCAGAGTAGTCACGTGCCTAGGGCGCAAAGCTGGGGGGGGGGCACCAGGCATGTACCTTCTCTGCTGTTAAGGCTTGGGTGTGTGTAGCCATTAGCTCATGCACGTGCCACTTCACATTTGTGCATGTGTCTTTTTTTCTCGCATGTGTGCATCCTTCTTGGCATATCGGCGCTGCGACTGGTCAGGTTGCCTCGGGCGCCTGGCCGATCTGGCCTAGTGCTGATTTTCCTTTGCGTGAATTCAATATAAATTTTAGCTAACCTGGAAACTAAGTGTCCACTTTGACAGTCAAAGAAGGACTGAGATAGTTTGCTCCAGTGCACAGTATATGTCATAAAACTTTGTACTTTTTACTTTGTAAATAGGCACAGAATATGCTACATAAGTAAAAATATCAATAAAATATAAAATAAGACATAAAAATAAATAAATGATACAAATTTTCTTTATCTACAAGCACAGCATCTATTGTGCAGTGCTACAGATATCTGGCACATAATAAATAAACACAATAATATAATTACTGATTCTAAAGATACTAATACTATACATTACATGTTTATTCATTCCTGAAGTTTGGTCAGTAATAGCCACATATTTCTCTTAGTAAATGTGTCCTGTTTTGTTTTGCCAAAACATTTCCCAATTATTTATAAGCACAATAATTTTTTATCACTCCACATATATTAAAGTCAATGGGTTAATGAGACTTTTTTATTGTCTCAGTGACTTTTTTTTATCAGTGACTTTTTTGTCCAAATGCATTAAAGTCAATGGCGTTTATGGTTTATGGATGGATTTTTGACACAGTTTCACAAAGTGTCTCCATGTCTCGTGAAAAAATTTGATCATCACTAATGTATCTCTGTTTTTCCATTTTCAAAAGAATTCGAAAGGAACTCACTTTTTAAGGTCCAATAGTTATTCCAACAAAATCGGCAGTCCAACTCTTGAATTCTAATATTATATCATTCATGAATTATAATAACACTTCAGTGATGTGGAACCAATGGCTGTTGGGCCAAGGGCGGACAGTTGTATTTTTATCAGAAATAAAGACATGGAAAAAAAAAAGCCAGTCGTTAAAAAATTCTAATAAAATATGTATTGATAGACAAACTAGTGTAATCTACTTAAAGTAAATCTGTTATGTGTAAGGTAACCCAAGGAAATACATTCTTGTGTATTGTTCTCTCTAAAATTGTCTAGGCACTTACAAGTAAAATAAACTATTCCCAGTGCTTTAAGCTGGACAGTGGCAATTTTACTTTAACTTTTCATTGAAATATACTGCTGGTTTATAAAATGAAAATAGGACTACACAGTACTTGTAGTACAGGGCTCACTCCTTTTTTGTACATAAATATTGTTCTGGTTACCATACAGCCCCATGGTGATCAACACTAATACACATTAACAACAAAGAATCATGCACCCTGACAACCTCAGACAAACCTGCTTTATAAAATCCTGTCTTTGATTGACGTATGAGAAAGGATATCTCTCTACGCCCATCACCGTCCTAATATTTTTACTGCAAACACTTCTTGTTTCAAGGCTGGAGCAGCAGGCACTTACCCTCCTCTCTCCAGTGAGTGTCATACCATCTTTATAAAACGAGAGTAATTAATAGCTACCATCAGTGAAAGAGCAATCAAGCTGCCCAACCGAGGGAGAGCCTACGGCTAAATTAGAATCATCAGTTCATCATTTTAATTATATCCCCTCTCTTTAACTTTCCTCCCTGCCTGCTATTCATTTGCCTGCACCAAGAGTCTTATTTACGATGCTGATAGTGCCCTCGTTAGAAACTCTGCTGAGGGTTTTGTCTTTCCCCTTTTGTGATGAAATTTGTAAGGCAGCAATTGCTTAATACAATGAAGGATATGGGTGAAAAAACTGTCATTCTACAGAGCATCTTTATTAGTGGCAGAAAAAGTTTGCAACTTGATGAGAACCCTTTCGTGAATAATGCAGGTAAAAGGAGATTTATATTTAGACAGTTTTCTGCTATTAACAACTAATACATTTATGGCATTGTAAATGTAATTATGAACATATCTTAGAAATTGCAAATATAGACAAATGACCTGAAATTGACTCAGCACATCATTATTGGAACCTAAGTATTGTGGCACTGTACGGTTGTAAATTTAGTGGTAAAAAAAAGTGGTAAAAATTAAAAGTGGTAAATATTATATAACAAAAAGCTTTGCATAGTTACATTTCTAGTAGAAATAATATGGAAGAAAGTTCTTATGTTATAGTAATAACTGTACTTACACAGATATCAACCATTTATGGTCTTCTATAGCCCATATTTTTCAAAAATATTTTGACTTTAGTGGTTATTTTGTTGCTTACTTGAAACAGGTTGAACTTTTGAAATCAGAGCTTCATGTACAGCCAGTTTGGCATGAGCTGTATCAGTAACTTTAATGGCCATTATGGTCCTCTATATGTGTTGTGTAATGTACCAGAGATCCACTTGTTATGTAGTTTCATTACATTTATTCATATTGATTTCTAGCAATAACTTATACAGTTTAACCATTGAAGTGTCCTCTATTGAGAAGGACATTAACTAGACTGAATGTTATTTGAACATCAAGTAAAGTGTCACCATTCAATTGTGTAAACTAGGGATGCACCAAATCCAGGATTCGGTTTGGGATTCAGCCAGGATTCAGCCTTTTCAGCTGAATTCGGATGACTCTTTGTGTCTGGCTGAACCAAATCCGAATACTAATTTGATTATGTAAATTTGGGGCGGGGAGGGAAATTACATGACTTTTCATCACAAAACAGGGAAGTGAAAAAAATGTCACACTTTTTCCTTCCCGCCACTAATTTGCATTTGCAAATAAGGATTCAGATTCAGTTTGATATTTGGGCGAATCTTTCAAAAGGATTCAGCCGAATCCCAAATAGTGGATTCAGTGCATCCCTAGTGGAAACCTGTTTAGGCTATGGCACACAGGGCTTTAATGAGGCTAAAAACATTGGAAATCAAAGCACCTCTTATCTGTTTGATGCCACTTACCATATAGATAAATGGGAAACACACTGCCCAAAAGAAAACAGGTGGTGAAAAGCAGATGCCCACTCAATGCCCATAATCCTATAGTTTTAGTGTTTCCTGTTCTTTTGCACATTAACCAATAAAATTCTTAAAGGGATTGTTCACCTTCAAGAACTTTTTTTCAGTTCAGTTGGTTTCAGATTGTTCACCAAATATAAAGACTTTTTCCAAATACTTTCTATTTGTGCCCATTTGAAGAGTAAAGTTTAATTTTTCACCTTCTAAAGCAGCTCTGGGGGGGGGGGGTAGCCAACTCTTTAACTCAGGGGAGTCCATTCTTTTGGCTTCCCTGGGCCACATTGGAAAAAGAAAAATTGTCTGGGCCACACATGAAATACAAAAACACAGAAAAGAACTACAATACCAGTTGGATAATCAGATGGAGCTATACAATGGAATAGAGGACACCTGGATATAAAATAGGCTTGTTATTATCCGACTGTTTGGCACTTCCCCATTCTGCTGAAACATCGGAATGGAAGCACTATTTCAGCGCTCGTAAAGGGAGCCCGGCTCTTCAAAAAGTGCAGCACTGTCCCCCCCGATGGCGGCCCTGTGGACACACCTGCTTTAACTGATCTAAATTGATACATTTAGCTGATACATTTGTTATCTTTTCCCTGCTGAGTAGAATCCCTGAGTTTCATTAAAGGCAGTTAGAATTGATAAAATAGTTGCTAATATTCCACAGATTCTGCTGAAAAATGTATCAACTAAATGTAGCAAATTTTAACCGTTCAGATACTCCTGGATCACTGAGTTGCCAGACTGAACATTAAACTTTAAACTTAAATTTTGGGAAAACAATAAAAAATAAAAGACGGAAAGCAAGTGAAAAAAGTCTTTGTTTATGGTGAACAATCTGTATGGTGAATAATTTGTTTACAGTTTGAGATAAATGTGATACCCAAGTTTTTGCTATAGACGAGCAGGAAATGCCTTTGACTGCTGTGGAAGCAAGAGCATTTATAGCTCCCTATATCAATTTAATATGGAGATAGAAAATGGGAATATTACCTCATGTATAGATCAGAATGAACAGTAATAGTGTTTGATGTATATAACAGGGTGAGTGTATGAACTGCATCTTATGCAGAGGAATGTTATGTGTACTCCTTAAGACTGTACCACTAAGTGGTCTAACTTGCCATGCAATAATATCAGTGAATTTCCTAGACCCTAGTCTTATTATATTAGGTACACAAAAATGATCTAGAAATAAAAAAGTAGTGTTGAGGATGTCCTTTAGAACTAAACTTAAATATAGATGTATGTGTGTGTTTTTGCTTTCCCTGTTGTATAAAGGAAGTGATGAAAATAATACTATAAATGGTATTCCCAGCTCAGGCAAGAGTGGAAAGTGGTTTAACAGAGGAAACAATAAGAAACGAAAATGCTGCCCTTTTTTCTCCCTGCTGAATGTATGCTGGTGTAGAGCTTAGGGGATTAATCTCTTAAAAATAAGTGCCATGCAAGCAGACAGCCCGTGATTAAGGTTTTAACTGATCAGTCTGCATCTGACAGCAAACCAGCTATTATCTTAAAGGAATCAAACCAGCATTCAAAGCCTCCGCTCAGCCCGAACATGAAAGGAAATGTCATCCACTGGCAGTTGGGAAAAGCCGCAGGGGGAGCAAAAAGAAAAAGGGAGAGAGAAAGGGGGAACAAGAAATGAGAAAGTGAGACAAAAAGTGGAGAAAAAAAGAATGACAGCAGAGGAAATCTTGGATAAGAGCAAGCAGGAAGCCCCAAGAAAAATAACTAGGCAAAGCAATAGAAGAGAAACTATGGGTGACATAAGCAATCTTTGTTGCTTTGCTGTTATTACATTTTGAGTCATAATTTTAGTTGTAAACTCTTTCTTTTAATGCACACTACCATGGCATTATTAATCTATTCAGTTTTCCAATCACCTCAAACCCCTCATCTGGTGGACTGAAAAACATATTCCCATTTGAAAAACTGAGAAACGCCATCGTATTTGTTTGGAGGGCCAGATGTTCCTTATTAACATTTTATAAAGTACCTTAGTGTATCTGTTAAACCTGTAAAAATCTCCTTGTAGTAGAACAACTATATAAGAGTATGATACAGCTATCCCCCAGTCTAGAAGTGTCAGAATGTTATTCTCCTGGAAAACCTCCCTGAAAAAGCAAGATTATATTCTGAGGCTGGGTAGGAGACCCTAATAAAAGAGAGCCAGGGGGTAGGGGGACCTTGTGAGTGAGTGACTTGCCACACTAAAAACTGTAGCCTACATTCAGCATTTAGGTGCACTGAAAATACAAGATAGAAAGGCTATTAAATGAGCAGCCTATAGCTCACCTTAGGAGCATGAGAGTGATTAGTACCCAGGAGAAATATGTTCAGTCAACTAGAGTGCCATGGCCCCCCCTGCAAAAAAACTTTCAGAGGAGCCACATCCTCCAGACCCACTACCCAAAAATAACCCAACCCCGATTCCACCCATGTCCCACCTGACTCCATCCACATCCCGCCTTGACTTCTTATTAGCTATATAGGAAGCAGACCCCACAATCCGGGCCCCCCTGCGACTGCAGGATCTGCTTCCTCTGTAGTTACTCCACTGTGTTCAGTGTACTCAAAACAAAAAGATAATTCACTTCATGCTACATAGCATGTAACATAGGTCCTGCATACAAAGATAAGTAATACAAAGTATCAATAATAATAATAACATTGTAGCATGATAGAGCAATAGTATTTTGGTTGCTGGGGTCAGCTACAGTACCTCAATAGGAAAAGGTGGCCAAAGACATGCAGATTTTACCTTCATATCAGACAAACAATGATTTGGTTCCATCTCCCGACCTGTCACTAACTATTCAAATCAAATAAAGTAGTAAATGAACAGTTCAGATGATGTTCTGCCCCTTCAAAGCAATCGTGCAAAAGCTGGTGACAGTCTCCCAATGATATTGTCGGATCGGCAAACGCATGCAGAGATATCATCAGCAGCCAACAAAAATCTTCTAACCTGTCCGATCCACTGAACAACCGGTCGCCATGGCACGAAAAATGTCGGGACACTCAACACACATCCCCGAAAATAGTATGAATCACAGATTCATATGATGAAATCTTTGTGTCTATTGCCAGCTTTAGTTAGCAGTATTTTTTTAAGCCACGATAGAAATATAACTTTTTTTGCAAGGTTGTTATGATAAAAAGGAAGGAAAATGGAGAAATAACCCACTAAACAGAAAAATCCTTATTTTCTCTCATTATTTTCCACTTGTGAATGAGAGATAAATTCCCCAAGAGTATGGAGATTCAGGGAATGTCTAGTAAAAAGAAAGGAAATGAATGTGAAGTGAATTACAAAGATGTCCAGATAATAAAAGTGCATTGTTGAAATACAGTACAGCAGTATTTAGTAATGCTAAAAAGTAAATGAGCTTTGCTTCTCATGTTATTTATGCAAAAAGAGTGTGATCTGAATTAATAATTAAGAACATTTTCCAGTGTAAATGGTCATTTGAAATAAACACTTTTCAGAGATGATTGGAAATATTATCAGTGAGGCTCAATGTTTGCCAAACTGGCTTTGCATTAAATAATTATTACTATTGCCTAAGCAATTGAATTCATACTTTTCATAGGGAGTCATGCCATGGTATCTTTTCCCTTTGGGATTTGGATAAAGGGTAATATAAAAATAGCTTTTTCTCACCCCCACAGGACCACTGACTAGCTCAACTGAAGAAGCTGCTTGGATAAGTGCTGAAACATTTTTAAGAAATCTCAGAAAGTCCAGATGCATTAGACTTTTTACTTCTAGATACTGTATATCATAATCTGGATGAATGAAATTCTCCAGCCGTTATGGATTAGATTTTTGGTTAACTAACCATTCCTTTATCTACAGCTTTCCCATTTTACTGACTTGGCTTCTTGCATTAATAAACACACATTTAATACAGATGCCAGTTAGTGTAGTTCCTATGTATGATTTATGGTTCTCCCTGCTATTCATATATTTCGATTCATCTATTCACTCCCATTTTCCCTTATGCCCAAATTCTCATTTAACCTATTTTACACAAAACTTTTTACTGTGGAAGACAAAATTCTAACAACATTACTGTTGAATAAATCAGTACTGAATTACAACTAAGAAATATGAAATTGCAATTCTGTTGTTATTAATTTGTACTGCATATTTAGAGAAACTGGAAGAACGATTTTAAAAGTGATCTAAAGCTGGAGGTACAGTACATATGTGCATTTTTTAAGATGGCAGCTCTGTCCTAGGACTGTAAGGAAAGTACCTTACTAGCTACAGTCCTGAAAACACAGCCACAAATGTAGAGGAAATCCCGGCAGCAAAAACTGGTGACCTCAGTGACTATCGTATTACCCCTGGAACTGCAGAATAACAAGTGCTACAATACTAATATGAAGAAGTTGCATTTCGACAATTAGCACCTCATGAAAGAGAAATAAAGAAGAACCTCTGGATCTCGATTTATTCATGCAGAACTGTGAATGGCCTGAAAAAGGAGGTCTTTGATTTTCATTTGTAGTAACAAGGAATTTGTCCATTTTATCAAAATAAATTTGGATGACTGAAATTGTTGATGTTTGGCTCTCCTTGATTTCCCATATAGCCATATGAGATATTCCGATAAGGTTTTTGTTACTATTCAATCTATAGATTAAAGACTACATCTCCTTCTTTTTCCTTCTGTAAGGAGACATTCTTAAATATGGACTAAGTCAGCCTTCTGTTTTTAAAACTGGTTTTCAAATTCTCTTATGGTTTACATTAATTTGGCCTGTAATTGGAATGAAGAGGCAACAAATTGGTTTAAATTAATTTGGCCTGTAATTGGAATGAAGAGTCAACAAATTTCAACGTTATCTTGTTTTAGGTAATTTGACTGTTTTTGACTAATTTTATTTCTGACCCAAGGATGGCAATGGAGCCAGAAGTAAGTGGACCACTAAATCCTTAAAAAGATTATGTCTTGAATTTTCTGTATTTTATAAAATAAACTTACTGGAGCAGCCCAGAATTTCAGCAGACCTATAATCGCAATACTACATGCCTTCAAAATTACCCACATCAGCTCTCAAAGTGTGATTTTATTTACCAGTGACACTGCTCATGCTCAGTTGGGGTTGCTGTTGAGAAGTTGATGGGATGTTGAAAATTAAAAACAACAGAGAGTGATGTTATATGTCTCAGAGCTGATGCTACAGGATTGATTATAAATGCACTGATTTCTGTGTTGCAACCTGAATCTGAATACATTACTAATAAGACTTGTATGGTGAATTGTATATTGTATATATGCTCAGATAGCTGACAGCAGCTTAGAGCTGTGTATCGGCAGAAAAAAGATGGGGAGCTAAGGGAGGCAGTATTGGAACCTCAAATATTCACTGCTAAAAGGCTGTAATGGCTTTGGCCTATACAGAAGCCTAAAATGAGAACGTTATAGCTTAACTGATATGTTGAACTTAAACTTTAACTCTTAAAACCTTTACTGGATGTGCATGGAGGCTAGGGTGCTTCACAATGCAAAGAACCTTTCGCAGTCACTACGAACATTTGGGCGTCCTAATTTAAATTTTCTGCTAATATCAGTACCATAACCCCCCATTTGGAAGAATGACTGAACACAGTCCTTTCACTACAAACAAAAGGTATTGTTTTAAAACCTGTAATCATGTACCATATAATGAGCATTGCTTTTTCGATAGGTAGAAATCAGTACATGCTAATACAATACACAATACTTAATGCTCACATACCCATCAACTAAGCTCTCTTTTGTGGATGAAAACAGTGGCAATTGAGCAGGGCCCTGGAGAACGGCAACACTAAATAGGGAGAGTAATGAGGTTCCATTGTGCACTGGAAATGTATATTTTAACTGCAGGCAGTAGTAGAGAGGGTATTAAATTGGGAACGCCAGTTGTTATTAACCCACATCTCCTCATCACCCTTAGTTGACAGATAGAGGGTTATGTGCTTATTGCATATTATGATTATATACAACCATCTTTACTTGCAACAAAATACATTTCATATGTGTACATTAATAAGGGGCATTATATTACCAACCAACTTAATTATATTTTCTTTTGTCTCTTGGTACAGGCCAATTCTGTTTTCTGTTGTTAGGATGCTTGCACATTTTGCCAGTATATACAGTTTCTTTTAATTCTATAATACTTTATATACAGTTTGCTTAACATTATAACATTTTACAGTTGTCAAGTCACCTTATACTACCAACCTTACAGGCAGCTATGGGAAATGCCTACCTCTCAAGTAATACTTCCACATGGAGGTTAGTCCTGCCTTCCTCCTTGAACCCCATTTGGATGTTTCTCACTTCCCTTTGCCTTATATTTTGATTCCCAGTGTGCTTTGTTTCATCGGGTAGAGACCTTTCTACCTCTTTCCTTAGTACCTTCTGCTGTCTTATACCAGTTGTTTCTGTTCCTCGCCTTTTCCACTCTAGCCTCAAATGTGCTTTTTTCTACCAGCAACAAGATCTTTTATTATCAGGCTACTGCAGAATTAGCATGCTTCTCCCTATTGTAGAATATAAGGATATTATAAGTGACCAAGGAGTTCCATGACCATATTGGCCTTGTGCTTTTATACAGTTCATGGTTACTTCTAATGTCCTCAAATTTTCCAACAAGGGGTACTTTATTTATTATAATACACAAGTTTTAGTGATGTGACAAAAATGATATCACTACCCACGTTTATAACTTTTGACATCACTAGTTACCATTAATAAGGATATAATTTACAAGATATACATGGCTTTTGTGTATTATAATGTAATATAATACTTTTAATTAAAACTACTACACTATAGAACCAATTAATCATCCCCCAGGCAGAGCTGCAAAAGCACTAAGGAGATCACTTATGCCTGGAGAAATGGATGTACTCTTTACTGTTAGTAAATGCTAGTTGTGCTGCTTGTAAGGAGCCAGTTGCAGGTGCTGAGCTGGCCTGTGCATCACAGGACAGTAACTCAAACTCAAGAATGGTAACAAAAACCACAGATGGCTTAATCAAGGCAGAATGACCAATAATCCAGCACTGGTTTTTGGAAGATGTAGGCTTAAATTGTGGTTACTGGACTACTTACCAAATAAAACAGTCATTGATATTTATTCACCAGGCCCTAAACACACTGCTTCCTGTGGCTCAAGCAGGAGAAGTGGCCATTAAGTAGAAGTTCCTTTGTTCTAGACCAGGAGGTCCCTAGCAACAGCAAAGTGTCAGGAGATGCAGGACATCCTTGTCCTTACTGCTTAAAGTATATAACCCGTATATAATAATCCTGTGACTTGTGTGTGGGGGCAGGCATTAGACTCTTCAAAAGTTACCTACCCAGCACCCCCCCCCATCAAGACAGGTCTTGGGATTGCCATACAGTAGACTCGGACCCCCCCATGGATACTTGGTCTGTGTATGATAGCTGTGCCACTGGTTACAGAGGAGATTTTCCAACATAAGAGAGGGTAACACAGGAACCTTCACACCAAACTGGGGAGACTACTATATCTTGTTTTCAATGTATGCTACTGTATTCTGTTTGAAATACAAGAACATGACTAGAAACTAATTCAACTTTCATTATGAATAAGCAGCATTTAAATCAGCAGAATGTGTTTTCAGAAGCTTCTTCTCCTGTAAGCAATGTAATACAGAGCACCTACAAACGACTTCTGCTTGTATTGTTACATTTGTTGCCACCAGAAAAATGTACTTTAACTAATGTGCAAATGTGCATGTTATTGTTTCAACTCAATTTAATCAAGTTCTTTTAAATTTGAGCTTCGTCTTGTGGTTAAAGGAGGTGATAGACTAAGTGAGTAGTAGTTTAAATGGAACACAGAGGCAGCGCATCCCTAAAATCACATTTGAAAGAGAAATAAGGGTGTTATATTCAGAAAAGACTGGAAAACTCTACCTAATATGTGTGATTGATTTTAATACCATAATAACCATTCAATAATATAATTTGTAATTCAGAATATCAAAGGTAACTGACCGTTTCGCAATTATTGCTTCCTTGGTTCTTGTCGATGAGCTACTGTCCCAGCACCTATAGCAATAGTACACACAGTCTTCTTAGATATGAAAGCATTCATGTAGGACAGGCTTCAAAAAGTAATTTTACAAATTTAGACACCAGTTCAGAAGATGCAGTGATGCAGAAATAAAGTGATCTATGTTTCTAGCTTTCAACTCACCATTCCCTTTGTAACAAGATTTTAAAAATTCTAACTCTCATTCAGCTGATATCATCTACCCATATACTCATTTGAGGATATTCTTAAAATCTGCATGGCTTTTGGTCCCCGAGGACTAGGGTTGAACATTTCTGACCCATTTTGCTGAAATTTTATACAAGCTGCAGTAGTTACATATTTATTTTAAACATTATTTTACACTTTAAACTCTCTGTTCTTGAGGGTATTGTCTCAGGTGGGTTAATTAGTTTATTCCAGACACATCACTGCCAAGCATATTCACTGCACAGGGAAAAAAAGCTTCACCTAGTTCCAGCCACTCCTGTCACACTGTGGACTCCTGCCAAAAGATACAGCCCAGCAGCAATGTAAAAGGGACAGTGGTATGCATATATGGGAAAAAATGTCTCCTGTTTGTGTGGCAAGTGCCTAATAAAATAAGAGGGACACCCGCCATGAACTATATTTATTAAATAGTTAAACAGACTAAAAATGTTAAAACATACTGGGCTGTTTATACAAGCAGTGTCATATAAATTTAGATTTACATACATACATATCACTTGCAAAAGAAGAAGGGGCAAATGTATTACAGTGCTACTGCTTTTTACTGCTTGGTAATAAATATAGGGCAATTTTTAAATCTGGCCTAATTTTTCATTTGCAAGAAAATAATCAAGGCATATCAAAATGTACCCATCTACTGGTCATTCTGTTCTTGATATTGTGTGCTATAGCTATTGAATCTGCAATATAACAGGTTACTGAAATGCATTAAACTAGGCAAAGGAAGCACAGATTAATGATGTATTAGAGCTAACAGTCCATCATCATTGCCATTTAGAACATTTCTTAATTCCTTAAGATAAGGATTATATTACATTTTTAGTTTTATGGTAGTTTGTCTTTAAATAGAACAGTTTCTAGTGAATATCCTCCATTGCTAAAACAAGATATGCTCAAAGGTATATATATTGGGAGAATAGGAAAAATAGATCTCAACATAACCTCTGCTTAAAGTAAGAACAATAAATTGGATGAAAAAATGTATTCCTTTTTTTAACCACCTTACATATTGCCGACACAATCAGAGCCACCAGATTAGCATGCAGGCCAGGTTAGTTAGTTATGGTATCATTTAATAGTTTCCAAACAATTGGTACTTGGCACCACTGATATCTTTAACGGAACTATAACTCTATGTATGTAAACATCTTTAGCAGGTTTAATCTATTGCATGTAAGCTCTCACCGTTAAACATATGTGGCCCAGGTGCAAATAGCCCCAGACCCTTCGCTGGAGTTAACTCTCAAACAGACTCCACTTCAATCATTCAGTTTAAACCTGTAGCAGATTCTTAAAGAAAACAGCTTACCCGCTAGATGTAGTGACCCGGGTGCAGCCGCCCCGAGTCAGTCGCTAAGGGAGACAGTCAAATTGCAAATTCTGTATGTTGCGGCGCACTCCACAAATAAGGTCACTGGATTGCCTTTCTTTTCATCCAATAAAAAAGCCTTTTTATTTTAACATTTGATTAAAAAATGCATACAGCTTCCAAGGTCTAACGCGTTTCGTAACCACGTACTTCCTCAGAGACCTTAATTCACATTAACATTTTCCAGCCTTTTATCTATGTAGCAAAAGAGAAGGTTCCCACCCCCTAGTTCGTCATGCCCTTTAACCCTTAGTCACATAGTTCAAGCCAATTATACAATTAAAGAAAGATTTAAAAAACATTTAAAAACAAATATTTCCTCATGCATCTTAATCAATATTCACTAAACCACAATATATACTACATTTTAAATGCATTTATATATTGTAACTTTTAATCATCCACATTTTAATACATTGTTTCCAAATTATTGCACATCCTAAGTTTACTTATTTGTTTCATTATCAATTCCTTTATCAATAACAATATCCACTGACTTAGGAACCAAAACAGATATGTGTTCCTATTAATTCTTTGTTTCGTTTAAACCCCTTTTATTCGGCTGTAGAATCTGCATTTAAGTTAAATACCAAAAACATGCTTACAGATATTCTACCATTGTTAATACCTGGTTAAATATCGGCAATCCTAAACACGATAACATTACTCCCTAAAAATAACATTTAATAATCATTTAAAAGTTACTTTAGCTTGCATGTTCTGTCACTGATAGGCCCTGCTTTCACAGTTACACAGTTTATATAGTTGTTTTAAAATACAATTTTTTTCTAAAGAAATGCTGTATAAAACTATAAAACAAATGTTGAATACACCAGTGCCTGCCACACAGCCGCCAGTGTCTAAAATTTCACCACAAAGCAACACATCACTGGGTTGTGCAAAGA
>CM044434.1:57370975-57400793 GCA_024363595.1 Xenopus borealis | reverse complement strand
ATGAAAGAAATGTGCCTTGGCTCGAAAAAGGTTGAAAAACACTGGTATAACCAGTACGCCAGTAATTGAGGCGATTGCCGTACGCTATAATTGAGACTGTCTCACAGGAACTACATAACTGCAGAGCAGCATGCCATGCAGCAACCCAATCATCTCCAGCTGAATTATTACATGTTGCAGATGCAGACATCAAACTTCCACCAAATACTGTTCCTACAAACTCATCTACTGCTGACATTGTCAAACGTCACCAAGCCAAATGCAAGGCTTATACTGATAGAAAACATGGTGCAAGAGAAGTGCACTTTCAACCTGGATCTTTAGTCAAAATTAAGAAACCAGGAATACTGAAACAAGAACTAAATTTAATACAACACTTGAAGTCAGACGCCAGCAAGGACCATACACATATGAACTGTCTGATGGACGCATATGGAATGCAAGTCGTCTTGCTCCTGCTAGATATGACTTTGCAGACATTACATTTGATGAAAGACATTTTTGTTGTGTTTGGTAGCCGAGGATGAGCAGGTTCATGCAGCCATTACATAACAGCAGTAAGTCTTACTTTCACTTTCAAGTTGTACAGAATGTCCTGTGTATGCACAGTGCCACCACAATTTTCCTACCCGTAATGCCAAGTTTGCCAACTGCAATAGGCCTGAAGAAAATGAACCTATAAGGCGTAGTGAGAGAATCAGAGAACTACCTGCATGGACCCAGGACTATGTGATGTGAATAATGTATATTATTGCTTTAAGATGCATTGTTGTTGGTTGTTATATTTGTCCAAATGCTTTCCTACTATAGGGGGAATATGTGGTGTTTATAAAAATGGCCTGCAGGTGTCACTGTGCACATTACTTGTGCTATGCAGATACACAGGACTTTCTGTACATCTTGGAAAGTGAAAGTAGGAAGCAATGCAGTTGTGTAATGGCTACATGAACCTGTTAATAAAGCACTGTTATACCCTCCTCGTCCTAGGCTACCAAAACCTAACAAATACCAGCTACAATGCCAGCTGGGGAGCCATATATGTTAAAAAGTGAAAGCAGTGGAATACATTACAAATATTGTAAAGTTAGGTTTTATTGGTTACACGTACTTTAAGCAACTGATATGCAGTTTAATGTGAGTTTTAAGTAATGTCAAAAATTATTTATTTTATTATTTCAAAATTATGCAATGGTTGAAGAAATTAAAGGGGTTGTTCACCTTTGAGTTAACTGTTAGTATAATGCAGAGAGAGACAATTCTGAAACAATTTACAATTGGCTTTCATTTTTTATTGTTTGTGGTTTTTGAGTTATTTAGCTTTTTATCCAGCAGCTCTCTAGTTTGCAGTGTCAGCAATTTGGTTTCTAGGGTACAAATTACCCTAGCAACCACGCATTGATTTGAATAAGAGACTGGAATATGAATAGGAGAGGGACTGAATAGATTGATAAGTAATAAAAAGTGGCAATAACAATACATTTGTAGCCTTACAGAGCATTTGTTTTTAGATGGTGTCAATGACCCCCATTTGAAAGCTGCAAAGAAACAGAAGAAAATTGTGAATCATTAAAAAACTATGAAAAATAAATAATGAAGACCAATTGAAAAGTTTCTTAGAATTGGCCCTTCTACAATATACTAAAAGTTAACTTGAAGGTGAACCACCCCTTTAACAATTGCTCCACTAAACCTTACTGATCTGTACAACTCACCGTTTGATCTGGACCAGTTAACTCAGTACTTCTCCCAGTAGGAGGGAGATTGGGAAAATGATTCTTTTGTGCAACAATCCCCTCCCCCTTGTGTTACCTCTATTGTCAGGCAAAATAAGCTTTATTTCATTAAACAGAACTGCTTGTACACCTTTCTCTTTCTTATGGATTAAAAGTAGACTATCCTGAAGCAGATGCAAATGAGTTAATATAAAAAGAGCACAGGCTTCAGGCACAGATATCAGTCAAAACTTCATATTGTTTTTTCATTGAAACCAACAACGAAACTAAATTTGAAAATATGTTCTGCTCAACTGCGAGAGTATAGTTCCCCTTGAAAAGTGCTTGATTTATTTACTGTTACAATAGTTTTTCACACAGAAAATTAAAACTTATATTTAGAGTCCCATCTCATGCAATGTTCCAATTCTGCCATTAGAAAATAGCCAGTCTCTGCAATGTGAATACTCAAGTGAATTGTCACTTATTTACTGTGTGGAAAAAAACAAGATGATTTATTTTATGAGGAAAATATTAGCATAAATATCTTTCATAAAGTATATAGTATATAGTTTGTACAAGAAAAATTTAAAGTCTTAACTGCTGTCAGGACTCAGGATTGATTGGCAATTTAATTATTGGTAATTCCCATCTTAAAAAATGACATAGCTTATCCTTAAAAAGGGCACCAAGTACAGTGCTAAACTCTGAGTGCTAATCTCAGAAAAAAACATGATTTATTATCTCACAATAGCTTGGGACTATACAGGGCCCTTTATGAAGTCTAGTTAACTCAGCTACTGTGCAGGTCATATAGTGTATAAGTCAGAATGTGAGGAGGTGGGTGGGTGAAGGGAGAGATTGGTAGGTAGAGCATAGAACAAGTCATTCAGGTTACATTAAATTTGAAGAAATCAGATTTCCAATGATAAAGTCTATAAAAAGTGCCAATAAAAGTCTATTTTAATTTATTTTGATCCAGAACTTTGGTTTGGGTGGGAAAAACAGGTCCAATGTGTGTAGCTAAATGATCAAACTTAATAGAAAACACAAAATGAACCATAATGTTACTTAAAGGGAAACTGTCATGGGAAAACATGTTTTTTTTAAATGCATCAGTTAATAGTGCTGCTCCAGCAGACTTCTGCACTGAAATCCATTTCTCAAAAGAGCAAATGGATTTTTTTTTTATATTCAGTTTTGAAATCTGACATAGGGCTAGCCATTTTGTCAATTTCCCAGCTGCCCCAGTCATGTGACTTGTGCCAGCACTTTAGGAGGGAACTGCTTTCTGGCAGGCTGTTGTTTTTCCTTCTCAATGTAATTGAAGGAGTCACAGTGGGACATGGGTTTTTACTATTGAGTGCTGTTCTTAGATGTACCAGGCAGCTGTTATCTTGTGTTAGGGAGCTGTTATCTGGTTACCTTCTCATTGTTCTTTTGTTAGGCTGAAGTACAGCAGTAAAGAGTGATTGAAGTTTATCAGAGCACAAGTCACATGACTTGGGGCAGCTGGGAAATTGACAATATGTCTAGCCCCATGTCAGATTTCAAAATGAAATATAAAAAAATCTGTTAGATCTTTTGAGAAATTTGAGATTTCAATGCAGAATTCTTCTGGAACAGCACTATTAACTGATGCATTTTGAAAAAAAAATTTTTTCCCTTTAAGTTGCTTTCAAATTATTCCTGTTGCATACAATGCCCAGAACCCTTTCTGGTGCCTTTCAATGTATGCAAATGAAATTATTCAAACTCAGGGGGTTATTTATTGAGGTCCAAATGCTCAAAAGTTTTTTACAATAAAATCCAAATTTTTAGTGGGAAAATAAAAACCCGCAAATTTTTCGAGATTTATTGTACCCCGAGGCAGAATCTGAAAATCCACCCTATCTTTTTGGAAGTTTTTGTGGTCTGCGCTGGAATTAGCCAGAAAATCCAACTATTTCTAAGTCAAGCAATTCGTGAAAAATACCCATTAAAATGGTACGATTCTGCTTTTCGCTCGATTTTTTGTTTTCCCTCATCCATTGTAATCATGCTATTTTTTAATAATGATAATAATAAAAAATAAGGTCAAATTGTGGATTGTGGTTTTTTTTTTAAAGATGGTAAATAATTGTCTCTATACGTCTTTAAAATAATCAACTGCAATTTTCGGTTGTATAGACCACCAAATTGTCTTCTGATTTAACAGAAATTCAACTGCGGAGGTACTTGGAAAATATGTATACATTTAAAATTTTAACAAATTGGAATTTGACCGATTCAAAAAAAATTGGCATGTACACCAGTAAATATAGAAAGCACGTAAAACATTTTGCAATGTTTCACTGAAAAAATCTGCATATGGCAAATTTGCCTGCTATATCAACCAAAGGGGTCTGAGCCCTCGCAATATCAAAATAAGGAGGCCACTCGTTGCTTAGTGCTTAGAGCAGGAGCTAGAAGTTTGTAATTGTGATAGCTAGATTAGGTGTTTGTAGGAGCTTGATATCTGAGTCACTGCAAGCGGACTTCGGTATACTGTTTTCCCTGCCACTGTACTTTCCGTTGCCACTTAATTATTGGGTGGAAGATTGATATATTTTTGTAAAGATTACTGTTGTGACTTTTTTCTGTGAAGAATAGTTGAAGCTTGGTAGAAAAGAGCTTCTCTACTCAGGCACGGATTTGTGGAAAGGCCACCTAGGCCTGGGCCTAGGGTGGCAGGATCTTAGGGGGCGGCATGCTTCCCAGCCACACCCACATTGGTTCAGAAACACTATACGCAGGAGATACAATAGTTTTTTAAATTTTCCATGTGTTAATCCCCATTGCTCTGGCCCTGATGATAAAAATTTGTGAATAAAGGGCAGAGTATGGGGTCGACGAATGGCAGGGGGCCTAGGGGCACCCACTGTGTAAATCTGGCCCTGTCTCTACTGAGGTATAATTTGGCGAATTTTTGAAGCTTCGCAAATTTTTACAGAGTCAAAAATATTTTGGCTGACCTTGAAAATCCTGTTTTTTGTGGCCATCAAGTCTTGGCATGTAATTCAGAAAGTTCAATCATTTTTCAAGCCAGAATGGTGGTGAGATCTGTTCCTGTATTCAAAGAAAGGGGATATCTCCTTTTCATGACAATAACGACATAGCAAATCCTCCATCCAAACAGGAGTCCATGCTTTAAGCTTTAGACCTGATTAGATGTTTCAGTTATGTTCAGTCCACCAAATATATTAGAAAACTGTTTATTAATATGGTGAGAAGGAAGGAAGATGACCGCTTCAAAAAACATTTTATCTAGCTAACTAACTAACACTTCTGATTATTAACAGAAAGGCATGTCTTCTGAGAGACAAGACAGTCATCCAAGCAACTCTTAAAGGCATTAATATAATTTGCCATCACAGCATCACCCAGCAGTGCATTTCCACATCTTCATTTGCCTCCCTATCAAGCAATATTTTCTGCTTCAAATAATGTTCAGTTCCTCAAGAGTAAAGGGGTGATCTCTTGTTCTTTGTTCTTTTCTATCTGAAAAAAGATCCCCTGCTATCTGTCTATAATGTGCTCTAAGAAACTTGTAAAGAGTAAAGGTGGCCATAGACGCACAGATAATATCGTACGAAACTAATTTTTGTACGATATTCGGTGCATGTATGGTGGGAAATGAGCCGACCGACATCGTCAGAAGATTAAGATATCGGTCGGCTGGTTGATCGGACTGGACGGAAAATTTTGATCGGATGCCTTTGAAATCACCCTGAACATCGGCCATTGTTAGGGCTGAATCGTCAGATACAAGTAGAATTCTATTGTTTTATACCTGTATATTTGACGATTCAGCTCTACACGTGTGTGTTGAAACGAGATCGTAATTGTTACGTCTATGGCCAGCTTAATCCTCTTGCAGGAGTCTTTATTTCCCCCTTTTTTCCAGAGAAAACAACCCCAAACCTGTCAGTCTTTCCCTAAAGTTTAATGCTTTGCTTCCTTTTATTAGTTTAGTTGCACATATATATGCACTATTTTCATCTAATCAATGCCCTTCTGAGAACTGCAACATAAACTAGACTGCATAGTCAAGTCAAGCCCTTACCAGGGATCTATATAATTATGGTAAGATACCTTGCGTTAATACCATTTTTCAAGACAGCATTTTTGGTAGTGACTGACTGACACTGCCTAGATCAGGGATCCCCAACCTTTTGAGGCCGTGAGCAACATTCAGAAGAAAAAGGAGTTGGGGAGCAACGCTAGCATTAAAAATGTTCTTGGGGTGCCCAATAAGTGCCGTAATTGGCCATATGGTAGCCCCTATGTTGACTGGCAACCTGTATTGATTCTCTGTTTAGTAGTACACCTGGTTCTTATACAACCAAAAGCTTCCTCCAAGCCTGTGAAAAACTGCCTTGGTGCAATAAGCCAAATCAGTAGTATTTATAGCCAGGGACACAGGCCAGCACTTTCAGGACTTATAACAAAATTATAAATTTATTTAGAATACAAAAACTGACGTTTCGGCTAGCACTTTGAGAAAGGCTAGAGTGCTAGCCGAAACGTCCGTTTTTCTTTTCTAAATAAATGTATAATTTTGTTATAAGTCCTGAGAGTGCTGGCCTGTGTCCCTGGCCATATATATCTATCTATATATATATATTTATATATAGATATATATATCAGGGGTCCCCAACCTTTTTTGCTCGTGAGCCAAATTTAAATTTAAAAAAGAGTTGGAGAGCAACACAAGCATGAAAAAGTCCATGGGAATGTCAAATAAGAGCTCTGATTGGCTTTTTGGTAACCCCTATATGGACTGGCAGCCTACAGGAGAGAATGTTTGGCAGGACATCTGTTTTTATGCAACCAAAGCCAATAATTCAAAAATAAGCATCTGCTTTGAGGCCACTGGGAGCAACATCCAAGGGGTTAGAGAGAATGCTCGCGAGCAACTGGTTGGGGATCACTGGCCTAGAGTTACACAGTTTATTATCCAGAAAAATCCAGGGGTCTCCAACCTTTTCTACATGTGAGCAATATTTAAAAATAAAAAGCGTTGGAGAGCAGCACAGACATGAAAAAACTTCCTGGGGTGTCAAGTAAGGGCTATCATTTTCTGTTTGGTGGCCTCTATGTGGACTGGTAGACTACAGTAGGCTCTTTTTCACAGTACACCTGATAATCACCTGCATTGAGGCCATTGGTAGCAACATCCACGGGCTTGATGAACAACATGTTGCTCGAGAGCTACTGGTTGGGGATCACTGCTTTTAGGGTATACTTAGCAATTATGTTCAGGATCACAATAAATTAAAATAGACTTTTATTTCAAACTTGCATTTATCAACATTGAACCTCATTCCCTAATTTACTGTAAATTTTCCAGTTTAGTCAAATATCTCACAATTTAGTATCCTCAGAAAAATAGAAACAAATTCTAGTTAATTAATAAACAATTTAAAAAAGCAAGGCAGATCCTTGTGGTAATCAATATAATCAATGCTAGCATGCAGCAGCAGCAACAGAAAGCAGACATTTATGACAATGGAGCTGCTGTATGTCAATGCAGGTTCTCCAGTTTGCATAGATCTTATTACAAGAAGGAATATTCATTTTAGATTTCACTGACAAATTGCAGAACACTGTACAATCAATCAGTTCTATAGATGAAAGGCAGAAATGATGGCAGTTAATTGGCTCATCCATTTTGACTCATTTAAACAAAAAAAAGGTCAAAGTGTTTTCATCCACCATAACAGCCTTATTCCGATAAAAATAATTTAGTTAATTACACTTAATCCTCTACTGGAGAGATGCTCAAGGTATGCAATAAAATTTGAAAAAATATCAGAATAATATTAAAAACTATTACTGTTACTATTAGGGATTCTGGAAAAAATACCAGCCTTACTATATTTTTCCTTCCCTATTAGCAATATTAATATAAGGCATAATTTTACCAACCAGGTCGGTAAAATACCAGCCAGATGACAACCCTAATTTACTGTTACTATTAATAATTCCCAACCCAATTTTGGGCCAGATTCTCTCTGATGAGAAAAATGTAATTGTTTATCATCTGAAAACCCCATTAAAGGCTTTGTAAAAAAAATTAAATTTATTTGAGAGAAAAGTTTTCCTCACTGAATTGAATCTGGGTTATTATGTTCTATTGCAATGGGTTATATTATATATATAATATTAAAATTACACCTCTGAGTGTTAATAGATCTTAACACCAAGAGGCTACGATCAAAATTGTACGAGAGATTGTACAATAGTTTACTTCTTTACATTTTCTTGTCCCTGATGTGAGCTTGCTGTTGGAACTGATAGTTTGAAAAATGCAACATTTTACTGTCAGAACAATAGTTAACCTCTTTACATTTTCTTGCCCCAGGTGTGAGCTTGCTATTGGAACTAGATGCTTTAGAAATTTTTACTGTAACAAATTCTATCCAATCACACAGACTTCCCAAGAGTGCCTGCTTCTCTTGTTAGTACAATTATAGAGCTTACACTTTAGAGGGTGTTGAAGACTAGGGTTAGCATTTTCTTTCTCACCAGATATACAGTAGATCTAAAAATGTACTTTGGCACCAAATTTGTAAGATGAACCTCAATTTGTAAACTTCAAAATGGTAAAAAAAATTACCCAATATATTTGGTTTTTCATGTTTCTATATAAATCTACTGCATACATACATAATTTTCATTCCTGGCACTAAACTTTTCAGCTACCCCATAAGGACTCAACCAGAAGGGCACACCCTAAATTTTAATATAGCCCTCTAACCTTGAGTAACTAGCTGTATCCTATTCCAGATAAGAGCAAGACAAAAAATTGCTTATATGGAAAAATCATGGTACCATGAAAAATCATGGTAATTATGTAATCATTTTTTCTTTTTACCTTGGCCATACAATAATAGCAAATGCAATAATATTTTTCTAAGAAAGAAAGTCCCTCCAAACTGTGAACTAAACTCTGAATAACCTCTGTAATGAGAAACAACCTATGTCCTGAAGACCACAAAGCAGCTCTGCCCAACAGAAAAACAATACCTCTAGCATAGTGTGCCATATCTTTCTGTGGACCTGTTTTGCTGCTCAGAAAATGTGCCTTCCTAAAATAAAGAGGTCACCCCTTGCTTTTTTGGTATAATAATAAACAGATTTCCGGATATCTTTGGTGAACTGAATAGTAGCTTGAGTTTGCAACTTAGACTTCTTTTTGTTATTATTTTCATGAAAAGGAGCTATCACCTTTGTTTTAAATTCAGGAACAAATCTAACCTGGCTTATAAAAAAGATTTGACTGAACGTGCAAAATTATAGGCTTGATGGTGATAGTGATAGCCACAAGAAACAATTTTCAAGCTAAAATTCATTAATTATAGGGGTTCAAATGACTCTTCTGCAGATCATCCAAGAGCATCTCATTCAGAACATTTGTTTCCTAGCAAGAACCCCTTGCATATTTTGCACTTTTGTTTTCAATCCTCTATTCCATCGTGTATCTTTGTATTAGAAGCTGTAAAATCTACTTGGCGGCCCACTTTTTTCTCAAGGAATGGAATACATGTCCTAAACTCCTGTCTGTAGCCTTAGGCAATTCTATCAAGAACCCTTCAAAATATTTAAATTATTTTTAATAAATTCTTTATTTATTCCAGTTTACAAGAATTTACAAGAAACTAGTAAAAAGATAAAGAAACAAAAATACAGAAGAAAAAGAATGCAAAGCCGCTGTTACTAAGTGAAAATAAAATGAGAAAGAAAACAAAACAATAGGACAAAATCTCTTCATTTTCTCTCATGTTCAATCTGGAGACAGTTTATTACTTACCACACTGGAAGTAGAGTCCTCCCCCACTCCCTAAGAAGAACTAACAGCATTTGTAGTAAAATAAAAAATATCCAGGGTTTCCATATTTTATACTTAAATATTTTCCGGCTGAGATTTTTCCACCAAAGGACTCCATCATTTGATCCCCCATAGGCTAAAACAGCAATTCGGCATGTTTTAGATGGCAAATAGTTGAAGTCGAATTTTTAAAGAGACAGTACATTATAAATTTCTCATTTGAAATTTGGACTGTTCCCTAGTCAAAGTACACTAATATTAGCTCAAAATTCGAATTTAAAAATTATTCTAAATGTCTTAAGGCTACCAATATGTAGAAATGACTTCTGAATCTGGATCCAGAATGGTTTAATAATCTTGCATTCATACCATATTTGTAAATATGTCCCTTTTTCTTTATCACATCTCCAGCAGATATCTTGTAAGCCTTACACGTTATTTCGTTTGGGTAAGGTACCGCTACTACTTACTAGTTTAAAGCCAGCCTTGCATTATAGTATCAATAAATTATGTTGTTTTCACCACGCATATTTTCTGCGTGTTTCTTGTTTAGTAGGTAATATTTTCAGCTCCACCATATCAATTTGTTTCACCAAACCTATATAGAAGCAGGAGAAGCTATGATGGATCATACCACCTATTTAGGATTTTTAATGTATCAATATAATTTACAATCTGAGAAAGTTTCCATTCCAATCTTGGATGAGAGCAATATTTTAGAGATAGTTCCTCTCTAGAAATTATCCTTTCACCACTTATAAAATCTTTAAGCCTTAGAATTGTGCCCTCCTTTTTTTGCAACAACCTTTTTCCATTTCCAGGAAAGTCAGGATTATCCTGTATTTTTATTAATGTTTATGTGTAAGAGATAATATACTGTTTCTCATTAATTTTCCACATTTTCAATATTGAATATACTGTTGTCTTTTAATATTATCTCCAAATCACCACTTTCTACGTTAATCCATGGTAGCAATTCCTCCTTTAATAACCACATTTATATTTTGGACAGGTGAGTAGCTTTATAATAAAAGTAAAGGCAAGGAAGATCTACCACCGCATCAACTTTTGCCTTAATTAGTTGTGAGTAATTTATTGTTGCTTTTTTATTTACCCAAATTTCCGGTGCCAATTCAGAAACACAAATTGACGCTTGATTTTTTGTTGCGACTGTTTCTCACACTGATATTATAGAGACTAATGTTAGTAAGCTCTCTGTATTATTGATTAATAAAGGGGACATAGTCCCTGGTATTTAATAAATTATACATTAAAATAATTTTATTTTGTCTCCTACTACAAACCCTTGGGCTATTACACCTTTTCTTGGAAAACGAATTTGCACTCCATTTCAAGTAGTTAGAACTGTCCCAATGAACTGTCAGAAACACCAGACTGTCCTTCACTCTGCTGGAACTGATTATAGAATTTGGATCTATTCCAAAAGCAATGAGTTACATCTAGCTCTAGGAGAAGTCTTGTCTCTAAAAGATTGCTTTATTGTCTTCTATTGAGTAAAGAATGAAACTAGCTCTTCCCACAGGAGGTTGTGGAAATTATCACTTTAAACTATTCCCAAATAAGATTTGTCCTTGAGAAGACAAAGAAAACCAGGAAAACTTGGAAGAAGTGTCTACTTCCTGTGCTTTTAACCACAATGTCCTTTTGACAAAGACCAACATGGCCATGGACTTAGAGGCTAGCCTAGTAATATACTTCTGAATTAGTAAGAAAGGCAGACAGCTTGAGCCCCTAAGGCCTTTGGTTACGTATGGCAGTTACGTAAAGAATATTTAAGGGCCTGTTCCATGTTACTAATTCATAGCGCTAAGGCTTTAGTTAACAAAATGTTCACCATATCTGTCCTATATAATTCTGTAACATTAGAAAAACCCTCTACAGGTAAGTTTTTTTATCCATGACATTTTTTAGTTTTGCAACATCATCTAATTTCAGAGATGTAGCCAGCTGAGCAGCTGTCAACAAACAGGGCTCACAATTGTTTTATTAGGCGGAGGAGAAAGCTCACATGAAGCCAAGATAGGTCTAAAATCTGTTCCAGATACGAGAGCAAGTGATGCAACTAACATTTTATCCAGATTATAATGATCATGTTTCCATACTATGACTTCTGAATATAATAGTCTAAACAAATACAGGAAATTAAACTGATGTGGCTAAATATGTGATCGCCTCTATCTTTAATACCTATGTAATTGAGCTCTGCTATAACTCAACTATAATCGCCAAAGAACATATAGTAGGGGCACATCCAATAATGTAATGTCACTGTTAAAGAGCTATTACTGTATTTTGAACAATAAAATGTTTGCTTCAGCAATGGGCAGCATGAACACTTTTAGTCTCAGATGTGACTATGACTACCCAAGAAGGACTACATATTATTTTTTATGTTGAGTATAGCCAAGTTTAATATGTTTTAGAAAATCAAGTTTTATTTTTTAATGTCTGGAGCAGGCTGACTCCAGAGCAACCTGGGAGGCAGCATTTCTAATACGGGTAGTGGAGGGACTGCAAGGAAGGAAAGGCAGGTTTTAATTAGGGATACTCAGTTATTAGAAAGGTGGATATGGTAATCTGTTGCAGGACATACTCCAGTCTGGACCATTGTTCCCCCACTGGCACTTCTCTCCAGCATGCCTATGTGTGCTCTCCTCCCTCCCCCACTATGTGCATTGGGGAGGGGGCAAAGTGGCCCAAGCCTGATCTGTTGCAAGGACCCTACATGTGGAACAGTCCGCAGCTTGGCTGGTGCTAGGGTTCAGCAAGTGGCCGAAGGAGTGGACAGATTATTGGAAGGGGCTGGGGAAAACCCAGCAGTCGTGGTAAACATAGGTACCAATGATAAAGTTAGAGGAGAGGGATGTCCTCAAGAACGATTTTAAAAAACTAGGTGAAAAGTTGAGGGTGAGGATTTTCAAAGTAGTTTTCTCAGAGACATTATCTGTTTCAAAATGTTAGGAAGAAAGCGAGATCTTAGGGAGATTAACGTGTTGCAATGAAATTGGTGTAGGGAGTACAGTTTTGGTTATTTGGAGAACTGGGCTGATTTCTCAATTGTTTAATGGCTCTTTGCAGGGATGGACTGCACCTCAATGATGATGAAGCAGCTGCTTTGGGGGAGAAAATGGCTAGATGGTTGGGGAGGGTGCAGTAAGGGATTCTGTGAAAGGTTAGATGAGGTAGTGGGCATAGTAAGGGAAAATGGAGAAGGAGATTTGGTTGGGGGCTCTGTTAAGGACAGGGAGGACCACATGTTGTATTTACAAAATTCTCACGCTGGTTCCAGTATTAAAGGAAAACTATACCCCCAGACAATGTAGGTCTCTATAAAAATATATTTCCTAAAACAACTCATATGTAAAACCTTGCTTCATGTAAATAATAATAATAATACACTTTTTTAGTAACATGTGCCATTGGGTCATCCTAAATAGAAAATTACCATTTTAAAAAATAAGGACAGCCTCCTGGGATCCTAGGATCCAATGGTGCACACAAACATACCAAACAAACTATAGAGTTAGGTCACATGAGCCAATTAACAGACAGAGTTCTGTCTTTTGCTTCCACACATCTTCCTGTTACAGTTAGAGTTGAAATATTTCTGGTCAGGTGATCTCTGAGGCAGCACACAGACAATCACCAAATGGTGGTTCAAGGCAAGAGATGTAAAAGGGCAATATTTACTTAAATATACATTCCAGTTTGGTAACATTATTTAATATGCTACTTAATATGATATAAACTACCTATTGCTCAAGTATTCATTTTGGGGGTATAGTTTTCCTTTAAATGTATGTTTGCAAATGTGAGAGCTGGAGTTGCTAGAACTGGAGGGGAAATATTTTGTGGTTGGTGTTGCTGAAACATGGGTGAATGATTTCCATGACTAGGCAGTTAATATCAGCTGCTATACTTTGTTTCAGAGAGACATAGGTAACAGAAAATGAGGAGGGATATCTATTTGTTAGGCAGAATCTAAAAGCTAATATAAAGGACGAAGTGATGTTAGAAAATTAGGGAGCTGAAACCTTATGGGTGGAGCTCTTCAATGACTGTAAAGAGGCCAATAAATTAATTTTAGGAGTATGCTATAGACCCCCTAATGTAAGTGAAGAGGAGGAGCATAAGCTCCTGATGCAAACAGAAAAGGCTGCTAACTTGGAGAAAGTCATGGTTTTAGGCTATTTTGATTACCTATGTTGACTGGAGCAACAGAACAACCAGAACAGTTAATGGAATCAAGCTTGTTGCATGACAATATATGGCACAGGATTAACTGGAAATAGACACTTGCACTCAAGGCAGGTGAAAGGCAGGGATCCCCCTTGCCAGGGATCTGCGTGGCGCAGGTGTCGGGAGGCGGACACTCCGCTTGGCTATGCGAGCGTCTTGTCACCCGAGGTGCAGGGCCGGCCATGAGGCAAGGTGAGAAATGAGCCTCAGGCAGCACGGAGCGGTCAGGTATCTGGTAACTTTAAGAGCGAAATTTCTGTTTTTAAAATGGAAATTTGGCTCTTCTAGTGCAGCGAGCACAATAGCACTAGCAATGCGGCCCCTCCTCCACCTGCCCTGAAAGGCCCCTGCCAAGGTGCATGTGTATTCGCGTGTGCGTTGGGGCGAGTGTCTTTTCCTCAGGAGAAAGATGGAATAGGCCTAATTGCATAGGCTCCTCCTGAGGTGGAGACACAGAGGAAACAGAAGACTTAACATTGGTTACTAAGTCAGGTTTTACACAAGTAACCCCTAAGAAATTAGAATTACCCCTTTCACCCCTTCTCTCCCTTTGCCTCCTATCGATCTGAATGGCAAGAGACATGAGATCATTCAGATTGGAGGACAAGGGATAATTCACTTGGCTATCTTTAACAGTATCAGATAGCCCGATACGGAACTGACTGCGCAGGGCAGTGTCGTTCCACCCAGTTTCTACTGCCCACCGGCGGAACTCGTGCAATACACCTCCGCATCCAGTCTCCCTTGGCGCAACTTACGAATCGCCGAATCGGCAGAAGATGCGCAATCCGGGTCATCGTAAAGGATTGCCATGGTGTGAAAGAACAGATCTAGGGAGAAACGGGCAGGATCAGAGGGGGGCAGTCTGAGGGCCCAAATTTGGGGATCACCCTGAAGCAGGGTCATAACAAATTTAACTTTTTCCTAACCAGTTGGGAAGGAGTGTGGGAAAAAGCCTAAGTATAACTTGCATGCCTCTTTAAAGACAAAAAACTTGGTTCTGTCTCCACAGAATTTCTCCGGAAAGGCAATTTTGGGTTCTTGGGGTCTAGCGATGTTACCCCACATGGCAGAGGAACCCACAGGAGGAGGTGGAACAGAAACAGATGGCTGCTGTGGAGTCTGCGGATTCTCCAGTTGGCGGGTTAGGTTATGAAAACCCTGCAGGAGATAGTTCTGCTTTCGCTCTTGATCCTCCAAGCGCTGTAGCAGAGCAGATAGAAGCGCTTCCGTAGTAATTGGAGTGGGAGGAGCGGCGGCAGCAGCGGAGTCGTCGTGACCGTTGTCTTCCATGGCCCGTGATAATGTCACGGTTGGCACCCTAAACCCAGAACTAATGCCAAGCACCCTGGTCTAGGCTTGTGCTTCTGCCTATAACAGCCGCCTTTCACCTTGGGAGGAGCCCTCGGCTAATTGGATGTCGCCAGGTCTTATAACGAGAGATGCAAGGCGAATAGTTCTGGGCAAGCAAAGGTGCACAACTGTAAAGTCAATAAGGCCAAAGGTCACGGTACAAGTAGGAGTAGGCAAGTTCGTAGTCAGGCAGGCTGGGTCGAGGCGGGCGGATAAAAAGGATCGTCAGACAGGCAAGGGTCAAACCGGGTAATCAATCAGAAGGATGAGACAGAAACGGAGTCGAAGTACAAGCTGGAGTCAGGTTACAGATATCAGAATAGTCAGGAACAGGCCGGGTCAAACACAGGAATATCAATAGCAGGATACAAGGAACAAACGCACAAAGGCTCAGGAAAGCACCAGGAATCAAATCCTATCACGGGCAATGAACAAAGCAAAAATGTCCCTTTAAATACATTGAAATTTTTGCGCCATTGCGCGCTGGCGTAATCACGCCAGCACGCATGCGCCTATAAAAAAAGGAAGTGCGCGCTCAGCGCGCACTAAGGGCAGGCATTAGGAAGGAGCAACAGCACGGCGCACCGGTAAGGTGCATTTTATTACATATGCTCTTTATTGGAACAGTAAAATTGTTGGTTCAAATAATGAGGCACTATTAAGACCTGGGCATTTTCACAATAATCCAGAAGCATCTGTAACGCTTTTTTGGGCTATATACAGCACAAAGAGTTAAGTGTCCAGCTAGTGATAGGAAAGCATGGGTTACACTGCGACCTACACACCAGGGCAGGGCCTTTGCTATGTGGAAGCTATCCTTATGAGGTAGTATAACTACAATACCCAGGCAAACTGTAGAATAAAAGATGAATGGGTGCCAGGAGGTTCTTTAAACAAAAGGTGAACGTTTATTAGCACAAGGCAATGTCCCCAGGTTTAGATACTCATGCAGGAGCTTTAAATGGAGAGTAGCAGATGTTACACAGGATAGTAGAGATGTCAGCAGATATTCATACACACATCACAGTAATGAATATTCTTCATAGTCAGGATAGTCAAGGTACATCAAATCCAATACAAAGGTCCTGTGGCTATAATGTGACTGAGTGGAAATACCAGATAAGGCCGGTTAGCTGCTGCTAAGCCCTGATCCCTATTACAATGATATCCCTGTACTAAAAGCATCACAGGGGAGCTTTGTAAGGAAGATCTCTTCCTGCTAAAACGCCTCGTTGGAACATAGAACTGTTCATACTAAATACAGCTGACTATCTTTCTCTCTCTAGAGAGTCTATTACAAATGCTAACCTGTATCTTGCTATCCCTCGTTCACGGGGTGGCCTGGTCCCTGACTTGGATCACTAACAGTGCAAGTCCTGTTAGGGCATGTGGCTTACTGGGGCCTTGTTGATCCCAGGCTCAATGAGCAACCAGCCTGTTCAGTACCAGCAACCAAAGAGGAAGTGGCCACTCCTTTCCAGCATTATAAAACTGTGTGGCAGGAAATGGTCATTACACTCTGGGCTGTAACCATTGGTTAGAAGTATATACTGGCAACATAAACTTCTGCCTATTGACAGAGATGCAGGGACTTAACTCGATAGGTGCCAGGAGAAAACCTATGGGTCCCTACACATCATTTTTTTTTTCATTTAACTGGATTTTTGATAAAGATACCCAGGTTTCAATAGCATTTCTATTTGCATAAAATTTCTTTCCCTTTTTTCAGCACTAAAAGTGTGTAGATAGTATTTAAAAAGACACTATGTGGCCAATTTACAATTAGGATTTTTTCTAGGAATCTTAAAAATGTTGTGGTTTTCCTATTTTTCCAAAAAGTGCTTAAAAATGGAATTCAAGTGAAAAAACATGAAAGCCTTTCATGCCAAAATTCGCCAAGTGAAAGTTGTTGAGGTGCTGTAGATGTCAATGGGAGGAGCACTGATCCTGTTGGACCATTTTTAATCCAATCAGAATGTCAGTGTTTTTTCTGCTTTTTTTTGCCACAAATTGTCTAAAATCCAACCTTCAATAAATAAGCCTCATCATATACCCTTATTTCTCTCTCTTAGCTTCAAGCATTGGAGCTTAACTATTGAATTGAATTGTGGGCGTTCCATGGGCCCCCTCAGAGAGTCAGAGAAATTTTAGGGGGATACAATAAAAGTCACAAATAGAAAAACTATTTTGCAATTCAGTATTCTACCTTAGACTGTTAATGCATTGCTCATTTTAATTACACATTGCACATTTTTAAGTCCTTTAAGGTGTTGTAATCTTTTGGAGCAAACAGAACGATAAAAAGTTTTATTACGTAAGCTACTCACTATAGCAAAGTCTGAAATTATAAATCTTCCTTCCACTTGTATAAATTTGTGCAAAGGAAAATTTGCTTGAGCAAAGGCATAAAATTTCACTATGTGAATAGTTTTTCCGTTACCAACTTTTATTACATTCCCCCATAAGAAACTTATGTAACTTACCCATATTAAATGTATGTTTACAAATGCAAGGAGTCTGACTGCTAAAATGGGAGAGCTGGAGGTGCTGGTGCTTGAGGGAAAATATGATGTGATTGGTGTGGCCGAATCATGGCTGAATGAGTCGCATGACTGGGCAGTTAATATCAGCGGCTATACTTTGTTTCGGAGGGACAGAGGCAATAGAAAAGGAGGAGGGGTATGTCTGTATGTTAGGCAGGATTTAAAAGCTTATATAAAGGAGGAGGTTATGTTAGAGAATGAAGGGGCAGAAGTCTTATGGGTAGAATTCTTCACCAATTGTAAAAAGTCCAGCAAATTAATTGTAGGGGTATGCTATAGACCCCCTAATGTAAGTGAGGAGGAGGAGGCTAAGCTCCTGACACAAATAGGAAAAGCTGCTAGTTTGGGAAAAGTACTGATAATGGGGGATTTTAATTACCCAGATATTGACTGGAGCAACAGTACTGCCAGATCAATTAATGGGAATAAGTTTATAAACTTGTTGCAAGACAATTTTATGGCACAGGTTGTTGAGGAGCCTACTAGAAAAAATGCTATTCTCGATCTAGTGATCTCAAATGACCCAGAACTTATAGCAAATGTGCAAGTCATTGAACCCCTGGGTAATAGTGACCATAATGTTATTACATTTAATGTCTGGTGCAAAAAACAAATATATACTGGGGCAACAAAAACCATGAATTTTGGAAAAGCTAATTTTAGTGCCTTTAGGGCTGCCCTCCAGAGTATTGATTGGGGCATTATGTTTTCAGCTAAAACCACAGAACAGAAATGGTTGTCATTTAAAATGATATTAAATCATTACTGTTCTCAATTTATTCCTTTAAGGAGTAAATGTAGAAGCTCTAAGAATAAGCCTATGTGGCTTAATACAGATATAAAAAAGATAATAGGAAAGAAGAAAAAGGCATTTAAAAACTACAAATCTGTTGGGACAGAAGCTGCATTTAATGAATATAAACACTGTAATAAATGTTGTAAATCGGCAATCCGGAAGGCAAAGAAAGGAAATGAAGAATTAATTGCGGCGCAGGCGAAAAGTAACCCTAAAAAGTTTTTTAAATATATCAATAGTAAAAAGATGCACGTTGAGAGTGTTGCTCCATTAAATAATGGTACCAGTATGGTTGTAACAGATACTGAAAAGGCAAATGTGCTAAATCAGTTTTTTTCTTCAGTGTATACAATAGAGTCTGAGTTCCCAGGCTCGCTTCATAGATGCACTGACTCTGCTCAATCTAGTCAGTGGCTGACTCAGGATATGATTAACAAAGCTTTAATTAAAATTAATGCAAACAAGGAGCCAGGGCCTGATGGTATACATCCACGGGTTCTAAGAGAGCTTAGTTCAGTTTTAGACCATCCCCTATTTCTGATTTTCTCAGATTCACTTTCATCTGGTATGGTGCCTATGGATTGGAGGAAAGCTGATGTCATCCCAATATTTAAAAAGGGATTACGATCTCAGCCTGGCAATTATAGGCCAGTAAGTTTGACATCTGTGGTGGGCAAATTATTTGAAGGCTTGTTAAGGGATCACATTCAAAATTTTGTCCTAGGGAATGGCATTATGAGCAGCAATCAGCATGGCTTTATGAAGGATAGGTCATGCCAGACAAATTTGATTGCTTTTTATGAAGAGGTAAGTAAGATGCTGGACAGTGGGGGGGCAGTAGATGTGATATATTTGGATTTTGCCAAAGCGTTTGATACCGTGCCCCACAAACGACTGCTTTCTAAACTAAGGTCTGTTGGGCTTAATGAAGTCGTTTGCACATGGATAGGGAACTGGTTACAGGATCGGGTACAGAGGGTGGTTGTTAATGGTACATTCTCTACTTGGAGTAAGGTTCTTAGTGGGGTCCCTCAGGGCTCGGTGTTGGGTCCACTTTTATTTAACTTGTTCATTAATGACTTAGGGGAGGGTGTTGTAAGTAATGTATCTGTGTTTGCGGATGACACAAAACTATCCAGCCCAATTAATTCCATCCAGGATGTGGCATCCTTGCAACAGGATCTTGACAAACTGGCAATCTGGGCAGATAAGTGGCAAATGAGATTCAATATTGATAAATGTAAAGTCATGCACCTGGGATGTAAGAATATTCAAGCCACTTATACCCTTAATGGGACTGCACTAGGCAAATCCATTATGGAAAAGGACCTTGGAGTCCTTGTAGATGATAAACTTGGCTGTAGCAAGCAATGCCAGTCAGCAGCATCAAGGGCCAATAAGGTCTTGAGCTGCATTAAAAGGGGCATAGAGTCACGGGAGGAGGGGGTCATTCTTCCACTTTATAGAGCACTTGTAAGGCCACATTTAGAATATGCCGTACAGTTTTGGTCTCCCTCACTCAAACAGGACATTATTGCATTAGAGAGGGTACAAAGAAGGGCAACTAAGCTGGTAAAAGGTATTGAAAATCTTAGCTATGAGGAAAGACTGGCCAAATTGGGGATGTTCACGCTGGAGAAGAGGCGCTTAAGGGGTGATATGATAACTATGTATAAATATATAAGGGGGTCATATAATAATCTCTCTAATGTTTTATTCACAAGTAGGTCTTTCCAGATGACACGAGGTCACCCATTCCGTTTAGAAGAAAAGAGGTTTCGCTTAAATATTCGGAAGGGGTTTTTTACAGTGAGAGCTGTGAAGATGTGGAATTCTCTCCCTGAAACTGTTGTACTGGCTGATACATTAGATAGCTTTAAGAAGGGGTTGGATGGCTTTTTAGCAAGTGAGGGAATACAGGGTTATGGAAGATAGCTCATTATACAAGTTGATCCAGGGACTAGTCCGATTGCCTTTTTGGAGTCAGGAAGGAATTTTTTCCCCCTCTGAGGCAAATTGGAGAGGCTTAGGATGGGGGTTTTGCCTTCCTCTGGATCAACTAGCAGTTAGGCAGTTAAAATTAAAATTAAAAAAAAAAAAAAAGGTTGAACTTGATGGACGCGAGTCTTTTTTCAGCCTAACTTACTATGTTACTATGTTACTATGTTACTTAAGAAATGATAATGAAGATCACATGACAGAGATAGGCAGGTAGGTAGGTAGGGGTCAAACTTAAGGCCGACTCCCCATGTCTGTCCCCTTGATATAATTTTTTTGGCAAGAGCATGCCCTCTAGAAGCCAATTTGGTTTTAAAGAGATACCGACACCAGAAATGAAATCATTTTTACATCTATCATAATATTGTCTTTGCATGCTATCTATAATTTTGCCATAAAAGTATTTGCAGATTATTTTACATTACCCATCTGATCCACCATGTTCCTCAATGAGGGGGCTGCCATATTTGTGCAGCAGTCTGTTAACATTAGAAACTGACATGTTGAGACGGAACAGTCAGGTTGACAAAACAGTTAGGTTTAGGAACTTTGAGTAACAATCACTTACAAAAGCAGCTTTTTATTAGTGAATGACCATTGGTTGTTTGGAATTGCCTGCTCCCATATCCTCATATATATTATTTCCATATCACACTGATTTTAGGGAAATAGGTTATAATTGCCCCATTATAGGGCAGGATTTATGATTGACAAGAAGTTCACAGGAAGGTATATTAGACAGGATTATGAACTGTAACAAAGTAATCTCTTTAATGTAATTCAAGATCTTGTCATGGCTTATGGCTGTTTAATGGACCTCACAGAGAAGAATTAGAGGACCGTCGTCCTCCCCCCCCAAACACACGAGGCTTGTCATCTCTTAAATGATTTAGGAGATTGCTGGAGGCCAGGTTCTGCTCTGGGTGATAACTCACTGCTATAAATATAAAGATGAGTGGAGCAATGCTGGTCTCTCCTTTTCATTTTTATTTCGTTATCTCTGTTTTGCATCATTTATCAGTCCGATAAGTAAATATCTTTTAAATACCAATTTTTATAGGAAATATTTAGGATATTTGTCACGTGCTGTATCAAGGTTTTGTAAAACACCCAAATTCTTTCTAAAAACAACAATTGCTGAGTCCCTCTATTTTGTTGTGAGGGAAGCAGTGTTGCCACACTTCCTGAATTAAAAAAAAATAAGTATGAATTTTTCCTGTTTAGAGGTATGAGTTTTAAGACGCCCATTTATTACTTTCCTCATTCTAGAGTTTTTAGAGTTTTTTGAAACCACAATTAATTTCTGTTTCTCTAAAACCGTGAATGCCATGAATGCCATTAAAAGATCAGAATACAAAAAGCATGACAACAACAAAATTACTGAATAATCCACACCTCTAACAATTACTAGCGCAAAAAAAATCCCAAATCCTAGTCTGATTAAATTCCAAAAACATACTGGTTATTCAATTGCTTAGGAAATGTGTATCTGTACTACTATTCATTCCTATAGTATTATTTTAGTATAAATTCTCTCTGAACTTGAACTGTTTTCAAAAGGCCTGCTTGACTTGGGTTTGGGGCAGAATAAATGTAGTCAATTTATTTATATAGGTTTTTCTTTTTGTTCAAGCTATTGATTGTACAGATTTGTTCCATTTGTTCATGCTTACATTCCATACAGCACACCAATAATTGTTAGGCCCCTGAAAGCGTAATTGATGCCAGAAATACACAGGATGGGTGTTCCTGTCTGGACAAAACAGAAGAAAATCACAGAAAAAAAAGAATCACAACATTCAGATTCACTACAGCAACTGGAACAATAGTTTTTTGTTTTGTTTTTTAAACTAGCAACCATATGAGAAAATTTAAAGTTGATTGGGTTGATGTCATAGCCAGTGAATTTATTTATTAACAATGCCACACCACAATCTTAGGGTAAGATAGTGAAATAAGTTCAAGCAACAAGTTCAAGCTAATTATTAGCTCAAAGAGTCACAAAAAAATTGTTTATGGCCATCATGGGCTCTTTATCCAACCATGTTCAGTAATAATGAAACATTTCTATGTAAGTTTCTTTGAGCCAAAATCATATTAATAATGTTGCAGTGCTGTAGCTACATTTATTTTAGATACCGACCCTGCTACCACCTGAAACCTAAACAGTTTTTGTGAACACAGAGCCAAAGGTTACAGTTTTTTCACTGGTATAGAATGTCCAGAAAAGAACAAAGGGGTCCATAAACTTTTTTATATGTGTTTTCCTGGAACTCATTGCAAGTATGCTTGCCTTCCTTTGCTAGTAAAAATTTCAGTAGGGTTCAATGCAGCTACGCACTGGAAGGCAAAATTATAAAACAATTTTGGGGGAATGTAATAAAAGTCGCAAGGAGCAATTTGCACAAATAAGAATAAAAATTTACATTTAGCAATGTAATTCTCCCCCTTAAACTTTTATTGCATTGCAAATTTTAATTGTGCATTGCGAATTTTAATTCTGCATTGACCGCTTTTAAGAAGTGCTTGAAGGTGTCATAATCTTTTGGAGCAAGCATAAACTTTTCAGTAAGAAATTTTATTACATTCATTGCACACTGGTGCATACTATAAAATTTGCAAACCTTCTTCCACTGGCAGAAGAGGTCTCTAAAAAGTTTCCAGTTTTGCAAAAAATGTATATTAAATTTGCACAAAGGAAAATTTGTTTGCACAAAGGCATAACTTTTCGCATTAGGAAATTTTTATTAAATTCCCCCTCTTGAGTGTATTAACGGTTCTCATAGAATGGTATGGCCTTGAAGACCCCCATTTTGGACAGCTCACTGGAGATGCACTATTGCCCCTAATGTAATAAGATTAATAGGGACAGAAACACAATAATATTATTTTAAAATATAATTTGATCAGTGGACCAAAGCAAGAAAATTTGAAAAAAATTATGATAGATCCCCCCAATGGATAAGTATTTTGTACATGGTGAGAAAAATTAGATTTCTTTGCTGAAAAGAAAATAAAAAATCTCAAAATTGTGCACCTGACCAAAACAAACATAAGCATAGGTTTTTGCTGTTGAACCTTTTTGACAAATCTAAAATTTTCAGCACTTTTAAAAGGATAACATTTGTATTGGTGGGTTTTTTAGTAGGACTTTTGGGAATTTCATGAATATGCTTATTTAAGTGGGCTTTAAACAAAATAGTCTGGGGGGTATTGTTTAGGCAGCAGATAAAAGGTGATAGAACACAGCTGGTAACATAAAGTAAAATTCAGATCTCCTTAAAAGCAAAAATGTTTACATGGGCTGGCTAGCTAACATTAGGCTGAAGTTATTGGATTTTACATATTATTATTATATAGAGAGTCCTGCTCAATAAAACGTGCAATCCAGTGCGACTGATCATTTTCCCCTACAAACAAACACTCTAGTTTGTTGTGCTTTAAAACAGCCTGACCTCCTGAAGGAAACCTATTACAAGTACCACTATGTTACCAGCTTTTGTTTAATATCTGATGGCCAGCATTTAGTGTTTTTAACATGTGCTTTTGTGTTTCCATCTTAAAGGGATCCTGTCATGGGAAATGTTTTTTTTTCAAAAGGCATCAGTTAATCGTGCTGTTCCAGAAGAATTCTGCATTGAAATCCATTTCTCAAAAGAGCAAACAGATTTTTCATTTTGAAATCTGAAATGGGGCTAGCCATTTTGTAAGTTTCCCAGCTGCCCCAAGTCATGTGACTTGTGCTCTGATAAACTTCAATCACTCTTTACTGCTGTACTGCAAGTTGGAGTGATATCACCCCCTCCCTTTCCCCCACCCAACAGCCTAACAAAAGAACATGGGAAGGTAACCAGATAGCAACCTAACACAAGATAACAGCTGCCTGGTAGATTTAAGAACAGAACTCAATAGTAAAAACCCATGTCCCACTGCGTACTATTCAGTTACATTGAGAAGGAAAAACAACAGCCTGCCAGAAAGCAGTTCCCTCCTACAGCGCTACGAAATAAGTTGGCGCTATAGAAATACATGTTAATAAAGTGCTGGCACAAGTCACATGACCGGGGCAGCTGGGAAATTGCCAAAATGGCTAGCCCCATGTCAGATTTCAAAACTGAATATAAAAAAATCTGTTTGCTCTTTTGAGAAATGGATTTCAGTGCAGAAGCCTACTGGAGCAGCATTATTAACTGATGCGTTTTAAAAACATGTTTTCCCATGACAGTTTCCCTTTAAGTGGGTATATTAAACTTGGGTGAAGTGTTGTTTGCTTGTATAACTCTTTAGGGGACTACTGTTCTCAGATGCAAAATATTAAGAAAACAAGAAAGCAAGGCAGAGGTCACTGATTACCAAAATTGTGTCCTGTGTAAAAAAGAAAGGGCATTAAGCATCTTTAACAATTGACATATGATTTGCACTTGTTTTAAATTTTTTGCCGGTTCGTGAAGTTTGCAAATTTGCCGCGAAACTCAGGGTCTCCCCCTGCCAGCCATAATTTTAGGCTAATGTGGTCACAAGGGGAAAATGTGTCTGTAGCAATTGTGGCTCATTGTGTTAATACATGCGCCAGATACAGTTGCATAGAACATCTTCACAAAGTGTTGCAGGTGCTAGTGCATTGCATCTATTTATGAATGCCCTGTGGGTATCCCAGGGCTGCTGCCTTCTATAAGGCAGCAGTTGCTCCAGGGTTCCCCTGTGCCAATAGATGCATTTGTGCACAATTCAGAACAGGAGGTGGAACAAAGGAAGCAGCACTGATCACAAATATATGGTTGTACATGGAGCAGCTTTAAATGTACTCTTAGGGCTAGTCCACACAGGAAGATTCAGGGAGATTTGTCGTCTTGGTGACTAATCACGATTCTTTAGGGCGATTAATGTCCCTGAATTGCTTACCCGTGTCTCGCGCCCGCTAAATTGCAAAGTTGCCTGCGCCTATTCACACATGGTGGACTAGCCCTTAGTAGATTAAAAGGTTAGTAAGTGGTTTAAATAATGGGCCAAATTCAATTCAGTGGGAAAAAATTATGTCATGGTTTATCACATATGGTTTCCAATACCACCTCTATGCTAACAATACTCAGATCTATTGCACCTCTCTTGATTTCAACCCAGAACTCCTAACTCGGGTCTCCTCCTGCTATCTCTGCTTGGATGTTGCAACGCTACCTTAAATTAAACCTCTCTAAAAAGGAAATAGTTTTCTTTCCTCCAACTAACACCTGTTACATCCCTGAAGAATCTATCATAGCTTACAATTCACCCCATCTACCCATGTGCCTTGGGGTTATCCTAGATTCTGCCCTGTCCTTTAGTCCTGATAACTAGTCACTTATTAAATCATGTCACTTTTACCTAAGGAACATATCCAAAAGATGTCACCAACATTCTTATTCACTCTCTCATCATATCATGTATAATCTACTGTAACTCTGTATTAATTGGTCTTGGCCTGAGACTGTCATCTCTCCAGTCCATAATGAACACTGCTGCCAGGCTTATACACCTCAGCAACCACTCCTCCTCTGCCATGCTACTCTATGAATCCCTGCACTTGCTTCATCTACCTTTCAAAATAACATTCAAATTAATGACCCTGACATTTAAAGCTCTTCATAACTCTGATCCACCCTACATCTCTGAACTCATCCCTAGATACTCAACCAACAGCTTATTACACTCCTCTGCTGAGCTGCACCTCAACTCTCCTCTTATTACCTCCTCACATGCTCACATTCAAGACTTTGCAAGGGCTACACCCCTCCTCTGGAATTCGCCCCCCCCACTGCTTTCAACAGATCTCTTAAAACAAACTTTTTTAGAGAAGCCTACCTTCACTCTGTTTAGCTACCAAATGTAATACTTTATGCTACATCTCTCACATACTTATTTCTGATCTTGCCCACTCTCGCACCTTGTGTCTCATTCCCTTCCCCTTTAGATTGTAAACTCTTTTGCTCAGGGCCTTCCTCACCTTTTGTATTGGTATTGGATATGATGTATGTTACTCTGTGTGGGGCAAATTCACTAAAGTGCGAAAATGCACTAGTGTTGCCTTCGCCAATGTTCACCAGGCGAATTTTCGCCAGCGCTATGCAAATTCACTAAGATGTGAATTTGCGCTCATGGCAGCGAACAGTAGCGAAGTAGTGCTACCGTTACTTTGCCAAGCAAAGCGCATTTACGATGCCTAATTTGCGTATAATTAAGCGTATAATATAGGTGTATGTTACAGTCACTACATTACACTACACAAGCCCAGGAAACCTTTAATAAATAAAATAAAGTTGTCCTATTGCCCTAAACATGTGCCCACTGTATAGCTGAGTTGCCATATGTTAGGAAATGTAGGGGGGGAAGGAGGGTAATCCTAAAAATTTTTTAGCTGTTTTTCAGACTATCAAAAGTTTCAAGTTTTTTTTCAAACTCCTATCTATTGTATTGAACTTCGCCAGGTCTGACCTGGCGAAGTAACGTCTAGCGTAAGAGGTAACGTTCACAAAAATGTTCATCTTAGCGAATTAGCGTAGTTACGTCCCTTCGTCAGTCGCCTGGCGTAAGGGTGCGAATTTTCGCCAGGGACACTGTTAGTGAATTGGCGAAGCTGCGAATTGACGTCACGCTGGTGAATTAGCGCTAGCGTTAGACGCTTCATGCTTTAGTGAATTTGCACCTATGTTCTATGTATGTAATTCATGGGATTTCTTTGTATAAACATATTTATTTAACAGTGCTGCACAATAAATTGGCGTTCTAATAATACATGTTAATAATAATAATGTGAAAACTTATGGACAAGACTAAAGTCAAAGAGTAATAACTTTTTTTCTTAATTCATTCAAGTTTTATTACAATAGACTGCAAAATGAGAGTTTTTCTTAATTGAATTGCATCTAAAATTGAATCCCGTCCATGGGTTTTCATGTGAAAAACCACTGAATTGAATCTTGCCCAGTTGTTATCCACTGTATCATACTACAACTCTGCCCTCCCCCCTCTGCTTTCAATCTCAGCCCTCAGTCTACTTTATCCTTGTTCTGCAGAACAGTGGGAATTACTATTATTAGTTTAGCTTTTTATAAATGACAATATCTATGACAACAAAATCTTAGCTGTTCCAATTAATTTGATTTTCATTTTAATTTTTTTTGTAATTGTTAAACTGTGAACATAATTATGGCATCTGGTGCATTAAAGTAGCAGTTTTTATTTATAAATGTATTATGTGACACTGATGCACTTCTGATGTCCAATAGGTTTCAGCAACATTTTTAAAGGGTTTCTGCTGTCACTCCAGTATAATTTCCATATCATTTAATACAGTCTGTCCTCTTCTACCTGCTGCTACAATTCCCAGAAGCTGATACTCAGGGGGCTATTTATTAAAACTTGAATATTTTTCCATTATTATTATTATTAATAATCTCTGCAGCTGGGTAGAAATTTGACTGAACTGCACAAAAATGTAAGTTCTGTGTGACTTGCATTACAGCAAAAATTTCCTTAGCCCAATCAGTGGTAGTAAACAAACAGCACTTAGCTTTAATTAGTCAAGTACCATTATAAGATTAATGTAATAATGTAGTTCCATGGGAAACCAGACTTACAAAATAGGCAATAAAATATATAGTAGTATTAGTGGAAAAACGTGTAATGTGGATGAACTCTAGGACTGCCTGCCAGCATATGGCTGTCCATGTATTTTGAAAGGTTTGCAGGGTTATATGTTGAATAAATGCCAAAACAGTAAAAAAAAGTAATGCATATTTTTTATCATTATCAAAGGCTTTTCTTTGTCAAGGAGAGCCTTCTACAACTGGGGCAATTGTATCTCTGCCATACCATAAAACAAGCTCTGGCCTAAATCCAAGGAATGCATTTTCAGTTTCTTGTATAATTACCTGTGAAGATGTCAAAAAATATAAATGTTTGCGAATTTGATTATATTTGCAGTTAATTATATTTTTACAGCATACTGCTTTTAATTCTTTCTAGTGACCTTTAGTGCTAAGTGACTTGTAATGCTTGCCATCAAAACAAGGATTTTGCAAAGAGGAAACATTTCTGAGAGTAATGCAGGTGATGGAGGGCATTAAATTGGTAAAAGAATTTGGCACAAGCCACAATCACTGTGTGTTTACATGAAATATACGCTAGATGGTGCTGCAGAGACTCAACCTTGGGGATGCTGCGAACTTTTGCAACCCCTGTTAATGTCAAAAATGGATGATTAATGCTGCTAAAAAAGCAGAGATTAAGTGCAGAAACAGGAACTCTGCTGATCCACTTTTCCATTCAGAAACCAGTTTTTAAACAAACACCACAAAAATCAAACAGGGAAAGCTTGTGCTTGACAGAGTGACTGGGAAGCAACCTGCACACTGTCACATCCTTTCCCTCTAAATGTGCCTTGTCACCTCTCTCTGAGCTCATTACAGGACAAGTCTGTTTAGAAGGTGAATGATAGGAATGGGAAATAGTGTCAGGAAGGGTGTTGTAGGCAACGTTTACTGCAGTGTGATCACTGCCTGCTTTTTTATTGTGGGAGTTTGTTTTTTTTAAATGTAGACAGATTTCATTCATTCATTGTATATAAATGGCTCAAAAGGAATAAATGTCAATCCTGACTCTTTAGTTGTGCTGTACATATGGCACCCTTTGTGTGGCACCCTCCGGAAGCGTTATTTTGTGTGGATGAGCAGGTGCGCAAACCGCCAGAGGGCCCCTAGAGGGGGTAGGGTTGCCGCCTGGCCAGTATTTTAATGGCCTGGCCAGTAAAAATAATGGTTGAGCCCAATGTTATTAATAGTGAAAAAAGATAAATATACAGGAAGGCTGGTATTTTTTTCCAGAAAAGATGGCAACCCTAGGAGTGGATCCTGATGCAATCACAGCCCTGTGTCCTACATGTAGTGGGGAGCAGTTCAGGAACCGTGTGTGTAGAAACAGTGTCCAAGAGTCACTGGTACAACTTTTCTTCCTTGGGGCCCAACAAAAAAAATTTCAGAGGCTTCTTCAACATTGGGTAATCATAGCAGGAGAACGTAAATTCAGCAAAAGAAATAGGCTATGCATGTTGTACATTTTGTTGTTGATTTCTGTACCAGCCCAAGGCACCCACAACCCTTTAGCAGTAAAGATCTGTGTCTCCAAAGATGCCCTAGTAGCTCCCCATCTTCTTTTCTGCTGATTCACTGCACATGCTCTGTGCTGCTGTCACTTACTGAGTAATAGAATAGCTTATATTATAGGCCAACCTCATTTTCTGCTTGATAATGTAACCCTTTCTTGGCTATAA
>CM044434.1:57354888-57370965 GCA_024363595.1 Xenopus borealis | reverse complement strand
GGCCATGCTACTTATGGGTCCCTACAATAATATGCAAATACCACTAAGCTAAGCTTCTCAACAGCTGCTCAGAGCCCACTCAGCATGTGAGTGTTGCAGACACTTTCCATGATGGTGACCCCCGGTGACAAGTTTGAAGTCCTGGATCATTGCTGCTGTAGAAGCTGAAACTTTAGGCTGGTGCAATAAGTTCAGTATAAAAAAAATCGCATTTTTAACCATATTAATTTTTAGAGTTTATTTTTCATTTAACATTATTAATAGCTTCCATTTCCATTTTTACAGTGTGGTGCATGAACACTTACTATGGCCCCTCCCCTCTCCATTATGTTATGGCATGTTTATAAGAATTTACATCACTGCACTAGTTTGTAAATATTAGCAGGGTAATTCTTGGTACAAATCTGGTCTAGCTATGGGCCCAATTGCCCCTTTGGAGTCATGAATCATTATATATGCTCCTCATCAAAATAATATAAAATTGTTTTCATATGGGGAAATCAACCAGCAGTTAAGCAGGCTTAATGTGAACCAAAAGGTTGGGCTTGATGTACATCTTTTATCACCCTAAAATACTGTGTTACCGCATCACATATTGAGCTTCTGAACACACAGGCATCACTGCAATACCTAGAGCAGATGGAATAATAACATCTGGAAAAGGAATGTGGCTGTGGGATAGGGGATATAATAGGCCAATTTAGTGACAGGAGAGGGAGATGCCCAACCTGAAGAACTTAAAAAGTTGTCAGAAAGCCCATCAAGCAAACTTTAAGGGGCAAATTCACTAAGTTCCGAAAATTCGCTAGCGGTCGCCTCACTTCGCCAGGCGAATTTTCGCCAGCACTACACAAATTCACTAAAGTGCAAAGTTAGGCTCTGGTCGGCGAACAGTAGCGTAGTTGCGCTATTGTTACTTCGCCAGGCAAAGCACAGTTACGCTAGCGATGCCTAATTTGCATATGGCGGGAACTTAAGCGTATAATAGAAGTATATGTTACAGCCACTACATTCCACTACACAAGCCCAGGAAACCTTTAATAAATTAAAGAAAGTTGTCCTATTGCCCTACATGTGCCCCCTGTATAGTTGTGTTGCCATATGTTAGGAAATGTAGGGGGGAAGGAGGGTAACCCCTCCCAAAAAAATCGATCTTTTTCAGACTATCACCCTACAATGGTAAAACACACCAGCGTTTTTTTGGGACTTTTTTTTTTCAAACTCCTATCTATTGTATTGAACTTTGCCTGGTCTCACCAGGCAAAGTAAAGTCTAATGTAAGTGGTAGCATTTAGGAAAAAGTTGATGAGTGTACAACGTCGTCTGGCGTAAGGGTGCAAAGTTGCGCAAGTCTATCTACTTCGCTATTGAAAACTCACCAGAGGTGTTAGTGAATTTGCGAAGTTGCGAAATGACGTCACGCTGGCGAATTAGCGCTAGCGTTAGACGCTTCGCGCTTTAGTGAATTTGGGCCTAAGAGTGCACTAAATTATATTGTGTGAATTTTGAAAAGTATTCTCTTATAAAGGAACCCAACTTTAAACCTGTGCTAGGGCCCTGAAATGCTGAAGAGCAATACTTTGGATTATGCAATTTTAATTAAATAATGGCGACCCACTGTCATCCTGAGCCCTACCATCACTTAGGCTAATGCCATACAACATGTATTTTCCATAAGTCTCCAACTGGCAGAGGAGTGACCAATAAAGTGCAACCTGTCATTTACTTGAACGGATTGCACATGATAAGAACATTTCCTCTCATTTCATTCAAGTAAATGCATAGCCACTTTCTGCTGCAAAAACACTGACAAAGATTATTGTCCCATGTGCCATCCATCTAAAGGAGGCATATAAATGGTATGTGTGAATACATCCAGTGATGAATAGTGATGGGCGAATTTATTCGCATGGGGCGAATTTGCGTCGAATTCCCGCGATTCGGCACTGGCGAATAAATTCTCGAAACGCCGAAAAAAACGATTTGCGCGTACTTTTTGATGCGACGCGTCGAAAACTACGCAACGCGCTCCGAAAACGACGCGCGTCGGAGACGACGCGATGCGCGTTGCGTCAACTTCAACGCGCGTCGCGTCGTCTCCGTGCCACGACTTGTTTCGGCAATTTTTTGCCAATTCGCTAATTTCTCAGGAAAAAGATAACATTAATAAGAGCATTGCAATTTCACAACAGGGATGTACCAAGTTTTAAATTAAAAACAAATCTGCAATATGTCCAAGTAACATTAGGCTATATAGTGGCTCGGGGATCGTGTACCAGACACATGTATAGACAGATATGATTTAATCCTGAGGCCTGAAATTCAGGAATAAAATAATGACATAGTAGGAAAAGGGCATAGTGACATAGTAGGAAAGGTATTTCTGTCTCTTAATTCAACATGTATCTAGTCAAGTAGTCAGGAGGACATCGGACCATTATTTATAGACTTTTTTGGTTTCATAAAAACTGTCCCTGAGATCTTTTAGCATATATCATAACAAAATATATCTTATATGTTGTTTTACAAGACAGCTGCTTAGCTTTTAGTGGAGGGGATGACACTGATCTGGGTGAGGTTGAGAGTCCTGAAGTCCTGGGACTGAGATTGTGGCAAAAGACTTAAGGCTAGCACTTCAAGTTCTGAGTTCACAAATCACTGATACTTGTTGTGAATTCTGAGATTCACCAGCTGTCTTTCATCACCAGTGATGAAAGAGTTAAGAGAGCTTGTTACGGAAGACGTTATGCAGGGTGCCATTTATTGAAGTGTACCCTATGTAGCCATGCAGTTTGAATTTTTACTTTCTGGTTTTCTGGTTTAACTCTTTAATCACTAACTATTAAACAAAATTTAGTCAAACCCTTTAAAGTAAAGAAGCAGAATTTAGAAATGTTCGATCACATGGCCAGTCCAGCCCAGTCTAGACACCAGATGCATATTTTTTAGGTTAATAGAAAATCATTTTCCATTCTACAGACATTTAGCATCTCACCAACGGCCATATAATTGTATATATTATATGTTCCATTACAACCAAAATACTAACCCACCCTACACAAACCTGTTTCAGTTATTCTGCATCCAAGAACAAAAGAGGTTAAGCCAACCTACAAAGTACATCATGCACCATTTTTGATAGTTATTTAATAAAATTACCTTTTCATGAATACATAATGTAATCGGACACAATATATACTAGATATATGAGAACTTAAAACATTGTACACCTTTATCTCAGAGCTCCTATTATTTAAACAAATTACACACCTTCAGGATTGCCATTTAGGAGGGAGAGGATGGACTGTGCCAGGTGGTCGGCCTGTTTAAATTTTGACCCAGCTGGGCAATGTTAACATTTGCGCTAAAACATACTCAACTTACGTTACTAACATAGAAGCTTATGTAAATTATGTAAGGCTAATTTGGGCTATCCAGTCCAAAGATAGTTAATGTCCAGCTAGTGAGAGGAGCATAGGTTACATTGGACTCACACTTCAGGATCAGGGCCTTCGCTAAATGGAAGTTTCCAGCAGATGGTGTAGTGTAACTACAACTCACAGGCGATGTTGCTAATAAAAATAGGAAAAGATGGACGCCAGGAGATTCTTATGTTGAACCAAAAGATAACAATTTATTTGTTCTAGACAAATAACCCCAGGTTTACTCACAAATGATGATAGGAAGTACATGCAGGTGTAACATCACAGGTTAGAACAGGTGGATGACACAGCTGAGAAATGTGACTCCATTAGGCATTGTAGTCAAGCAGCAATAGGAATCCCCAGCAGATATACCTTTAAGTGGTCTGGACCCCGCCCAGTGGAGTGGTCAGGGAGAAGGAGTTTAGCCTGACACCCTATCCACCATGGTCCCTTCACTAAAGGCAATCAGGAAGTCTTGGGAAGCTACAGATCTTCGTTGGAGCACAAAGAGGCACTTTCTATATAAGCTCTCTATCTTTCTATCCTAGGGGCAAATTCACTAAAAAGCAAAAATGCACTAGCGACCACTTCACCAGCCCGTCGCAAATTCACTAAAATGCGAAGTTGCACTCAGGGCAACGAATGTTAGAGAAGTTGCGCTACCGTTACTCTGCCAGTCAAAGCGCATTTCCGCTAGTGATGCCTAATTTGCATACAGCGCAAAGTTAAACGTATAATAGAAGTATATGTTACAGCCAATACCTACAGCCAAATAAAATAAAGTTGTCCTATTACCCTAAACATGTGTCCACTGTATAGTTGAGTTGTCATAGGTTAGGAAATGAATGGGGGAAAGGAGGGTAACCCCCAAAAAAATTTTGCTTTTTTTTCAGACTATCACCCTACAAAAGGTAAAAGATGCCAGCGTTTTTTTGGGACTTAAAAAATTTTTTTTTTTTTTTTAAACTCCTTTCTATTGTATTGAACTTCACAAGTGAATTAGCGTAGTTACGCTTCATCAGTGCGCAACTTCGCCTGGTGCAAGGGTGTGAACTTGCGCTAGTCTATCTACTTCGCTAGTGAATATTCGCCAGAGTCTGACTTCTCGAAGTTGCGAATTGATGTCACGCTGGCGAATTAGCGCTAGCATTAGATGCTTCGCTCTTTAGTGAATTTGCCCCCTACATTGACTATTACAGAGATAACCTGTTCTATTCATACCTCATTCATGGGGTTTCCTGGTCCCAGGCTTGGTCACTAAAGGCTCAGTTCCATGTAGGACGATGGCTTTACTGGGCCTTGGTGTACCCAGGCTCAATGGCAACAACCAGTAGGAAGGACATCAGCAGCCAAAGAGGAAGAGGCCACTCCTTTCTAACACTATATAGGAGTGTGGCAGGAAGTGGTCATTACACCTCTTGGCCAATGATAAAGATATGTAATTACTTAAATTAGATACATAGCTTCTGCCTAGTAACTAAGAAAAAGGAGGAAGGTAAGGAATTAAAGCCATAGGGACATATAAAAGCTATGGGTCCCTACACTAACATCAAAACTTACATAATATACATAGAAATGTCAATACAGAGTAGCTGGAAAGGAGGAGGTGTGTAGAGATTAAAATTAGGGCAAACTCCAATGGCCACCCATAAATTAAAAATCAAGTTTGGTTTACCCACTAACCACCAATGATATTTTTAACTTGTAAGGGGGCCTTGCCCACAATGGGTTTTTAGTGTTCATGTTTTAGCGCTCATGTTTGTGTGGCTTATTTACTGTGGTGTGAGGGGGTGGAATCAGGGGTGGGGCCTGTTCCGAGTGTAATCCCTGGGCGTTTTAAATTCTAGCCGACGGGAAGGCAGTTCAGGGAGATTAGTCGCTGGAAGAAGAATCGATTGGGCGACTAATCTCCCCCAGTAGGCTTGTGTGCCCTGGCCCTAAGAATCTCATACTAGAGGCTGTTTCTGCAGAAGGGGGTAATACCAGGGATTAGGTATTGGATGCGTACACTGTCCAAGGCAATTGCATATCTGTTAATTTATTTTATTTTGTATAAATGATTGCAATCTGCTATTTTTAAAAGCAATTACACTACCATAATCTTTATGTACTGTTAGAATGAAGATCAGTTATTGATCTGCTAATACTGGTTTTATGATATCACTAATACATCTGCAAAATATGTCAGTGCTGTGAAATATGTTGGCGCTCTATGAATACGTTAATAAAATCTGCATCTCCGAAAGAGATCAGTGGAAGAGAGTGCTTGGTAACAGGTGGATCTCATTGATTCCTGTCACTACAAACACAGGACAACTGCAGGACTTTTCTCCACTGCCATTTTTTTCAATAGCAGAGAAAAATGCTTTGTCTGTCATGAGCCTAAGGGATGGTAAAAAATATTGTTTTCCACCATAGTAAGAAAAGACAATAAATGTACTGATTTCAGTAATTTGCTCGTTCCCAAGTAACTAACTAATTTTACCCAATTAACATGGGCCGTAAAGTAAAAGGACCCAAATAATAATTTCAGAAATGTTTAAACTAAAAAAGATCCCCTCATGTATTAAGACAAAGAAAGGGTTGCTCTGTAGTTCTACATTTTTGGCAGCTGTGTCAAATTTAAGAAGCTTGTTAATTTTCTTACATTTGACACAGTTCATTAGCCAGAAGGCTTACAGCGTCTCAGACCTAGCTGAGATTTGTAAGCTAAAAATAAGTAATAAAAAAAAGGACTAGACACACAGAATTTGATTCCCTCTATGGTAATTCTGAACCAACAAACTCCTCAAAGAAATTAACTGTCAGATCTCTATGCTATTATTAAAAGCACTTAATTAAGGATTGTATTCCATAGCTCTATACAATTGGTGTGCATTTCAGAGATGTAAAAAAAAACCCCAAAATGTTTATGATATTAAGAGATTTTGTTTCACAGAATAGTGAATATTGCAGACAGGTAAAGAGGAAGTATTCGTCACATCATACTTATTACATAGTATGTCTGTATGAAAGACAACCTTTTCAAGTAAAATGGTGGATTCCTTATTCATGTAATAGCTTTGCATCAGCAGACTGGCACTAGAGGTTTCCCATGATTTTATATAATGCAAAGTCTGCACCGATTGTATTCCCCTGTTTCTCTATGAAGCATGTTTTGCATTTTCTTTTAACAGATGGAGCGCGGGCTGTGAATCTGTAAGATGAGTAACATGCAGTTACATATTTTGTTCATGTACAAACATCTGACCCATCAAGAAAGTGAGCAGATATGTATGTGACAGTGAACAAACTATGTTGTATGAATTTTACAACAATGTCCAAGGTCCTTCTGACTGGCCTTAAAAATCTTTGTAGCCCTTACTGAAGGTGTTAATGTTGTGCCTGATAGATGGAAGGGGCAGCATTTTTGACAAAAAAAACTTTTGCAGTCCTTGTTTGCACTTTGTCTCTCATTGGTAAATGAACCCTTGCGTGTGTTGTTACTGTTTTGTTTCCTGATTGTCTACTGCTTTTTTCTAACTCTCTAGCTGGATTAGATCTTGGAAAAGTCCTGTTCATTTCTAAATAAAATACAGTTAAATTAGTGCTGAAAACCATCTAAAATAATGATAAATTAACAACGTAACTCTGTTCACAATACCATAAAACATTTATTGTTGTGTTGTCGATAGCCCTTGGTAACTTCAACCAGTTTTTGCACAAGTACAAGAGGCACCCAGAAAAAGACTGGAGGATGAATACAGCATGTTAGTGCTGACTAGTTAGTGGGTCAGTAATTAGCTACTATGTAGTTATAGAACTATGCTCAAGAATTGGTCAAGCACCTTCAAAGAGATTGTAGGCTTTTCTTATGTCTTCATGAATTTTTTCTAGGTAAGCCCGTTTGTTTTGATTTTTGAAAAAAAAATATAGACAGGTTTAACTCAATTTAGATGTGTGTAAATGTTGTGCAAATGTGATTCTGTGTCAGGGACTGATAAAAAAAAAGAGAAAATTATAAATTAAAAATTCTGAAGGACATTCCATAATCATGTGCATTATGCATGTTTTAGGTAGTTAATTACTTAAGCACATGTACTGTAAAAAGGATCATACCTGAATTTGCCTGGCACCTTGAAAATAATGAGTTTCTATGAACATTTGTAATGGTTTTTGAAACTTTGCTATTGGCCATTTTTGATAGAAGGATGGGAAGAGCGCAGGAATGTTTACTGGGCACAGAGTTTCCAAAAATCTGCAAGCTGTAACCATAAGCTATAAATTCTAACCTTTAACAAGGTAAAATTGAGCTGCCATTGACAGGATTAAATGAGCATAGATTAAAATGCTTCCATTCGTGATTTGACCCATGTGTAAAAATACACACAAATGGAAACAATATAAGCCATGTGCATGCAGTCACTTCATCTGGAAGCATGCTGCAATGCACTCCTTATACTTTCAAGGTAAAAATATATAACAAATGTATAACTTGAATACATCTTGTATGAATGCTTTCTATAATAAAAAGTATTATCAGTTATTATGCGCACAGACAATGGCAACTCTGCATACCTGCATATGTGCATTTATACAAATGTACTTGGGAGTTTCCATACTGCTCGAATAATCTGATGCTTTTTTTGCAAACGATAGAAGATAAATGCAGTGAAAATAGTTTGCTTTTCTGTCCAAATAACAACCCTTTCTGCGTCGAGAGATGCATTCACATATTTAAAATTCTAAGCAAAAAACAAACAAGCTCAGGGTATAGGAGATATATGTAACTATAGGGATAAAGTCTTAAATAAATCATTCATCTGAAGTTAAAACAACAGCAGTGTTATTTACACGCAAAACGACAAGGTATGTTTAGTAGCACATAACACTCGCCTCTCTGATGCCAAATCTTTCAGCAACCAGGCAGAAAATCATCTCTGCAACTCATTTTTCTTTTAGTTTACGATGTGGGTAATTAGTGTATCAGGAAGAGATATCATTGTTAAGAAAATAAAGTAATGGTGAGATCATTACCAAAGAATCTAGTGAAAACTCCTCAGACCCTCTGCACTGCCTGGGAAAGGTCAGGCCAATAAGCAAACATAGAGGCTTATATATTCACCTACTAAGAAGCAGATGAACCACAATATGGAGTTACCTACCATTTTACTCTCTAGGACTTGTACATAATAGTATAGTTACGATGACCTGAATGTAAAGTACATTCCTTATAATAATTGGGAATCTTTTAAAAATTATTAAAAATGAATTGCATACAAAGGTTTGGTCAATGTATTCTGTGCTATGTGCTGCATGTTGTAGTTGGTCAACTACTCATCTGCACATAGGAATCTGTGCCACTGTTTTTGTTTTAAGTAGCTTGTGCAACTCAAAATCTACTATGCTTCAAAATGTCTACATATGTATGATATACAAAAAGAGGAAACCAAACTACTTTAAAATTATAAATAAGTTAGTTTGCTAAGCTATAAGCAAAATATAAAGAGAAAGGAACTGAACATTACTATGGTGTGTTCTAATCAAAATACAAAGATTTTTTTTTTTAAAACAAGACATACAGAGAGAATCACAAAGAAAATGACCAGCAGCACACTGTAAAAGCAAAAGTGTTGCAAAAAATGCAATCAGTCCAATAACATACAGGTATGGAATCTGCTGTTCGGAAAGGCTGTCTCCCATAGACTCCATTATAATCAAACAATCCAAAATTGTTAACAAATATTTCCTTTTACTCAAATGCAGGTATTGTATCCATTATCCAGAAACCCATTACCCAGAAAGCTCTGAATTACAGAAAGGCCATCTCCCATAGACCCCATTTTATTCAATTGATTCAATTTTTTAAAAATGATTTCATTTTTCTTTGTAATAAAAGAACAGAACCTTATATATACTTGGGGGCATAGTTATTAAAATCCAAAATTATCTGTGTATTTTCTGAAAACTACTCTGACCAAATCCACATGGGGTTTTCCCCTTATTAGTTAATGCATTTTCCGAAAACTTTGTGTGTGGGACAAAAATTTTTAAAAACTTAAAAAGAAATCGGATCATACGTTTTTTTTTGGATGTTCTGCCCGAAAACTCAGATTTGACAAAAAGACAAAATCTTTAGATCATTGCACGAGTCCCTTTGACTTATATACAATCTTGGCAGTCTGAGATTGAATTATAACAAATATGTCACTAAAATTCAGATTTTATATTAAAAAAACTTCAGATTTTAATAAATAACCCCCTTGATCTCAATTAAGATATAATTAATTTTTTTGGAAGCAAGAAACCGCAGATCCCAAGCATTCTGGATAACAGGTCCCATACAGGAATGGTCCTTTCTCAAGCCTTTATGTATATCACAACAACAGAATGCATTGCAAAAATAAAGACTACCAGATAAGCCATGATTTTTCTGCTTAGTTATTAAAGGTTACTAGACTACTGCCCATGTTAAAGAGGTTGTTCATCTTTGAGTCAACTTTTAGTATAATGCAGAGAGTGATAGTCTGACAATTTGCAAAAGGGTTTCATTTTTTATTATTATGGCTTTTGAGTTATTTTAATTTTTTTATTTAGGTAGGGTCAGTGACCCCCATGAGAAAGCTGGAAGGAATTAGAATAAGAATGCAAATAATTAAAAACCTATAAAAAAAATAAATAATGAAGACCAACTGAAAGGTTGCTTAGAATTAGCTATTCTATAAAATACAAAAATTTTACTTAAAGGGATACTGTCGTGGGAATTTTTTTTTTTTTTTTACAAAATGCATCAGTTAATAGTGCTGTTCCAGAAGAATTCTGCATTGAAATCCATTTCTCAAAAGAGCAAAAAGATTTTGTTTTATTTTTCATTTTGAAATCTGACATGGGACTAGACATATTGTAAATTTCCCAGCTGCCCCAAGTCATGTGACTTGTGCTCTGATAAACGTCAATCACTCTTTACTGTTGTACTGCAAGTTGGAGTGATATCACCCCCTCCCTTTCCCCCACTCAGCAGCCTAACAACAGAACAATGAGAAGGTAGCAAGATAAAAGCTGCCTGGTAGATCTAAGAACAGCACTCAATAGTAAAACACATGTCCCACTGCTTACTATTCATTTACATTGAGAAGGAAAACAACAGCCTGCCAGAAAGCAGTTCCCTCCTAAAGTGCTGGCACAAGTCACATGACTGGGCCAGCTGGGAAATTGACAAAATGCCTAGCCTCATGTCAGATTTCAAAACCAAATATAAAAAAAATCTGTTTGCTCTTTTGAGAAATGGATTTTAGTGCAGAAGTCTACTGGAGCAGCAATATTAACTAATGTGTTTTGAAAAAAAAATGTTTTCCCATGACAGTATCCCTTTAAAGGTGAACTAACCCTTTAATATCTAGACCTTTTGGTGAATATCACACAGCTGTTACTTGTAGCTTGTTAAAAGTAGGTATCCTTAATTCCCCATGAATATTTTCCAAATTGAAAATAAAGAAATCTGTATCAGGCATCTATAAAAACCAGCTACTAATTTTACTTTGTGACAATAGCCTAAATATGTTGGTCAGTTCCTAGTTGCAAGTTTAAACCGGAATTCTCTGGCTTCGGAATTCTTATGGTGGTTCCTCATCACTTGTTCTTAACAGCAATTTATATGAACCCTGGCACATAGGAGGTGTGAATTATAGCTATTGCTACTTTTTCAGTATCTGCTCTGCTGGAAACAGACTCATTTCTCTTCATGTGCTGGTCTAATAGTACACAGAAATATGAAATTCTAGATCTATGAACAAAATACAATTGGCAGTCAGTCTCTTAGCACTCATCACTGTTAACTTCATCCTGAGCCTTCTATATCAGTTCTCAAGGAGGGTCGGAAAACATTGGCCTCACATACAATAGTGACATCATCCATTTAGTAAATTAATCCACCCAATCCAGCAGACATGTTAAACATAAGCCTTAGACCCCCTTAAAAGAAAAAAAGTGTGCTTTTATGGTATAATTATGGCAAACAAAAATAAAGGCCAAATATATTTATCAACTAAGAAAACACTTTTCCCCAGTATTATTTATTGGTCCAGGTTTAAAATTTTGGGACGTTCAGGCCTAACGAAGGTTTTAAAAATATCCATTCTTACCAGTGAAATATTGAGGCTATGTATGGATGAAAAAATCCCATTATGACATTCAGACCAGCAAGAGAAAGTTTATATTTAAAGCAGGATCCAGGGTGATTTAATGACAGAGCAGCAATAGATGCATAACAACAATGCTTCAACAATGCTACCTACAGCTTACAATGCCTGTGAGGAGTGAGCCAGGAACTAGGAAATTACAGAGCCATGGCAGGGTTGAACTGGAGGGGTTTAAGATAGGAATTATGGGTGTTGTATTTTTCTGTAGCCTGTTAGAGGGGTATCGACATGGGGGGGCTTTAAACGGGGAAGGTAATTAAATAAGAATAAAAACAGGTGATATGATATACATTAACTAGTAGTGATGGGATTTATTCACCAGCTGTGAATTTGCTGCAAAATTCCACATTTCTTGGCCAGCTAAACGTCCTCAAAAATTTACCGCTGTCAAAAAGTTTGATGCCGGTGCCCGTTTTGGGCGCCAGGGTCCGTTCTGATGCTGGTGACCATTTTGACACCAGTGACAATTTACCACTTGCCCATTGATTAAAGCGCGGTAAATAGTTGCTGGCGTCAGAATTGTTGCTGGCGTCAAAGTTTGACCCTGGTGAATTGTTGCTGATGTCAAACGTCCCGTTTTGTGGATTTTTCACTGTTTGATCATTCAAATTGAATTTGTATCGTATTTGATCCAGTTCGATTCAAAGTATTTTCAGAGTCCACTAAATGACTCCAAATAGGTTCTAGAAGGTCCCCCATAGGCTAAAACAGCAACTCAGCAGGTTTTAGTTGGCGAATAGTCAAAGTTTAATTTTTAAAGAGACAGTACATGATAAATTTCGATATTCGAATTTTTGAATTTTCTTTAAATTCAAATAGAATTTGGACCTTTCACTAGTCGAAGTACACTTAGGGGCACATTTACAAAATTTCCCTCAAATCTATCCAAAATTTGAATGCTTATCGAATAGTTTCAGGCTTTAATTTCTCAATGAAATCGTATGATCGAATACCGATCGTTCGTTTTCACATAAAAATCGTACTTTTTCCTTCGAGCCTCAAATGATCAAGGCGTTCAATCTTACGAATGGTATTCGAGGAGGTCTTTGCCAAAGAAGCCTGTGGGGGGAGGGTTCCCATAGGCTTCTATTGGTATTCGGTAGGTTCAATCTGGCGAAGTAGGCATTCGAAGGATTCTAAAATTTTAAATCCTTTGATCATCGAATGATCGAATGATCGAATATTTGATCATTCGATCTATTCGATAATTCGGTATTCGATGATCGAACTTCGATCTTTTCATACAAATTTTGTAAATCTGCCCCTAAAATTTGCTCAAAATTCTAATTTAAAAAGTAAGGGGCAAATTTACAAAAATTCACCCAAAATCCTACGAATCTATTCAAAATTCAATAAGTATTTGAATAGTTTTAGGCTATCATTTTGCTCGATATTCGATTTCTCAATGAATTCGTATGGCTACCGATCATTCGATTTCACGAAAAATTTTTGAAATTTCCTTCAAGCCTCCTTACCAATGGTATTCGAGCAGGACTTAGCCAAAGAAGCCTATGGGGGGTTCCCATAGGCTTTTATTGCAATTCGGTAGGTTCAATCTGGCGAAGTAGGCATTCGAAGGATTTTAAAATTTTGATTCCTTCGATCCTCGAATGATCGAATTATCGAATATCCGATCAGTCAGTCTATTCAATCTATTCGATAATTCGGTATTCGATGATCGAAGAGGCCAAATTTGAATATTCAAATATCCAATTCATTCGTACGGTCGTAATTCGATCATATTCGATCGAACTACGATCTATTCATGTAATTTTGTAAATTTGCCCCTTAATATTTCAATTTGACCCTTGATAAATATGCCCCTTAGTCAGTGGCTTTAAGGGGGCCCACATGGACATAACTGTTCAGTGAGTTTGCAATGGATTCTAAGCATTCAGCACTGATTCAGAAGCAATCAGTTTTGACTCATGTGCCCCCCCACCCCCCTCAGATACAGCACCACTTACATTTCTCTGGTGCTGGTAGTGCCATTCCTAGATGTATGGTCACGTCATCAAATTGCACTTCATCACTGCTATCTGTGCAAGCATTGTTTTATCGTGAACAGTTCAGTATAAAAATTAAAACTGGATAAATAGACAGAATGTGCAAAAGAAAACGTTTATAATATAGTTAGTTAGCCACAAATGTAATATATAAAGGCTGGAGTTTCTGGATGTCTAACAGAACAAAACAAAACACTACTTCCCGCTTTTCAGCTCGCTAGCTCTGAGTCAGTCAGCGACTTTAAGGGGGGCCACATGGGAAATAACTATTCACTGAGTTTGTGATTGATCCTCAGCATGCAGCCCAGATTCAAAAGCAACAGTTATGACCCATGTGCCCCCCCCCCTCAAGTCACAGATTGGTAACTGCCTGGTAACCAGGGTAACCAATCAGTGGAAACTAAGAGAGTTGAAAAACAGGAAGTAGTGTTTTGGCTATTATGTTAGATATTCCATCCTTTATACATTTTTGGCTAACTATATTAGAAACGTTTTCATTTTGCACAGCCTATCTATTTGCCCAGTTTTATTTTTATACTGAACTGTTCCTTTAATAAAGGAATAATCGCACATCAAGAAGTGATAAAATGCTATGAGTAGTATTGTTTATGCTGAGCAATTCCTTTAAGCCTGATTTGCCACTCAAAGTATAGAATTCTATACTTTGTGTGGCAAATCTGGCTTAATAAAGGAAGAATTGCACAGCAAGAAGTGTTGAAGTACTATAACTTTCCTTTGAGTATTCTGCCATGTGCCCCCCTCAAGTCATTGGTTGGTTATTACCTGGTAACCAATCAGTGGAAACCAAGAGAGCTGCACAGCAGGAAGTAGTGCTCAGGCTATTATATTAGACATCCAGTCACTCCAGCCTTTATACATTACATTTTTGGCTAACTTTTACAATAAACAACTAATTTAAAGCTAGAAAAAATCAGAAGAAAGACAGATAATTTAAAAACTATAAATATACTATAAACAACTATAAAGAAGAAAAATGAGGGCCAATTGAAAAGGTGCTTGGCACTGACCAGCCTATAATATACTAGAAGTCAAGGTGAAACATTCCTTTAATATCTTCATATGCTTTTTGTTATTTATTGGTATTTACTGCATGTACATTTATTAATAAGATTGCTGTGGCCTTTTTCACACAAAGCATTTGGTGTAGACCAGTGTGTAATCTTAATAAAGTAGAATGAGAAGCCTGGTGTTGTTGGGAGAGCCCCATCAAATGAACACTGCCCCTGTTATGATTCAATGATTCAAGTAAGATATCTATTTTAATCTATTTAACAGTGACAAGGATGGAAACAATTGTCAGGAATATCACGTTGGAAGCCATTTTCATAAAACAAAGTGTATTAAATATTGAAGGCAACCCAGAACCACTGAAGGCAAAACAAAGGATCTCTGTACTATAGGAAATACAATTGTCTCCATGCTGTTCACTAAGAAGGTGCACATTAGCAGATATATTTTATGCTAAAGCTTGCATACATAATACTGTTTAGAATAACACATACATTTGACTTGAAATAATATGTTCTAAAGGGTTATAAGAGGTGATTTCACCCACACGTACCCCAGGGAAGACCCACGAGCAATTACAGGGTCCCTCTTCTCTGTACACCCCTTGGCCACAATGTATAAATCATAAATATGCAGCCCAAGTGCTTTGCTTGGGCTCATAGCCAACAGACCGATCACATAAAATATTATTTGTGTTTAAAAATTCCAGTAATTGACATGCACCAGCTTTTTCCAAGAACTTTGCCAAGACCTGTAAAACTAAGACCTGCTTAGCTCTGCCCGCAGCAGCTCATACACAGACCAGCTTAAAGGACCAAAGTATTATAACAGAGTCAGACTGGTTTTTATAATAAATATGGGGCTCTCTGTGACCTTTCCATCGCATTCATGCCCCGACATCTGCAGTAGTATTTTTCCATGTATTACCTTATTCCAAGGTGAACATTTTATGGCCATTTCAATATTTAGATGTTTCTTATTCTGAATATAGGGTGAATATCAGCGTGATATCTCTTCTCATTATTACAAACAGAATAGTAAAGCCTCATCTTATTGTAACTGTATGTTAGTCCATCTGTTTCTGTGGATTATGCTTTGTTGTTGTTTGCATTAATCACTAATGTTTGAAGAAACATTTTTTTTAAAGATGGAAAAATGCTCTTTTGAAAGTATATGAGACATGGAAAACAGACTATTAACAGACTATTAACCCCTACATCTAAAGTGATTTTCATCTACTGTATGTTTATAAGTACAAGAAATCAAATATACACAAACAAAATGTTTACCCCGGTTCCAATTTAATGTGAGTGGCTTTACCTGGTTTTAGGTGGTGATCTTCTCTTTGTAGAACTCTAGATTGTGGAATAAGAAAAGATTTGTTCAGCAAATAATATATCTTGTTATTCCTAACAATCAATAAAACGCCCCAAGGAAAAT
>CM044434.1:57347388-57349888 GCA_024363595.1 Xenopus borealis | reverse complement strand
TTTCTATCAAATTGGTTGGACTGAATATGTCCGTTTTCGATCAAATAAAAATTGTTCAAATCGTTCGAAAGCATTGTTCGATTCGAACGATTTTGGGAAAATCATTTGAATTTCAAAAATTTTCAAAAACACTCCTGAAAGGTTCCAGGAGGTCCCACATAGGCTAAAATACCAATTCGGCAGCTTTAAGGTGGCGAAGTGTTGAATTAAAAAAATTTTTTAAGGAGAAATAACTTTAAAATTTTTATTTTTTCAATTTGAATCAAATTTTGGGATATTCGATAGTTGAAATTACTTCGAAATTCTAATTTCTTTAATTCACTTTAGGTGCGGCAAAAACAATATAGTTTAATTTAGTGTGATAATTGACCAAATAATGGATACATTTATGTATACCACCCCCTCTTTCCTTGAAATAAATGGTGCCTAAGACACTGGCATCCTCCTCTCGACAACATCACAACTTCAGATCATTTGGCTCTTCTTTTTCTTTCTTAAAACACCTGCTTTAGGGGAGGCTAATGCAAACCCCACAGCCAAAACTTTCACTCTTGTACTGTCAAGAAAATGCCAGTCTGCAACACACTGGTGAGGATCCTGCTTGTTCCCTGCTAGCTGGTTTTGAAAGAAGCTGGATCTATGTGCTATCACCACCTTAATCTATAGGGTTATGACTTCCTGATACCATTACATCCTTTGGTTGACTGCAAGGTGCCAGTGAGTTATTATCATATTGCCACTAACCTAACCCCTATGCACTTTAACCACCTCCCAAATCCATTCCAAGTAGCAAAAGAGAACTGAAGACCTGTCTGGTTGCTTTTCCCTGATGATGCTGGCTACAATGCAGAAGGCCAGTTGCTAAGGATCTTAAGAATTTTCCTATATCACTTGCTTCTTTCCTCATTCTTCCTATCAATTTTTGCATCTTCCTTTATCTCTCTTACCATATTCAGGGTTCATCACACCTACTGGTTCCCAACCTCTAGTGATGCCTTCCCTCCTGGTTCTGGAACTCCTTTTCATGCTCCCTGGACTTCTCTGCCTCCTTCCCCTCAACCTGGACTTGGCAACCCTTGCCCTGCACCTTAAGGGTCAACAACTCCTCAACTTCCTTTGGCCCACCATTTTCCTTGTGATGCTTGCTGCTTTATCTGCCCAATTCGCTTCATGGCACCATTAATACTCCCATCCCATTATTCCTTCTGGCACTCCCTCCCATCCACAGTTTGGGTTCTGCTTCTGCCCCCACACACTGGGCTCCTAACTGATCTGAGGCTGCATGTCCTCCCTGTTGTAGCCCCAGGCGTTTACTCTCCTGCAGCCTTGTGGTGCTTCATACAGTCCACCCAAATTGTTTCCTTCTCCATATGTCTAGCACCGTCAGACTGCTGTGTCATTCTACTGTTTGCAACAGTGCGACGTGAATGCAATACCATTATCTTAAAGGGGACCCGTCACAGAAAAAATATTCAAAATCATATTTTATCACATTAGTCAAGCAAAACAAACTTTAATTACACTATATAAATTATTTGAATCGTGTTTTCTTCAGTCTGGGAATTCATAATTCATAATTATATCAAGCAGGCAGGAGCCATTTTGTGGAAACTTGTTATTAAGGCAAGCCTTGTATCATCTCAGAATCTTGTTTGTGCACCAGAATTGGGGACTTCATGTTCATTCCCATGCCCTGGCTACACAATTAGCCGGTGAAGAGAATGGGGGAGTGCAGTGACATCTAGGAAGTGCTGAATGGAAAGTGAAAGTAATAGTCAGCCCTGCCTCTATGCCTAAGGCATAGAGGAGGGGCAGACAATATTTGATTGACAGCTGAGATTTTTAAATGAGCTTACAACAGCTATGAATGCTTTAATAAAAAATAGAAATTGGATTTCATGTTTAAATTGAAAAGGACTTTTATTATACAGATTTTTGTGTTTGGATAACAGGTCCACTTTAATGAAAATGCAGTTATTTTTTGCAACCAAACAGCACATACTTTTGTACTGTAACATGATTGCATTGTTATTCTTATTTTTTATATGCTTATGCCAGGGACAAAAATTCAGTGACCCAGTACAAACAACTAATCAATAATTTTCTACACGTTTTGGGGGTTATTTATTATAGCAATACAGTAACAGCACAATACAGTACAGTAGCATAGTAAGTTAGGTTGAAAAAAGACACAGTCCATCACTTTCAACCTTTTAACTTTTTTTTCTTAACCTGCCTAACTGCTAGTTGAACCAGAGGAAGGCAAAAAAAAAAACCACGTGAAGCCTCTCCAATTTGCCTCAGAGGGGGAAAAAATTCCTTCCTGACTACAAAGTTACATAGTTAAATTGGGTTGAAAAAAGACAAAGTCCATCAAGTTTAACCCCTCCAAATTAAAACCCAGTATTCACACACACACACACACGCACACACCCCTACACTCTTTCACAAAACCATATGCCCATACTAAATGTAGAGTTTAGTATAAAAATAGCCTTTG
>CM044434.1:57313623-57345054 GCA_024363595.1 Xenopus borealis | reverse complement strand
TCCAGTATCCTATCCTTTATTAATCCTTTGAAAAGCTTTCCTACCACTGAAGTCAGACTGACTGGCCTATAGTTTTGAGGCAGAGAATGGAATCTCTTTTTGAATAGCGGCACCACATTAGCAATTCGCCAGTCTCTAGTCCCTGGATAAACTTGTACTATGGACTATCTTCCATAAATCTGTTTTCCCTCACTTGCTAAAAAGACATCCAACCCCTTCTTAAAGCTATCTAATATAAAAGCCAGTATAACTGATTCAGGGAGGGAATTCCCCATCTTCACAGCGCTCACTGTAAAAACTCCTTCCGAATATTTCTGTGGAACCTCTTTTCTTCTAATCGGAATGGGTGACCTTGTGTCAGCTGCAAAGATCCACTGATAAATAAAGCATCAGAGAGATTATTATAAGATCCCCTTATATATTTATACACAGTTATCTTCTCCAGTGTGAACATTCCCATACCTAAGATTTTCCATACATTTTACCAGCTTGGTTGCCCTTCTCTGTACCCTCTCTAATACAATAATGTCTTGTTTGAGTGATGGAGACCAAGACTTTACAGCATATTCTAGATGGGGCATTACAAGTGCTCTATAAAGTGGAAGAATTACCCCTCCTGTGACTCTATGCCCTTTTAATACAGTTCAATACCTTATTTACCCTTGATGCTGCTAGTATTGCTTTCTACAGCCAAGTGTATAATCTACAAGGACTCCAAGGTCTTTTTCCATAATGGATTTCCTTAGTGCAGTCCCATTAAGGGTATAAGTGGCTTTGGATATTTTTATATCCCAGGTGCATGACTAATTAATTGGGCTGGATAGTTTTGTGTCATCTGCAAACACTGATACATTACTTATAATACTCTCCCCTAAGTCATTAAAGAACAAGTTAAATAAAAGTGGACCCAATACTGGGCCCCACTAAGAACCTTACTCCAAGTAGAGAATGTACCATTAACAACCACACTCTGTACCCGATCCTGTAACCAGTTTCCTATCCATATACAAAGACTTTATTAATCCCAACAGACCTTAGTTTAGAAAGCAGACAGTGGGGCACAGTGGGGCACAGTATCAAACACTTTGGCAAAATCCAAATAGATCACATCTACTGCCCCCCTCCCCACAATCCCGCATCTTACCTCATCATAAAATATCCCTTAACAAGCCTTCAAATAATTTGCCCACCACAGAGGTCAACTTACTGGCCTATAATTGTCATCCCTTTTTAAATAAAAAATCTTTTCTACAATAAATAATCTTTTCTCCAATCCATAGGCATCATACCAGATGAAAGCGAATCTGAAAAAATCAGAAACAGGGGCTGGTCTAAAACTAAACTAAGCACTCTTAGAACCCGGGTGTGTATGCCATCAGGCCCAAGATGCCTTGTTTACATACATTTTTATTAGAGCTTTAAGAATCATATCCTGAGTCAGCAACTGACTATATTGAACTGAGCCATCAGTGCAGCTATGAAGTGAGCCTGGGAACTCAGACTCCTCTATTGTATACACTGAAGAAAAGAACTGATTTAGTACATTTGCCTTTTCTGTATCTGTTACAACCATACTGGTGCCATTATTTAGTGGAGCAACACTCTCAACCTGCATCTTATTAATATCTTATCTATCAATATATTTTTTGCCTTGGCCTCAATTAACTCTTCATTTCCTTTCTTTGCCTTCTGCATTGCTGATTTACAGCATTTATTATAGTGTTTATATTCATTAAATGCAGCTTCTGTCCCAACAGATTTGTAGTTTTTAAATGCCTTTCTTTTCTTTCCTATTAACTTCTTTACCTCTGTATTAAGCCACATAGGATGATTCTTAGAGCTTCTACATTCTCCTTAAGGGAATAAATTGAGAACAGTAATGATTTAATATTATTTTTAAATGACAGTCATTTCTGTTCTGTGTTTTTAGCTGAAAACTTAAAGCCCCAATCAGAACTCTTAAGGGAAGCCCTCAAGGCACTAAAATTAGCTTTTCCGAAATCCATGTTTTTTGTTTCCCCGGTATATATTTGTTTTCTGCACGATATATATATATATAGCATATATATCTTTATGGTCACTATTACCCATGAGTTCAATGACTTGCACATTTGCTATAAGTTCTGGGACATTTGAGTTCACTAGACCCAGAATGACATTTTTTTATGTTTGGCTTCTCAACAAACTGTGCCATAAAATTGCCATGCAACAAGTTTATAAATTTGTTAACTTACATTAGGGTGTCTATAGCATACCCCTACAATTAATTTACTAGACTCTTTACAATTGGTGAAGAACTCCACCCATAAGACATCTGCCCCCTCCTTTTCTATTACCTCTGTCCCTCCGAAACAAAGTATAGCCACTGATATTAACTGCCCAGTCATGCGACTCATTCAGCCATGTTTCAGCCACACCAATCACATCATATTTTCCCTCCTTCACCAACTCCTCCAGCTCTCCCATTTTACCAGTGCAATTGCAAACATACATTTAATACTGGTACCATATTGAACATGTCTTCTTAGCATTGCTTGAGGCACAGGTAATATCTCTTGGAAGTCCTCGCCCTCAACTTTACACCTAGTTTTTTAAAATCTTTCTTGAGGACTTTACCACCTCCTTTGTCATTGGTACCTATGTGTACCAAGACTGCTGGGTCTTCCCCAGCCCCTCCCAATAATCTATCCACTCGTTCCACCGCATGCCGAACTCTTGCACCAGGCAAGCAGCAGACTGTTCAGCATATAGGGGCCTTACAGCAGATTATCCTATCCCCCTTTCTAATAACTGACTCCCCCAAATCAAGATCAAAATCTGATTTTCTGAAAACTACTCCAACCAAATCCACACTGATTTCCCCCCTATTTTTCCCTGAAAATTGTGTGGGGAGAAAACTCAATCCTGAAATCCGCTGCACAATGAAGACCCCTATAGTTTCACTGCAGAAAACTTTATATTAAACTATATTAAATTGAATTCATAAATTAAATTACATTACACTACATTAGCTTTCAGTAAACAACAATCATTTAAATTCTACACCAATCTGTATTTTAATTAGAACATTCTTAAAGCAAAATCATTTATATTTTTGTTGAAATTGAAAACTGAAATTATAAGACAGTGCATGTGCTCTTTTGATGAGAGGAATTCCTAGACTAGAGGAAGGGTCTCAGCAGTGCCCAGGCATGAAGAGAAAGCTAAGGGGGCAGTGCAATGCTGAATTATCACTTGGTCTGGATCCCACATGTGCAAGAGATTCTCATATGAAAGGCTTCTTTTGTCTTCATTTTAATAATGCACCAAGCTTTTAGCCTTTGACCTGGGCCAGGAAAGAGGGAGGATTCCCTAAATTCTCTGCCTGTCAGTCACAGTGGGTGTAGAAATCCTCACAAGTTTTATTTAAAATTTCAAGCAGGCATTCACCTAGCCTTTAATATTCTACCTTATTTTGTTCCTACACGTTAGTACAGGTATAAATAACTATTACTTCCACCTCGAGTACCTAGATACCTCAATTAGAGTGCAAGCTCTACTGATTGGTTAGCTTATTCTTTCACATGTAAAATAGTTCATTTTTATTAAAATTCTTATTCTTATTAGACCTTCTACTTCATGCATTATATCTAATGAGTAAAAAGACAAGATACAACCAGAAAACTCCCCCACTATGTCATAACAGCATTAGCATGAAAAAAAAGGTGAGAATAATTTTATCTCTGCACACAGTTATTATATTCAAACACCTTGTGAGTCATCAGACAACAGTAAAAATATTGTGCAATTTGATGTATATAACAGCATGCAGTATAATAAAATATCAATAAAATAACTGTTCTTTAAAAAAAAAAAATGCCACCATCTACAAGTTGGTCTTAAAAGCATGATTGCATTGCAGAAAAAAAAGTTTTATATCCTTTATGCCTTTTTATATACTACCTTTCATTGCAAAATGTGAACCTTTCCTCTTTTTTCTGCAATTTTTTTTTCATTTATTTGTATGAAACAGAAGTCCATACAGAGCTACGGAATATGTTGGAGCTATAGAAATACATGCTATTAATAATAATAATAATAATAATAATAATAATAAATATGCAATGAAAAATTCTTCATGAGGCAGTTATTGCATTGAAAATATTTAATGCACATGGTAGCATAATTGTTTTTGCAAAAATAACATTTTCATTACAAAGTTTTATTACATACACTGGTACAATCCTTGCAATCTTTCTTCCACTTGTGGATAAAGTTGCTAAATACTTTATGGTCTTGCAAAAGCTATATTAAAATTGCGCAAAAGAAAAATTAGTCTTAAAGAACAATAATTTTTCACAAAGCCTATATTGTTTGAATTAAATACCAATATTGTTTATATTAAAAATAACATCACTCTGTGCTGTACAGGACCATCAGTCCATTTGTATCTAAGAGGTGGTGCTGCAAGGGTTAAGGGCAGCTAAGGAATGTCTTAGTTGAGCCAGAGGCCTGGCTGGTCACCTGTGAGGGATTAACTGGCCCTGCAGACAGTTGTTGTTTGAAAACTGTCTGAGGCCAAAGAGAGGGATATTTTAGCATTGAGGGAAGAAAAAGTGAAAGAATGCCCCTGTTAGGGACTTTCCTGTCCTGCAGAGATTGTTGAACAATTGTCACATCTGCCTTAAAGACAAGTTTATCCTGACTGCTAAACTCAATCCTGCTTTGCTTAGAATGTTCATGAGGAAGTCCTATAGTTTCCCCAAATTGTTACAATTTTGAATTATCTAATTTGATTTTGGATTAATCTTGAATCAAAATCGCTTGTCTTATGGCTCATCTTTATCATCCGGTTATTTTTATAAACTTGCTTTTGTTTACTGCTATAGACTCAACTGGTAAACTGCAACAAATAGAATACCAATGCACGAATTTGTTAATAAGTAAGAATTTCAGACAACACTGCAGAAGTCCCTAAATTCACAGAAGAAAAATGCATGTTTAGTCAGCTAGATTAGTCTTCTTTATTCATAGACTGCAGACACATTACAAAACAGTTTATGGATTTTGTTCATTGATTTCACCACCCAACAAGGTAATTAGCCTTGATTTTGAGATTATAAACATAGGACAGTAAAGCTCAACCCAACAGACCTAACCTGTATGCTATATTATGCTATTTTCCTTTAACTATTATGGAAGGTACTTTGCAGCTATTTCATCATCTATCTATAACTCACCTGAAAACATGATAAACAATAAAACCAGAGAAAGGTGTAAAAGTTGATCACAAAGCTCCATGTAGCAGAACAATCACTATACATTGCTCTGCATGATGCTTGAATAGACACAAATGTAATTTTATACTTGTGTTCCATTTTCCAGGATTAGTAGTTTTATGTAGTTTTACATGTCCTTTTTGGGGCTTGTCCTCCGATTATTTATTTATATCATGATTCATTATTTGTTATTTATATAGCTTAGAATATGGCCACAGAATTAAGGGTACAGTAGACACAGCTTCCCAAAGAATGGTACGAGTAATGTCGTACTGAATTTGCATATCGTAATGTTATATTCTTAATTAGGCTTTTATTGCATTGTGAATCTTGATTGCATGTTGCAATCTTTTAGCACCTGCTTGAAGGTGGTGTAAACTGTTGGAGCAAATGAAACAAATTTTCATTAAGAAGTTTTATTACATACATCTCAAAATATAGAAATTGTAATCGCTATCCTAATGTTGAATGAGGGACAAATTGCTTTGCAAACATTTATTTGAATGATTTTTGTATTAGCTACCAATATTACATTCCCCATTTGAGTCTGGACACCACAGTCTCAGGATAGTTCAACTAAGACATCAGCATTTAAACTCTATACTATACACTATACTATACTCTATAAAGTTTTCCATGTCTAAAGCCAATAACACATGGGGGAAATGTTAAAAAATATGCAAAGAGCAAAAATTTGCAAATAAAAATTTGCATTTCACAATGTAATATTCTTCATTAGGCTTTTATTTCATTGCAAATCTTATGTGCGCATTGCGAACCTTTAACACCTGCTCTGCAGTTTTTGCGATTGTGAAATTTTATTACATACACTGCAAACATTTACAAAAGCAATTTGGTCGCAAACTTTGTGAGGAAGTCGTTGAAGTCTTTAATTAGTCCAAAATGGTGCAAACATGATCGCTAAGGATTACAAATGTTTGTGAACATTTTTTATGATAACAAAACATATAACATTCCCCAAAATAAGGTTTATTTATCAATATTGTCATTTGAAACCACAATTAAACTTTAAATAACTTTGCAAAACAATAATTAAAATGTCATATATGATTGCTCATAGAGGTTCAAAAAACCTGTAATTTCCCTTGCTCCCCCAATTAGTCACAATCAGCATCTCAGCTTTTTACCTGCAACTTACTAGCTGCTTTCAAAGTAAAGTTGCAGGTAAAACTTAATCCCTTTGTAAAATGTATAATGAAGCCAGGGGCGTAACTACAGAGGAAGCAGACCCTGCAGCTGCAGGGGGGCCCAGTTGGAATAGGGGGCCCAGTAACATCTAGTTACACCACTGAATGAAACAATAGAAATCTTAATGAATCAGATGAAAATTGAGCGTAGGACTGGCCAGATATGGGATGACTTTGACGTAGTTGGCCAGCTAAAATATATGGACAAACAATCCCTGTTTTGTTTAAAGGGTAAGGCATTTTTAGTAGCTGTATGCACAAAATGTCTCAATGTCTTAAATATACTGATAATGGGTGCAGAGGACCTCTTGTATTTGTCTATATATATATATATATATATATATATATATATATATATATAATTTTTTTTTTCAATGGTTTATGTTATATGTAAACATTTGGCCACCTCCCTACATTTTCTGTAATTAACTCAACTGTAGACCTTCCAAATGTGTGGATCAGTACAGAGCTTCAGCTCTCCAGTTTATTTGTTTATTATCTTTTCCACTCATCAAATTATGTTGGGTCCAGTTACAAATTTGCATTTGTGTAAATATTGAACCTTTGTACCTAATTCCCTAAACTGAAACACAAGTTGTTCTGAAATTATTCTTTGTCTAAAACATCTTCTGGTTCACATATTGATTTACCATGCTTTAAGTAGCTTAATTAACTCAGGCTCTTGCCATATGAAACATATTTGCAAAATTGGAACACTCTGTGCTTTTGAATTACACAAATAAATATTTGCACCAGGTATCAAAAAATTTCCAAATCATGGATTTGATTTGTGATTGTTATACATTGACTTGGAGGGTCATTCTCAGCTTTGGCATAAGATTTAAATTCATTTAACTTTCTTGTTCCTTGCTTGCTTTCAAAACCTTGGTGGTAGAGTGGGCACCAGATTAGATGTGTTCCCAATGGGTATTTGCAATAATTAAGTGTATCACCAGCTACTAACTGTGCTCTGGGATAGTACATATGTGAAAGAAGAGGACACACTGCAGCTTGCATACTGTGGTGGCTTCTGGTGCTTGCCTTCTAGCTTTTTCCATCTTTATTTTAAATGTATTTTTATCTGCGTTGTGCTGGGCCTGGGTCCAGTTCGGTGCGATGAATGGTCTGTACCTGCTTGCTGGGAGAAGATTAGGCAGGCAGGAGGCAAGGGAGCTAAGGGTTCAATGTCTTGCTTTTGTGGCCTGTAGAAAGTGTAGCCAAGGTCCTCCCATCTCATTAATCCACCTCTGGTTTGGAGAACTGCAAGGTTATTCAATAGACCACACAGGTGCATACTCACTTATTCAATCTGAGTGCAGTGTCACAAGTAATCGACCAGACTTAATGGAATAGATGAATTGTATGTGGCCCCAGGCAGTGTGATGAGTCGCTAGCTACATGAACATGCTTATGAAGTCCTCCGTCTATTGGATTTTACATTTTGCTTATTAAAGATCTGAATTTCAAATAGTTGGGACAAACCCACTTGAAGAGTAATTTTGTGCCCCTTTAAAAAAAACAAAAAAAAAACAAACAGAACAATTAATCATTAGAAAATGCCTAACATGGCATTTGAAAAAAGCATTTTCAAGGATATCAAGGAGAATAACTATTTGTCTACACAGAGAAGCTGAGAAGTTTACCTTAAAGGGGTTGTTCACCTTACAAACCATTTATTACAGTTCAGTTGTTTTCAGATTGTTAATCAAAAATAAAGGTTTTTTTCAATTGCTTTCCATGTTTTGTTTTTTTACTGATTTCCCAAAATTTTAGTTTAATGTTTAATGTACCTGTCTCTAGCGTTTCAGTCACCAAAGTAATATAAGTTGTGTGTGCTTCAACTACCTGTAAGAACTTGTGAAGTGGGTGCAAAGCAGACTGGAAACCCTTGCCAGGAGTTACATAGACATCCAGGAAATAAATACCGCTGCAGGACCCTGTAGTCGCAAAAGTGGAAAATTTTATTTATTAGGTCAGTAACGCAATGTTTCAGACTCACTCTTGCCCTTTCTCAAGTCTGTCTTTTGATACATTGTACAAGCTATTTAACCCTACCTGAGTAGGAGGCCACTCCCTTAATTCACATATACCAATTGTGCATAAAACAAAGAGCAATTAAAATTCAATAGTTAATTTCTCAGTCCATTAAAGTCCATTGAATAATCAATTGAATAATCACTCCGGAACATACATGTCAGGGGGGCCTGCGGCTCCCACGGGGGAGGTAGTCAGAATCAAGGAGGAAGCCCTTCAGAGAGTCCAATACACAATACAAAGGGATGATCCAGAGAGTAGTCAAAAGTCGAGGCAATAGTTCAGATAGGCAGGCGGCAAAGGTTCAGTAACAGGATACAGGCAGGAGTCAATCAGAAAAAATAGTATAAGCACCCAGGAACACCAAACATGATGACCTTTATTTGGCCACCAAATTGGCAGGTTATGCCGCCAAGATCTGCACGGTCTAACGTCAACCATCTTGGGAGCTCCTAGTAACGCTCTGGGCGGCGTTCCTGACAATACATAACTATACTGAAAACCTTAAATGAAAGATTGCTTTGATTTAAGGTTTTCAGTATAATTAAGAAATGGTGCCAGATTGGATTGCATTGAGGGAGGTAACGTTTCAGTCCGGGGAATAGGTAACATGTTTTTAATTCTATCTCTGGGCTTTTAACACTGTTTTCCCTATGATGGCTATGCACAAAAATTGTTCAGGACACTAAGGGGCAGGTTTACAAAATTCACATGAAGGATTCGAAGTTCGATCGAATTTCAAAAAGATTTGAATTTGAATTTTTGAATGTTTTTGAAGACCACTTCGACCAGGGAATTTTGAAAATTCAATCAAATTGAATGATTCAAATAATTAGAATATTCGACTGTTGACGTACTTCCCCTTTAAATTTTTATTCGACTGCCTTGTTCACCAGATCAAAACTACCGAATTGTGTTTCATTATTTTTAATCGAATAAAAAATATTTGATTGATTGATAAAATCACTCGAATCGATAGATTCAAACGATTTATCGATCGATCGAATATTTCCTATTCGAACGTTCGACCAACTGAATTGCAGTAAAATCCTTCAAATTCGATATTTTTTTCAATTCGAAATTCGACCCTTAGTAAAACTGCCCCTAAGAGTAATGGACTGCTATACACCGGAGAGATTATTCACCTGATTATTCGATGGACTATAATAGACTGAGAAATGAACTATTGAATTTTAATTGCACTTTGTTCTATGCACAGTTGGTTCATGTGAATGGGTTCTGGCATGGAACATTCCCATCTAAAGATGAAAAAGATGAAAAATGAATTTCAGAAAAATGTATAATTTCTAGAAGGATATGTGTATTCTTGTTGCAGCATTTACAATTCAGCTTTGTTGTCCATGGAGAATGGCTGCAAATAGCCTCAAGACTGCACTGCTTTGTATTTAAGATAGGCGCTGGCTTTTGCACTATTCCAATTATATACCCCAGTTTTACCCATTATGCTCATCATTGTAGTTTCTGGCTCCAAAGATATACAATTCAGGAGAAAAAGACAACCGAGAAACTGAAATACAAAACAGGTAGTAATATTTTTCTAAATATTAGACACAAACATACTTTTGTAATAGTCATTAATACAAGGCTTAAAATCAAGAACTTTTATGATGAATCTTGGATGGAATGGCTTATTTAAAGGAAAGTTTAGTATTCTATTAAAGAATATACAGTACTTGGGAATTCTATTAAAGAATATACTTTGATTTTGCATAAACCTCATACACACTTTGAGATGAAGGATTTTATGTAATATAGCCAAACTGCATCCTTGCATACCAAGCAACAGTTAAAATGCAATACAGTATATCCAAAGACAGGCAAGCAGCAAAAAATGATGGTGGCATTTCTTCAGGAATCAAGAGATAGACTGGATAAAACACTACTTATAAAATACTGAGAAATACATGATATTTCTGCTAGAAATTTATTCAACCTATGTCAACCTAAAGTAATAAAAAACTTCCTCACTAAACCCTTGATTACAAATTTACAGAATTTGCTTTGGCTTTGTTGTGTGTTTCGTTTTAGGCAGTGTTTACGAAATAAGTTGGCTACAAAATAAGTTGGCGGTATAGAAATACATGTTAATAATAATAAAATAAAGGTCTATGTCCAGTTGCTGTTAGTGGTATCTCTTTAGGTTTCACTTTTAATTCCTCACAAATAGTGATGGGCGAATTCGCGTTGAATTCCCGGGATTCGCAGCTGGCGAATAAATTCGCGAAACATCTAGAAAATTCGCCAAAAAAAACCGAGTCGAAAACAATGCGGCGAAAACGACGCAACGCACGTCAAAAGCATGCCGCGACTCATTTCGCAAATTTTTGGCGAAGCGAAACGGGGTAGATTCGCCCATCACTATTCACAAAAGCTGAAACCTTACCTACGCCTCATGACCTTCCACAAAAGGGAGTTATATAAAGTGTTATATAAAGTGCAATTTCAGTACAGAAATCCTTACAATGATGACTATTAAAACTCCTTCTCAAGAAGTAACTTTTTTTTCACCTGAGTAAGTGTATTAAAGTAAACAAATGTTATATAAATGATATATGTAGAGGGGCATTGCTAAATTACACCCCTCTCCAATTGTTTCTCAGCTGCTCTCAGGTCATCCTTTATGTTTCCACCTGTATTTAGCATTATCAGAAAGCACCCCCAACTGAGTGATTAGCTGACATGCTAATGAGTCCCTGGTGCTCAGTCTTCGTGGGGAGACGGCACTCCCCAATATCAGCAATAGCAGAAGATTGAAGAAAACGGCACACAGGAATTGTGGGGGTAGACCCCTACGTGTTTATTGCGTCAAGTGATGCACAAAGTTTCGGGGGCGGGCCCCTGATGAAACGTTGTGCATCACTTGACGCAATAAACACGTAGGGGTCTACCCCCACAAGCATCAATTCCTGTGTGCCGTTTTCTTCAATCTTCTGCTATAGCTGACATGCTGCCCATGGATACTGCAATACTAAGGGCATCAGTTAAGGAGAATTGCTGCCTTGGAGAAGGCTTCTCAGCACCATATAAAGATTTCTTTCCTCTGGTTTTTGAAGAAGTCAGTAAAGGGAAACAGAGAGGGAAGTAGTCCTGCACAACTCAAGGAAGAGAGAACAGGAGTTCCAACCCAGAACGTGGAGTCTGATCTACCACCTGTTAACCTGCCTGAAGCACAGGAGGTGACCCAAGCGGTTGCTGAGATCCCATGGACACAGCCTGTGGTCTCAGGAGAGAGGACCTTGTGGGTGCTTCAGTGAGTTAGCCACTATTGGAAGTGTACTGGCAAATTTGTTTAGTGTTTCCTACTTGGAAGCAGCTTCTATCTTCGACAAAGTGGTACCTAGGGAATGATGTGTGAGAGTTAATCATCTAAAATGTTATTCTTAATATTTATTAGAAATATTATTATTATTATTAATGGGACTGTTTTTTAAAATAGACTGGTAGTAAAAAAGGCCTCTTATATGTATTTATTACTCTATAAGACCCTTATTTCCCATTGTATAAAGTTTACTAATAACAGTAAATTTAAAAATGTTTTGTATTTTTTTATTTTTACAGCTTGTGTCCCTTGGGCCACTCGACAGTTGCGTACCAGGTTTCCCAGTCTTTGCAACTGTTATGGTAGAGGGTTTCCTGATTTTCCCATTCACCACCAGGTATGTATTCTGAGTAACTTGAAGTGCAATCCAACCTTAATAATACCAGATAATACCAGGTGGTTATTTCTGTTTATATACTCAATTCCATTTTGTGGATGTGCTTTTTTTCTAAAGTAAAAAAGTTTCTTAATATTTAATAGATGGATGCCCAAAACTGTAATCACCCCTGGAGTTGTCTGGCACAGAGTCTGGCTACCAAGCGTGTTACCTGTAATTATTATTAAATCCCTTTTCATCTTTGTATGACCTAAATATTTCAAATCTGACTCATAAATGTTTATATGACAAAAATATGTTGATTTTAATAATGAGGATTAGTGAGGATTAGTATTTGCAGCAGAAGGTTTTCTAGTGTTTCCTGTTCTGAAACAAGTCACATTCTGCAACAGCAATAGCACTACAGATCTTGGTAGCACTACAGCTCTTCGTAGCATGGTGAAGGTTGTAGTTCAGCAGCAGCAGAATGGTTACAAATTAGGTATCAGTGACCTACAGATTCTCCCTATTTTTCCAAGACAGCATGCACACCAATTCTGAGTACTTCCCCTTATCATGGAAATGGGATTGAAAGTGGCAAGCAAATAAAATGCCTGTTAGGACTGTAGTGACTTCTAATGAAATGTTTTTCTAACAAAGGGTTCTTTGCAGGTCACTGGGTGAGATCTCATTGATTGAGGAAATGGTATTTAAGTCTCGGTTTTTTTTTTAGGAGTCATTTGGCTGACTGGAACTTTATCATTAGATAAAAAGCTCACTTCAACAGTGCATTTTTCTATGATAGACAGAATGCAAAAAAAAACATGAACTTGGAAGAAAAACAGAAGAACACCTGTGGAAATGTGATCCCCCGAAAGCACCTCCACCCCCCACAAGTCATAGCCAAGGGCAAGCTATAATTCATAGAAATATTTTGGTGCTGATACCCCTCCTCCCGCTCTCTGGGCTGCATCTTATTTCAAAGGCAGACAAACAACACACTCTTCTGTGTGGCATCTCCAGCCCTAAATCTCCCTTTCTTCACATTCTTGTAACTTGACACGGCAGTCCTGTATCTGACCCCTGCATGGGGCTTCAGGGGGTACACAGCTTTCAAGGGCTGCGGAACTTTAACTCTAACTTTGCCATGCAGTTCTTCTGCCACGTCAAGCAATACTTTCTTTGCTGAACTAGGCTTTTTTTTTTAAAAATAAACATATTGCTACTGGTGGCTGTTCATAAAACAGACTTTGAACTCTGGCTAAAATAAATTGGTAATTTTCTGAAAAAAGTGTTAACACAATTTAAAAAAAAAACATTATATGTACACTCACATATATAAATTGGCGAGAAAGATACAATTGTATAACAAAATGTGTCTATTGAAGGACACAGCAGGAAACTGTTCTGCATGACAGGTTGTGCTGAGTGCAAAGAAGAATAGTTTCCCTTAGAAACAAGATGTGGGACAAAAATCTAGTTCTGCAAAAGTTTGGAAACATTTAGATACACATTTAAATTTATGATATATTTCACACAGAAGAAAGACAGAAACATTTTTGAATTTTTATATTTTAAATTGTACACTCTTTAAGAAGAAAATAATTTTGTAAATTCATAGTATCATTTTTGCCCTGATAACATACATTGATTTTTTTTACATCACTAGCTAAATAAGTAATATTCTTTTTTTGTTCACAAAATATCCTGCAACTTCAGAGGACTCAGTAAATGTTTTATAGCTTGTTAAGAAAGGATGGATTCATAGGACTGCACAATCCTTTCTGTCTAAAGAAGTACACTCAAATATTATGGTAATATTGATTACAAACATAAAGATCTTTAACTTACAGGTTTGGCAATGCCAAAAAGATAGACTCATAGGTATTCTAAACACCATAAAGGAATTTAGGCTAGCTCAAGTGAAGCCCATATTCCATTAACCTAAAAGATTATGTGGATAACAGTAGTTTCTGCAAAACCTCGTGAACTTTCTGCATTAAACATGAGTGAAAAATAAATAAAGGTGAATGCCTAATCATGGACTTTACTCTTTGCTCAATACTTGGCTTTACATAGTAAAGAGTAAACGTACTGTTATTTGTACATTTAAAAGTGTTTATTTTCTGCATTGCTTAATTTCTTTGGTTTACATTCAGGGTTGCAAGCAATAAAATCAGAGAATAGTTTATAAAAGGTGAATATATAGAATATTAGCAAAATACCAACAAAGTTCATATTTGGCACTCTGCTTTTCATGGATCACCGAGTGCTAAACTACAAATATTTTATTTATTAAAAAACCTTGTACTTAATTCAAATAAATACATTTTACAGTGTAATACTTGTAAGAAATCAATGGGGAGATCAGAATATAAAGGCTATTTTGCAATTGTCCTTGATGGAATTTCCTGACAAATGATGGTTCTATCTGACCCATTTCACTATGCTTAAAATTCACGAAATGATGAAACATTTGCCAAATGCATTGAAGTCAATATGGGTGTGTTTTTCGAGGTGAAACCTGACAAAATATTTCGTTCATCCCAATTCCTGACCTCTGGGGTACCAAATATTAAACACAGGCACAGAACATGTGCTCCAAGGGAAAAATTGTGTGTAGCGCTCATAAGGTAGGCAGCACTATATTCAAGTCAGGACTCAGCTCTTGTACTCAATTTTAGAGCACAACCAATAGTGCAAAATGCAAATTGCAAACAAACAAGGTGTCTGTTTAGTAAATAAGGTCTTCAGTCATGTTTCTTTTATGACCTTTCATGTTATCAGAAAAAAATCCTAAACGACCTTAAGGTAAGGTCACATGGGCAGATTCGGGGAGATTTAGTCGCCTGGCGACTAATCACCTCTTCTTCTGGGCTATAATCTCCCCAAATTGCCTTCCCCCTGCCTTCCGCCTGCTATAATGGGAAAATGCCAGCACAACGGCACTCCTGGCACATGGATTTCCGAAGTCGGCTGAAGTTTCCTTGTGCACCTCATCTTAGTATGTTGCACTCCAAATAAAATACAGGTATGGCACCTATTATCCAGAATGCTTGGGACCTGGACTTTTCCGGATAATGTATCTTCCTGTAATTTGGATCTTCATACATTAAGTCTACTAGAAAATCATGTAAAAATTAAATACACCCAATTGGCTGGTTTTGCTTCCAATAAGGATGAATTAAATCTTAGTTTGAATCAAGTACAAGATACTATTATATTATTACAGGGAAAAAGTAAATAATAAAATACAGGTATGGGACCTATTATCCGGAATGCTTGGGACTTGGGGCTTTCCATATAATGGATCATTCTTTAATTAGGCTCTTGCTAGCATTACTGCCCGCAGAGGCTTCGGCAATTTACTAACAGGGACAGGCGTCACTTTGCTAGTGAAGGAGATAGACGCTAGTGTTGCTTCACACTCTAACGCCAGGCAAATGTTTGCTCTGGCAAATGGATTTAGCTCTGCAAATTCACTAAGATGCGGATTTTACTCAACGTTACCTCTATCGTCAGACTTGCCTTCATCAGCTCTGACCTGGTGAAGTGCATTATGCATAGAACATCCTCAACCTTCAGTTCCTTACATATACATTTTTGAGTGGGATATGTTCTAAGTGCAAAAAACGCTGTTGTAATTTTTTCAGGGTGTTAGGCTGCAAAAGGCATAAAAAATTTTTTGGGTACCTGGTTTCCCCCATACATTTTCTATCATATGGCACATTACTTAACTGTCGGATTATGTGTCAACGCTATTGACATTATTAAGGTTCCCTTGGCATGTTTAATTATCAGTGTAAATATAATGTATTAGATGCACCATGTAACATAAATAGCTCCATTCCACTTTAAATTGCCCACCGTATGCAAATTAGCCTGAGCACAAGAACTCTAGCAAAGTTGCGCTAGGCAGAATTGAACACTAGCGCAGCTTTGAACTCTCAGTCTACAGAAGTAACACTAGTGAAAATTCGCCAGCGTTTGTCGCGCAGGATGTAACTTCACTACATAGCATTTAGCGTTGTCTGAGTGAATTTTTGCCTTGTGAGGTAAATTTGTCCCTTATGTCTACTGGAACATCATGTAAATATTAAATAAAGCCAATAGACTAGTGTTGCTTCCAATAAGGATTACAGCAATTATGTATTCGTTTGGATCAAGTACAAGGTATTACAGAGAAAAAGGAATTTTTTTTTTTTAATTCAGATTATTTGAATAAAATAACCTTTCTGTAATCAGGAGCTTTCTGGATAATGGGTTTCCAGATAATAGATCCTGTACCTCAGTCAACTGTTTGAAAACAAGTGCTATGTCACCAAAATGGATAAGAATGCAGGTGGGGAGACTTTTTTTCGCTATTTTGCCGACAAAACAAAAAGACCTTTTTAAGGGCAGACACACACATGGAGTTTTGGGGAAATTAGTCCCCCAGCGACAAATTGCCTCTTCATCAGGTGACTAATCTCTCCGAACTGCCTTCTGCCGCTAGTTCTAAATAGTCGTCAGGATGGCATTTGGATTGCTTCGTTTCCAAGCTGCCTCACAAGAAAACTTCAGACGACTTCGGAAAACAAAGCGCTCCTAGTGCCCCCAGTGATTTAGATTCTAGCCAGCAGGATAGCCATTTGGGGAGTTTAGTTGCCCGAAGAAGAGGTGATTTGTTGCCAGGCGACTAATCTCCTCAAATCTCCATGTGTGTCTCTGCCCTAAAGATTGTAAATAAAATCAAGTTTTGGGGTAAAGTTGAGTGGCTTAAGTGTCGCAAAATACCCATGGTTTAAACAGCTTCAACGCATGTAATTTTTATGGGAATTCATTTTACTTGAAGACCTTGAAAAAAAAATCACAAATAATATATAAAGATATTAAAGAAATTATAATTATTAAGCAATCCATTGCTGAATTCATGGTACAGTAATAACAATAATAATAATGTATAATCGAAAGGTTAAGTAACTTCCCCCCCCCCTCTGTCCTATGGCAATGGCACTAAAGTAATTAAGTTGCTACCCAGATGGGATCTTGGATCAATTGATGGCTATTTAATATTGCGCCTGTTTTTGGGACAGATTTCTTTAAAACTTTATTGTAATACAAGGACCTATATTGTTCTTGGTCATCCTCTGGCACCTTGGCCTCATCTCAGTAAATCCTGCATTAAGTGGCACATGAAGAAGGCCGCAGAAACATCAGATGCCATAACAGGTTTGGACTTACTCTAAAGGGGGCAATAGACCACCTAGGAAAAATGCATGGCTATAAGGCCCATTTGTAAATGAACCCATGATGATAATTACATAAAGGGGAATAATTATTCAGGTATCGTATTATTACTTAGTATGAATCTTTAGAACATTCACAGAAATGCTGATTCTTGTAGTGTGGCATTCATTCTTCTGGGGATCTTTGCTCCCCAACAGCTGATTCCATTAGTATTCTTCTGATAATCTTCAATGAAATTTCCCCCCCAGTTACGGATGGTGGAGAAGCAGCACAAATGCAATGTATAATGCTGCCAGAGTTGCACATTAAATTATAATTAATTTTCTCACACTAAGCTAGGGGTGTCCAAACTATAGCCTGAGGGCTACACGTGGCCCAGGATGGATGTGAATGTGGCCAAACTTCAAACGCTTGGTTACCGAGGAAATGTCAAAATAATATCACAATACTTTTTAATATTTACTGTAATATCCAGGTGTCCCATATTCCAGCTCCATCTGATTATCCAACTGGTATCATAGTCTTTTTATGTGTATTTTCTTGTCTTTTACAAATCAAAAGTGTTTGTGTGTCTCATATGTGACCCCAGACAATTTTTCTTTTTCCAATGTGGCCCAGGAAAGCCAAAAGGTTGGATACCCATGCATTAAGCAGTGCAATGAGTTCTACAGAGCCAGGGTTGGCCCACAGGTCATAGTTCAACCAGACAGAATCAGTGCAGTGTTTTTGCCAGCAGTTCTGCAATTTTCTTTTGAATTACTTGCATAGTTACCCCTGCAATGAAGAAGAGAATTGTGGCTAAGCAATACATGCTATTTATGAATATGACATTGTGGACTGATTAAAAAAAAGGGACTCTGTTGTTAAAAATCTCCTGCATGCCATAGGAACTTTTGTTTAGCATGATTTCCAACATGTAGTTAACTACTGTTACCGTTAACGACACAGGAAATTATACATACTATGACTTGCAGTGCCATGGAATAAAATGCTTCTGCTGTACATGGTTTATTTGATCCAAGAAGGAAAAGATTACCAGGGTCACAATATAGAAAATACTCAGCGGCAAAAGTACCTAAGTCTGAATCTTCAGTTGGTTTAGTGGCATGCAGCAAGGTACTGCAAGCAAACAAGCATCCATTTATTTTCAGAGAAGTGATGCATTAAAAGCTCTGGAAATTAAAGAGTAAAAGCTGCAGAATTTAAAAAGCCTTTTAGGGATCTCCAAGATCTTATCAACTGGGGCTTTTATATACTATAAACTAAGGGACAGAGTCTGAGTCCATACTTTACTCTTGGAGTCTCACCTATGCATTCTCAGACTTCTCATAAAAGCTACTTTATGTAAACCTGCTTTCCATTTAGTCCCTGCTCGCTGCTGCTTGTTTATTTTGTCTCCGCTGATACATGGCAGGCTTAGAGCATGTGTTCTCTGAGTCATTTATCTGCCTGTGTCAACTTCAGTAAGAACTTGCCAAACTTTAAGATGCATTCCTCAAGGATAAAAAAAACTATAGAATATGATGGTGGGGGAGTAGTGGGAACACTGGGTGAAGAATGTTATATAAAGTAAACAGGGCTAGCAAATACAGTACATTGTAACTCTGCCCTTCTATGGCATAAATTATTTTTAAAACTAAATACTTTAAAGACTAGAAATAATACTGTCAAAATTATACTTTATATACAAAGTATACTTTTATGTTTATTATTGGAGAATACGGTAGTTATCAAATTAATGATATCCTAATTCTTCCACACAGAGCTGCCCACACAATGTTTTTTTTGGCAAACTGAATCCAGTCCTGTAGAGCACAAATGGTATATTTTAATATCTGGGGGGGGAAAAAAATCATACTAGATCAAGGGAAAATTAGGGTTCGTCTGGAAACGATTTAATTTCCCCCCAGAATTGCAGTCCAGCATTATCCAGGGAGCAGCCTTCAAGCAAAAGGTACAAAAATTTATTTTATTTTAGACTACATAGTAACAAACATTTTGGAGGGAAACATGCCCTTGTATACATGCTTACATATAATGTTTGCACCCACGAGATACTTCAGTGATATCATGAATGTTCACAATACCATAATCTAATTATTCTAGCCATGATACAGAGCAGGCAAGTAAACACAAAGTAGGAAGGGATACCAAGGTACCTGATGAAGAGGATTGGCACCCAGATATGTTGGGCAGCCTTTGAATAATAGATACTGTTTAAACAATATGGATATTGTGTGTGATGTGAGTTAAATTACTTTTAGAATGCTTATAATTTGAGAAAAGTTGCTTGCTTAAATAACCAAATTCCCTTACATACTTATAGGGAATGTATATGCTTATATATACATACTTATATATACATACAGGGAAAGGATCCTGGTTCCTGTAATCCTTGGCAGCACTCGTGAACTCTTTCACAGCATCAGAAGTGCCTCTGGTGTTTTTGTGATCTCAAGCAATTAATTTTTTATCCCTAGCAGCTTGGGGGTCCTACACCTAGAGGCACCTGACACCTATAGGTGTTGCATGCTGGTAGACAAACTCCACTATAGTAACATAATAAAAAGATAGTTTGAATAGAACAGCAAAAAATATTGATAAATCGCCTCTTTATGCATGGTTGAAGCAAGAAGCAGATTTGGCCAGGTGAGTTGCACATCCATTATATCTTTCTTGAATTAGCTTTGGAGTGCTTCCACAACTCACTTTTAAAATGTTCTGCATCTGTATGGCATAGTGTCTTAATGTAGAAATCTGGCTGTGTGTATGATGATCCCATGCCTGCCAGTTCAGTTGCAGTCGTGGGGAGGCAAGTAGCAGATCACACCTTCTCCACTGATGTATGCCACCTGCCCAGCATTACAAAATCCACTGGGATAGAAACTAATAAAATCGCTTTAAAGCGCTGCATAAACGCAAGGCAAGGCTAACAAACATCAGCAGAGAGCCTGCATAAAAATACCTTCCTGTGTGCAAATGGTCTGGGGAGATGTACCACTTGTGAGATTTATCCAGTGAACTCCTGTATTTATTCTCCTAGCTGGAGAAACAGATACAAGTCACAGGAACTAGCATCAATGCTCCCTTCTTATGTCTGACAGTCTGTGTTGGTACACAACAGTTTATGACCTGAAGGTGTATTTTTCCCTACATCAGGAAAAACAAAGCAACACCCATGTGTCATACTGATTTATTAGTGAAGGAGGGTAAAGGTTTTGCTCAGTTTAGGTTAGCCCCCATAAGGGTTAATTAATCCAAGCGACTGTCCTGTTTCATATTTGGGAAGGGGGTTTTAGGTTAAACTATTCCCTGGCAGTTCTGTATCCAGGGATGTCAGGTGCTCCTTGTCTTTAAAAGTATAGTCACTATGTGCTCTGTCTGTGTGCACCCCGATAGAGGGGCTGGTAGGTGCTGGAGTGCCTGATGTGGAGGTAGTCTTCAGTTTTTTAGTAAGGGAAAATCTGTAATAGCTCATTTTGGGAGCTTTCATTAGAATCAGGGTTGTTGGTAGATCAGCTAGAGGCTAGAAGGAGAAGACCAAAAGGGCTGGTACCAAATGGTGTTACCTGCCACCACTCAAGATTAGGCTCAATGATAGTGATATTTGTGGTGTAAAAGACCACTGAGCATCTGCTGGTGCTGGGGCTAGTTAACCAGTAAATGACAGGTTGTAAGTGAGTACTACCTATTGGTGTTGCCAGTATAAAATATTTTATTAACTATGTTTGTACCACCAAAGAGAGTATGTGAGATCTAGCAAATAGGTATCTTTTTTCTTTTTGAAGTTTGTTTGTTTTAAGAATGGGTGCCCATGTTATCGAAAGATCTTTTCATTGTATTGTTAGAGAGGTTAACCCTTCTTTCAAAATTCCAAGGAGGGCCTTCCTAAAAGAAAGAATCCCTTGTTCCACATGTCCTACCAGCAGCTGCACGGAGTTGTTACTAGCCAAGTCCAAATTAGGTAAGAAAAAGCAAGGTCCTAGGTACCAAGGAGTGCATTACATAAGGTAATGTAGATTACAAATTTTTAGTGACCTCTGTGCTCACAGAAGTGTACAAAAAAGTAATAGCAGAGCACTGTGACGGCTTTAAATATCCCCACTGCCATTTCTCCATTGCTTTGCCAGTACAACAGGAGGCCACTTTGCAAAATAAGTAATGTCAGCAGACCTGTGTTACAGCACTATGGACTGTACACAAAATCTTCTCCAGTACAGGCCATTATAAAAGTACTCTGGGTTAACAGTTCTTCAGAGCAGTTTAGAACGTTAATAAACATTTAACCTCTAAATACACACTACCACAAGGATCTGTGGGGTGGTCAGTGCTTAATTACTAGAGACAGATTTTAGAATCTGACATGGACATCAAATATACTGTCCTTCTGAAAAAAAACGAAGAGTCCTCTGCATTGAAGCAAGCTTAGTGTAAACATGAGCATGCCCTTCATGTTCCAGATGTACTGTCGTTGATGTAATTCTGGCTGGTAAGACTGGTATTACCATAAATGGACAATGAATCTTTGCCCTTTACTCCCACTGAAACAGAAACAGAAACATTTAAAAAGTTCTTTTAGCCATTCACAGGTTTCCTTGTGTGTTTCAAAGTGTAACTTATAATAGTAAGTTTTGTTTTAAATGTATTCTATGACTCTGCCTTTACTTTAGTAAAATATTTTAGCAACACTTTATCATATTATTATTATATTATATGAGGCACAAGTTTAAATGCAGTTTACCTAATTAAACTTCTGTTCCTGCCCTAAAAAGCTGACAATCTATCTTTTCATGCCTGAGGCACAGATAAATCATGTTACCTGTCTAAAATCATAAGGAGATGACTTGAAAATAAAACTATAGGTGTCTCATTAACCACTTCCTCCCAATATTGTATTTGTATATGCTGTCATGTATTTGCTGTGTAAAGACAATGCACTACACTGTAATTGATTTCATACCTTATAGGGTGCAACAACTTTCCATGTGATACATTCTGTAATGTACAGTATATTAGCTCTTGAGATGTCAAAGAACAGTCACACTAGAGAACTGGCTGCACTGATCTCTACAAAATTATCCCAAGGTGTATTATAGTGGGAAGAGTACAGCTGTAGTAGAGAAAAATTCCCAAGCCCCACAAAAATATGATTTTGGGGCCTTCTGAAATGTTGGTAAGAGTTCCACTAGGCCCATTACAAACCTTATCTCGCTAACAATTATAGGGTCTGTTCCTCAATTGCTATGACTCTTTCTTTGGATTCCTCTGTATAATGAACTTCTGTAAACAAAACAGTCACAATTATCTTGCAAGAACCAAAAAGTATGTTCAGCACAGGCTCTGTTCATTGATCTCATGTTGTGCTGCAGCTTTTATTGGTCAATCCACAATTAAAAACACAGGAATTAAAGGGCATGAGTAGATAGAGGGCCTGAGATAATGAATCTGGGGGTGACATGAGGCTAGAAGTTGGGGCAATTGGTGGCAGGGGTGTGACTCACCTGGAGCCTTTTGGTCCAGTTGTAACTTTTGTACTGGGGTCCATAAGGTGGGATTAGGACCTGGTGCCCCCGGGGCTGCTGCTTCAAGGGCCCCCACACCATAAATCCAATGTGTAGGTGTGGATACAAAGAAGCACAGTGGTTCTGCTGCAAAAGGTTCCTTTAAAGAGCTAGCAAGCTCGAAACATGTCGTGTTTGTGAATAAAGGCACCTTTTTGCATCAGAACGCTCCTTAGTATCCACACCTACACATTGGAAAGCAAGGTGTTGGGATACTTGAATTGCCTCAGAAGGGTAAAGGTACCAGTATCTTTATTACGCCCCCCACACCTCCCCAAGGCTGCAGCTGCAAAGACGTGTTGGCCAGGCCCTCCCCACTCTGCAGCTGTAACCCCCCTCCAGCCCCCCATGCTTATATTTTTCCTATATGCGCCTGGGCTGACCCTGGGGGTCCATAGCATACTTCTCCACATTTTGAAAATAGGAACAAAAAGGTTTGCCATATATAGAGGGGCAGAATTTTTTTTCCATGTCCATTTTATCACCACACCCCCTAATTACTATGTCCAATTTACAAAATTTGGCAGGTTATAGAAAGTTTGAACACATTCCTAGGGGTTTTAAGTCAGGTTTTATGTGTTATTACAGTTTTGCTAATAAAAGTGAATTGCCCTGTAAGCTGAAAGTCACAGTTTCCTCAAAAGACTTGCTTATCTTAAAAAGTTATAATTGTATCTTTGCTTATCTTAAATTGTTACAAATGTATCAAAGTATACCTGACGTATTCTGGGCCCTCTGCCAAAAGCCTATTATTTAATTAAAAATTTGAAACTCTGTATCATTTTTTGGCTGTTCAGTGAAGGAGATTAAAGAGAAAGTCGAGACATTTTAGTAACAATTGTGGGTTGCAATGTCAAAATCAGGACTGTCCCATGAAAAACGGCACAGTTAGGAGGTATGCCATAGGTCACAAGACCTATTATGCAATGCAGTTTGCGCACTTTTTTTGCACTTTGCATACTATGTCCTGCATTGTAATTTGTAAATGATCCCTTCAGTGGTAGCTATGCTTTTCTTTTCAAATAAAGAAAAGGGAAAACCAATCATAACAATAGTTTACAACAACTTTTGTTGCTGTTTTCCTGATTATTACTAGAATTAACTTTATTAACTGTTCCCATCCCAGGTTCTCTGCAAAGAAACAGAACAGCATAGCTCAAAGGCAAACCAAGTGACATATTTACTGAAAGGAAAAAGTATTTTCACTAATTATAGTAATATAGCAAATTTTTGAAGGTGAGTGCAACACGTTGACAAATAAACTTCACCTTGGTTGATTCTACTATGAAGTCTTGGAGTGCGTCATTCTTTGGAAAAGGATTATCTATACTTCATATGACAGCACCCAGGCATTAACTTTGTATTGGGGAACATTTGCATTTTTTTCCTTAGATGAATGTTCTGTGAAACTATAACTAATGGAAAATTTACAAGAACAAATTTTGATGAAGATAAATTTTTCCAGTCTCAAGCTTGAGAACTACTATTATAAAGATGGAACAGTAACTTTTGCATCTCATTAACTATGTAATTTCCTCTGTCTTAATTTGCCACAAATGTCATTTTTTTTAAAAGGCGTAAACTCTAAAAAAAACTTTACAGGGAAAAATATATGGGAAAACAGTGTGCTTACTATATATTTTTAAAAATTATAAGTGGTCTGCTGTACCTTTTTGTATACATAAGTAATGAAATATAAATGAAAATAAACATACAAATATATGACTATGCCTAATGTATTCAATGGTGTAACTACAAAACTGCAGCACCAGGGGGAAAGGGATAGGACGTCCCAATCTTTTGACCTGCCACTAACGATTCAGATTAAATATAGTAGTAAATTAACAAATCAGACGATGTTCCGGCTGCGACAGCAATCGCATGAAAGTTACGCCATCAAACAGTCATCTATTGATATTGTCACAAATTAATGTAAATAAATCTTTTAACCTGTCCAATCGACTAAATGGCCAATCGCCATGGTACGAAAAATGTCAGGACGATCTACACACAGTCCGAAAATCATATGAAACTTTGGCTTATACGACTCTATATGATTGTGTCTATGGCCAGCTTTAAGGAGTTAATGGAGGTATGAGATTCAGCGTTGTTTAATAATGGCTGCTGCACAGCATTTCACAAGCACTATAAACACACTGGGGGTGACCTTAATACAACTATTAAAAATCCTCCATAATACCATGTAATGTAATCCAATAACTATTATTTCATCTTCCTTCGTAAAATTACTCCTTCAGACCCATTCATTGACTGAAGCTAACAAATCGCATGACCACTGCGTGAAACTTTTTTTTTTTTGTCTCTTACAGAAGACAAGACCGTTGCTGTCTTTCTCCCCATTTCTCCTCAAGAGTGCTGATGCAGTTAATTGGAGCTTCTTGAAAGTGCACATTAACATAGGGAAAGCTCGGCAGACGTTTTTGGCAGCAAAATATCATTATCACTTCTTGAGCCCCAGCCAAAATCCCCTTGCGGTCAAAACACAATTCTTAAACTAAACAATTAAAGATTTGTGCAAGTGTTACAGCGAGCAGCTCCAAGGCTGGGAGCTTTCGGCTGCCAGTGAGAGGAAAGTTAACAAGCTGGGTGATGGCTCATACTGAGGCAGCCCAGGGGCTGTCTAGAAAATCTGGTGAAATGCATTGGCTGGATAAGGGACATTCACAGTGCATTCAACTCTTTAAAGGTGACGTGCTGTAATTAAAAAAAAAAATAGATTTGTTTTGAGTTGTATACTGATTATTGTCACTGTGGGTTTACTTTGCTATAATGCTTTGTCTCTCTCTTGTAACATTATCTCAATGTATATTCAGGCCACTAAATATATATCAAGGTGTTAAGTGTTATATTCAAAAATTAAATTGTCAACTTCTTCAGACCACAAATTATCAACATTTAAAATACCACAATCACCACAATTCCTTTTTCCCATTTTTATCAACAAAATAGAGAGAAATACGTATTTATTTATGTTTTCTTTCTCTCTCTAAATATATATTTGTCTGTGGACAGCGATCAGTGATAATTACATTTACCCATTAATATTTTGTAAGAAGGTGTCTCAGTGGTTAGGATTGCTGCCTTTTAGATTTATACCTGCTCGGTATCTGTAAGCAGTGTGTATTTTGTAATGATGTGTGGGCTGGGCTGAAACCCATGGAATGGGTACGTTTACTGGTTGGCTGGTTGAGGCTAACATTCTCACAGGAGTTCCAGGTTGCAGGTGGGTTTTGGGCAGAGCTCTCCCTTGCCTGCAACCTTACTCTGCCCGGCTTCCACCTCCAGCAGCATCTATTTGTAAGCATTTGCCTTCTCTGGCAGGCGTGGGTCTATAAATAGAGGTTGTTTGGGTGCCGGTGGGGAGCAGGCCGGTTAGAGTCATTTGCAGATTGACTTTTTATCAACCTACACATAGCTGGCATGTTCTCCTTGTATCAGATACTTTGTTTTCCTTGCACAATCCAAAAATTGAATTGGATATAATATATCTAAGTATGCATGGTGGACTGTAAGCTCCTCTGGACCAGGATGTGATGGGAATGATGAACAATTTATATAAAGTATACAAATTGCACTTATGCCATTTATGCATTTATAACTTTTGTCCTTCCCAGTGTTTCCCCTGTTTTAATTACTTGATGTTTATTCTAAAATAAATGAATCTGCATAGGCTTAAAGGGATACTGTCATGGGGAGAAATGCATCCGTTAATAGTGCTGCTCCAGCAGAATTCTGCATTGAAATCCATTTCTCAAAAGGGCAAACAGTTTTTTTTATATATTTCATTTTGAAATCTGACATGGGGGTAGACATTTTGTCAATTTCCCAGCTGCCCAAAGTCATGTGACTTGTGCTCTGATAAACGTCAATCACTCTTTACTGCTGTACTGCAAGTTGGAGTGATATCACCCCTCCCTTTTTCCCCCCCAGCAGCCTAACAACAGAACAATGGGAAGGTAACCAGATAACAGCTCCCTAACACAGCTAACAGCTTCCTGGTAGATCTAAGAACAACACTCAATAGTAAAAACCCATGTCCCACTGCGTTCTATTCAGTAACATTGAGAAGGAAAAACAACAGCCTGCCAGAAAGCTGTTCCCTTCTAAAGTGCTGGCACAAGTCACATGTCCAGGGGCAGCTGGGAAATTGACAAAATGTCTAGCCCCATGTCAGATTTCAAAATTGAATTTAAAAAAATCTGTTTGCTCTTTTGAGAAATGGATTTCAGTGCAGAAGTCTACTGGAACAGCACTATTAACTGATCCATTCTGAAAAAACATGTTTTCCCATGACAGTATTCCTTTAAACATAAATACTATAAAGAAATATGAAAATTAGTGATCCCCAAAGAAGAGTGAACCGAAACCTATGTGAATAAATTAAGGTTCTTTTTCATGTCTTCACAGTGGTATCTGGGGAGGTAAAGTAACAGAAAAGTTCAGGGTGGTTATACCAGTACCATTTAAGATATGCATGCATACTGTGTCAGCTACAATTATACTGATCATCAACTAAGGTCTTTGCAGATCCTGGTATGACAAAACCTGAAGAATGTGATATTCCAGATAAAGGTTTCCATTATTTCATTGTAGGAACATTTTATAGAGAAAGATTTGAGCAGTTTGTGGAATAAGCTGTAACTTACATGCACTAAGACAGAGATAAAACACCCAAGAAGCAAGGGCTAAGGACTGAAGTTAATCAAGGTGCAGAACTAACACAACTTGCGTTGGGTAAAAGGATCATTCTAATGGCCATTATTTATAAAAGCTACCCGGTATAAATATTGTATACAGTATGAACTCCCTTGTTTTGTTACCGGATAAACTTTTCTATTTTTCAACTTACAAACGTGAATAGTTTAGTGCAACATAACACAAGATTTTAACTGGTAAAAAACAAATGCACCTAGTTGTATAGTTATTGAGGTTACCAGCGGCGGAACTACCAGGGGAATAGGGGTGCACAGACAATTTCTGCAGGAGCAGCCAATTTCTGGGCCACATAATATGGAGGTTATGTTACTGGAGGTTACAAAAAACACATTGCCCTGATGTCACCCAGTTATATAATTAGACATATCAATGACTGTAAGACTCAAAGACTTACTGTAACAACATTATCATCTCCGGGTGCATCTTTCCTTTCTGTTTCTAGAATCTTAACTGGGTTTTGTGTCTTGAGCTGGATCAAAAAATGGCCATTATTGATCATTATTTAAAATTGATTAGAAATTATTCATATGCACAGGGCAAAGATGCTGTAAAGATGCTGCTGGAATACTGAAAAGTATTTTTTTTTGTAGCAAAACATTGAAATGATTTGGTGACTTTCATGTGTTGAACATGAACTCTAGTGATCTGTCCCATGCCCACCCGTACCCAGCTTCCACCCTCCTGCACCCACCTTCCCCCCTCCATTTATGGACCTGCGCCTATCTCCCCCACCAATGATGTCACAAAAGGGGTGGGACAGGCTCATGCCTATATAACGGAAGTCGACAGTGTAAGAACACCCAGCCCCCCCCACCGTGACCCATAAATATAACATAACAAGGTTGACCCAAACACAGGGGACCGACGAGTATCGGTTCATCACGCAAATCACTAATAGCACTGTATTCCTACAATGTATTTTGCACAGTTCATTCATTATCCACTTATCAGTATATCTCACTGTCTCTGCATGGTTTTCATTTGGGTTCCCCAGTTTCCTTCCACTTTCAATAACTATAAAGTTAGGTTAATTTGGACTCAGTCATATTGATTTTTGTGTGTACGTGGTGGGGATCATAGTGTAAGTTGAACAGGGGAAGGGGCCGATCTCTGCAGAATATCAATATATATATATATGAGATAAGTATAAAAATGCTTCTGTAAATCTGTAGTGCATTGATATCCTAGAGGGATTCATATATGGGTATTATAATTATTTATCAATATATTATATTGATATATTATATATTGATATATTATTATCAATATATTGCCAACATATTATCCAGCACTTTAGGGACTGTTCATCATTCGCATATGTGGAGCTTACAGTCTAAGGCCTATACTATGCACACACTATGGCTGATTTCAGCAGGAGCCAATCAACTGCCATTATGTTTTGAAGTACACCAGAGTACTAGTGGAAAGAGGAAAGTCACATAAGCACTAGGAGATCATACAAACTCAATTCAGATAAGTGAACCCAGCCTTTTTTTAAATTTACAATATGAACCAGACATCACCTGCAACTGAGCTGTCTGGATGAAATCCAGCAGGTGGAAAGCCTAGCAAGTATCAAAGCAGAGATTTCTTATTGCTCAGATCCGTTAATTTCTACTGATGGCAGTACTTTATTTGCTCAATAAGAATTTGGGTGGGGTTACTGATCATTGGTCTGTTACAAAAAGTATTAATTAGTACTTTGACAACTACACAGAATTTGGCTCTGTAGAGGTCACTTTGTGACTCTGATCGCAGCGTTCAAGGAAGTACAATGTAATGATCATACAGCTACAATCACTTACTTAAAAAAAGCCCAAGCTTTTAGGAAATGGGCACACAGAGATGTGGGCTTGACTTCTCTTGGGCAGCGTATTTTTGCAGGCTGAGAGAATTGGATCCTTTCTGTGCCCCTGCTTCTTTGCTCTAAATCACTTCCACCTGCATGTGCCAGAGTGGTGGTAAGTCCAAAAAGGGGTCAACCTCCACTGCATGTGAGCTCTAAAAATTTGAGATTTATTACGCGTAAAAGCCATGAAAACCGGCAAAACTGGTAGAAGTTGTTGAGGTCCCATAAAAGTCAGATCTGATAGGACCGCTTTAAATAAATTTAAAAAACTTTAATCTTCTGAGCAGGTAGAAATATCCCTCCCCCTTTTTCCATATTTTGCAAAATGTCAGGAGTTTTCTTTATATTTCTTTATGTTCTCATTTTACCCATTAAGAACGGATGTTTTCCTGAATGCACTATTATATTGGGTTTTTTTTTCCTTTATACAGTATAAACCTGAAAGTCACCATTGTATTAACTGATTTTTCTGAATCCCTGATCCAGGGAATGTTTCCAATTGGCATTGATAGATACTAGTGATGGGCGAATTTATTCGCCAGGGGCGAATTCGCGGCAAATTCCCGCGATTCGCCGCTGGCGAATAAATTCACGAAAATTTGCCAAAAAAAACGAGGCGCGCGTCATGTTTGACTCGACGCGACAAAAACGACGCGACGCGACAAAATCGTTTCGCAAATTTTTTCAGCAATTCGCAAATTTCACTGGAAATTCGATAATTTTTCGGCGAAGCGAAACTGGGTAGATTCGCCCATCACTAATAGATACAGACACTTTTCCTACTTATGCTAAGTGACACCCTGCTTGGGTTTCCTATCATCAAGACATGGCAGATTCAGAAGCTGCTGCAGGGTTTCTAAATATCTCTCATGGCGGGAGATACAGCCTTTGCTGGTAGCAGATTTTGGGGTCATTGTCTCTGTAGGTAGAGGCAGCCTAATATTCAGTGGTGTATATAATGGCATAGTGATGATCTCAAACAGCTACTATGGAAGTGAAACTCAAGACTTCAGTGAGGAATGGTAGAGTATAGTAATGATCTCTTGTGGAATTCTGCTTGGGTTTGTTTGAAGCAGAGAGGGGGTAAATGTAGGTTAAGGGGTAGGAGTTTTTCTAATTAAGGTTTTGGTTCTCCTTTATGAAGTTGGTGGCCAGAGAGAGAGCCTGAGAGACAATGGCAGCTAAGGCTGGAAATATGGGTTCTATATTTTGGCTGTTCTTTGCTGGCCTGATTATTCAGGCTGTTAGAATAGAATAGACTAATAGAAAAGTGCCCATATTGTGTACTATCTCAGTTTGTTTATTAAACCTAAACTATAATTAATATAGTAGCATTGCCAATAATGAACACTTTCTAGATGAGGTTCAGTAGCTGATAAAAAAGACACATTTGTGTTGCTCACAGAGACATAAAGGATTTATATCAGCTCCTTTATATTCTCAGCAGGGAACATAAGTATTTAGTAAGGATGATCCTTTGGTTTTAGAAATTAACACAATCACTATAGTTTATTTATGGCTGGGTGCTTCTTAGCGTATTTCCAATGCATGAAGAGTTAAAAGCATCCTTCAGGTTAAAGATAGATACTTCTAAGTTGTTAAGTCTAAATACAATAACAGTACAAATAGCAACCATGCCTCTCCTCCCACATTCTGTTGTGCAAAATGGATGTTTATTCAATTATCAGAGTAAATAAGCCTCCCAGAACAGCTCGGATTTTTTGCATTTTCAGGTCAAGCTTTATCTGAAGACCTATTACTCAATATTTGTCAAGATGTAAGCTTCTGCTTTTTCTGTAAACCCTTGCTTCACCCTTATTTTTTTTACTCGCTTTCTCATTTTTTTGTTCACTGAACAGGTCTATTTCCCCAGGCCCTCTTTTATTTTTTTTTTTTTTT
>CM044434.1:57294691-57313606 GCA_024363595.1 Xenopus borealis | reverse complement strand
TTTTTTTTTTTTTTTTTTTTGCTCTTATTCTGAATAATCATTTCCACCAAATTCTGTTTGTTTCAGACAAAGCATCACGGCATTCAAGTGCAATTCTGAAGGATTTGAGAGATAAGAAGCTTCCTTTGAAACCTTGCATATTTAATTCAAATTAAAAGTATTGAGCTTTTCTGCACAGACAGTGAAAATGGAAATAACTTGGGTCAGAGCTCTGTCTTTTTTTTCCAGAATAACACATCTGGCTTAACTGTTCTATAAAAGCACTGTTTCCAACCCTTCTATACAATATAAATATAATTGCTCTAACAAAGTGATTTAGTTCAAATCTATAAATTACATTTTAGTTGTGCACTGTTTTATGTGTTTCTTAGTCAGTATGAAAGCATAAGGAGCGTTCTGTGGAAGGAGTTTGATATGTGCTACCTTAATATTATTTTTCTTGTAATAAATATATATATACATGCATGCATCTGTATTATTATTTTTTCTGTAAACCTTCAACAAATTAAAAACATATCTCCCCTGAGAGTAGATAATTGGAAAAAGGTTTACTGTGACTGTTAAAATGTCTGAATTCTACTGTGTCTCTAAGGGTTTATGAAATGCAGATACACATAAATGAAACAAAGTTTAAAAGATACTATTGTCTTATGTCACAATTCTTTATTAGTGGAATTATTGATGCTGTTTCAGTGGATATTACTTTAAGCGGTGACTCAATAAAATATAGCATATTAATTAATTCAAGATTTCGTCGAACAATTCCTATTATAGAGTCTGATTAAAGAAGTTTAGGTTTTAATGTGCAACATTTACATGGAACATGTCATGGGGATGTTTTGTAAATGATTTTCAGGAATTTGGCAACAAAGAACACAATATAAATAAGAAACACGTTATATCTGTTGTGATGTTTCAGGCTTCTGTGAGAGATTCCACTTTCATGAGAAAACCTTTGCACCATTGAAATGCACTAAACTCTTTTTGTGACAGAAGTGGTTATCCAGCACCACAGGCAAGTGAGTTACATTTACCAAACAGATATTTATGTTTTTAGCTTTAGTTATTTATTAGCAAGATCCCATTCAAGTGATGAAACATTTTATTTCTCATTTTCACCACAGAAATAGTTTGAGGCAGAGAATGGAGGGTGTAGACATTAAAAAAGCAAATCTTTTTAATTGTCACAATGCATTCATTTTTTAAGGACAGGCAGATACCCTTGCGAGTAATAAAGTATCAGTGTCAGACTTAATGTACCAGACCTCAGGTGAATGACACTGGCACAGACAGCACACTTCCCTTGGGAAGCTTTAAAAACTAGAAAAATCTCCAGGAGAAAATATCTTGAATGTGCTGCTAAAAAGCGAGGCTCGTTTAAGAGGGATGATGTTGGTGCCGCAGCTCCGCAGCTTCACTCTTGTGTGAGAGCATGGTTCAATATAACATGCATGGGTAATCCTGTGAGCAATGGGAGAGTATTAAAAGCATAGAAATTCCAGTTCTGCCAACCAGGACACTGGCTATACTTCAACAGTCAAATAATTTAAGGTATTAAAGTAATACAGTCATCAACACAAAAATGTTTCATCTGCCCACAAAACATTATCATGTTGTCTGGAGTAGTGTTATTAAGGTTTCTAAAATGTTGAAATAGTTATATTTCTACCTTTAATTCCCTCATTGTAAAGAAAATCTGCAGTCTTGCTAGGTGTAAGAGATGTCTGACATTCTAGATACAGAATTAGATTCAAAGCAATAACCTGTCACAATTCATGTCAAAACCAATGCTCCTTTAATTAAGATGCTAGTATTTGTCCTTGTTTAACAACCTGGACATATCTTAAGAAACAAAGAGTAGTGGGATTGGTTAGCTTGAACCACAGCAAACAAAATCACTGTACTGCACAAGAGTAAGGATACAACGGCTAAGCTTTTGCCAAAACATTAAATGGAATTGTATAAACAGGTTAATGACAATATATCTGCACTCATCTGCAGCAGTTCTTTCTAATCATGATTGTCTGAACCACTACTGCTCTGCTGCAGATATTAGAGAAAAATCCCATCATACTAATATTATGTTTTGCCAATATTGAAATGTAGGAATTCTAGAAAAGAAATCTAAAAAAAAATAGAGCGAATTCAAAAAGTCTGATTAAGACATAGGTATAAATCCCAGGGAATATGACTAGATCAGAAAAAGGATAACTTTTTAAAATGTTATCTTTTGCTCTAAAAACCCTTTGATTTATTTCATTTTTATTCATTTCTGCACAGGAATGAAAAAAAAAAACTATATGAATCAAAGCACGTTTGAGGGTTTTTTAAAGAAAAATCTCAAATGCCTTAGTCTCAGTTTATGGAAAAAATGATGAACATGAAAAAAAGATAGTGATTTCCTTGAATCCCTGCAAAATTGCAACCATACTTATTAATAAAGCTCTCACTTTTATCATACTACAATGAGTCCATTATATTTACAGACTGGTCCTTTAACTGTATATAAAGAATTCAATAAATTATTTTATTGCCATATATAATCATAATCAACAATAACAATAGAATATAACTAAAATCCAACAATTTATACAGGAAAATATTTTCATCCTCAGGTACAACAACCTCTTCTTGTTGCATCTATTTGCCATTATGTTTCATTTACAATTGCTTTCAACAGTTTATAGGAGTCTCATACGATTAGCGTAAGTTGTGATTCCTGATTCATTCCTGTCAACTGTCTCAATTCTGATAACTTGAGTGTGGAACCATCTTTTCTCTTGTTTCTTATTATCTTAACAACAGATATTTTGAAAGCTTAGTCTTCTTCAATTTTCACTTTGATTTCTAAATCCAATCAGTAACATCAAGAATAAAGCTGAAGTGAGTGACTTTTTGGTAACATCATTTTGAACATTGAATGGTAACATCACAAGTGCTTATAAGGAGAGAGAGTTGTAGATATGCTTTTCCATGAAACTATTCCCTGACGAGACACCAACATGTGTTATTTGATATGTCTTAATGAGCTTGGTCTTTTTTGGGCTACTTAAAAACATAATTCTTAAAACACTAGTCTGAAGGTCTAAAAGCATTGTTTTTCGCCTTCATTTTCATATATTCTTAGTCAAATTCTTGACTCTGTTAAGGAGTCCATAGGAGTGAGCTTGTATAAGACATTTGGCTGATGTAATGTCACTTCTGTTATGCTGTGTTTATGTTATAAGCCTGATGAGAGCCTTCTCAGTTTGTGTGAATCCCTATAGTTAGTGAATGATTGATCTAAATTGACTGAAAATGAGCTCTATGATTGTGACCTGATTCAAGCATCAGCTAATATTATTATTATTTACAAGCATTTTAAATACCAACATATTTAACAGTGCTGTGCAACAGAAACTAATGATAGATAAAAATGTAAAATTATTTTTATAGTGTAGTTTTATTTCTAAATTATGCTGCTTACACTGCAAATAATTCACTCTACCATGTAAAATTTAATTCCTAACTCAGTAAGTGTATTTTTTTGTTGTAATATTGGTGTGTAGGCAACCATCTCGGGTAATTTTGCTTGGTCAGGTGCTTTCAAAAAGAGCTAGCACTTCAGGATGGAGCTGATTTCAGGAAAGCTATTTGTTTATCCTACTCAATATAATGGAAGGTGTTGCAGTAGGCCATGGATTTTTACTATTGGATGTTGTTCTTATATCTACATGGGAGCTGTTATCTGGTTACTTTCCCATTGTTCTGCTGATAGGATGCTGGGAGGAGAAGGTGGGATGATATCACTCCAACTTGCAGTGCAGCAGTAAAAAGTGACTGAAGTTTATCAAAGAACAAGTCATATGATTGAGGCACCTGGTAAACTGACAATATGTCTAGCCCCATGTCAGATTTTAGAATTAAATATTAAAAATTTGTCTGCTCTTTTGAAAAATGGATTTCAGTTCAGAATGATAAGAGCTCATTGATCAACCCATGGAATCATTTGAAATGTTTGTTTTCATAATTCACCTACAGGTGGCTAAAAACAAAGATTATCAGTGATTGGTTGCTATAGGTTAATGTCCAGGTGCAAATTTGCCCAGTATTGATAAATGACCCCCACAGTTTGGTGATGGTCAAGATCAGGAGTCAGAAAAGTGAGATATGTGGTATTACGTATTGTATTTGGCAGGTAGAAGCTGCTTATAGTCTTTTATGTAGGAGTGAAAGGAGAGCTAAGATAGATCAAGCTTCTCTAAATATATATTATTAATAGAATTAACTGTTGAAAGATTGGCAAAAAGTTAGGTATAAGAGATGCAGCTTTGGTCTTGTGTGTTATAAAGTAATGAGTGAGGTTTCAAAAAGTAGAAGGGCATATTAAGCAGTTCAGGGTGGAAGTGCTGAAATTAATAATGCGAGTGTGGAGGGACTGGGGAGCAAAAGAGCTGGCAAAATTCCCTCCATGCTGCAAAGGTTTACTTACCTGACAGTTCAGGGCGCAAGGTCCTCTTCATCCCCTCCTCTTCCGCTACAGATTGTTCCTGCTCAGTGCTTTTCCTGCAATCATGGTCACACGCATTGCATTGGAATATTTGATTGTATTTGTTACAGTTTAATATTTAAAAGTTAGCATATGTACACCTATACATACTATATATTGTGAGTTGTATATGTTTGTTAAAAGTGGAGATCAATATGTCTTTTTTGAATGTCATAGCAGTTGGTGTGTATACTCCTTGGCCTCATAATGTTTGGTGTATTCAGGTTTATTTCACATGTCCACTGCGTTAGACATGGATTCGCTGGCATTTGGATTAAATACAGCTATACCACATTGTTATCACTTGTTATGTCAATATATCTGTGGTTCAGAAAATTTGGATGCCAAGGACCATTAATGATGTTATAATAAAGCTGTGGCCAACCTCTTACTCACACAAGCTTATGTCTCTGTGTCTTCTGTCAGCCCTCAACAGGTAAGGGACAGTCTCCACAGTCAATACTTGGTGATGAGTCCACAGATACAAAAGGACAGAATGTTAGCTTAAACATCTGGGTCAGCAGTTTTACATTTATCCTGAATGGTACTGGAAACCAATGTAGAGACTGACAGAAGTTACTCATGGTTTTGTCACGGGGTATAATCCTTCAGTGGTAGAGAAGTTCACTAAACATGTATCACAAAAACAATTTTCTAGTTGCTTTTTTTGAGAATACCTCCTTTTTACCTCCTGTATAGGTTTATATAACTATGTAGTATGTATAATGATATATATATATGCATACACATTTATATTAATATAATACAAATAGTAATAGTAATTGAACTAAAGAGTTTGTGATTTTATTTGTTAATACTGTAAAAAAATAGTTGACTTTAAAAAAAAATATTGTAGTTTAACAATTAAAGAACATTATAGTTTTTCATTACATTTTCTGATATCTTAAATGCAGTGAAATTTAGAAAGCAGAATTGGTAAACTCCGATCTGAATGAGAGGTGAAACTACTTGAATCCAGGGTGCCCTGTCACTAGCACCTTGATATTTCTACCCCAGGCAAGGACAAAAGAGGAAAAAGAGAGATGTGATTCCCAGGGCAAGCTCCAGTAATCAGCTGTTTGTGATGGAATTCTAGCTGGCCTGTTCTCTAAGGAATGAGATACACGAGACAAGGAAGAGAGGGGTCAGGAATTAGTATGCAGGAATATCTGATCAGCCAAAGTAATTTTCTTTAATAATCATATTCATACTGCCTGCTTTCCGCACACTAGAAGAATTAAGTATTTAATAGTAATATATTTCATCTGGCAGCAGTTCCGTTTCGTTAGGATCCTAGATGCCTCCGTAGGGGGAGGAGAGGGGGACAGAAGGAAGATGAACTAGAATAGAATTTATTATTTATTGTTTAACTTTTTCTGTTCCTACATTTGAAATTTGTGCAGAAGTGCAGAAAAGGTCATTGTCTAAAAACTTGTGTGCAACTGACACATCGGAAAAATGTAACCTTTACAACAGTACTCGTGAATATTTCCATCGATTGTATTAAAATTGAGTTTTTGAAGTAAAATTAGCTTTGCACACACATACACATACAAATTGTATGTGCAGGTGTGCCGATATGTAGATATGTATTAGAAACATACACATGCACACACATTAGTGGATGGACAAATTCTATGAATATTTATTAGCTAATAAGAAAATGGATTGCCATTTGGCCTCTGAGCAGCTTCACCCTTTTTGGCTTGCTGTTTTTAATGGTTTCTACTGGAATATTGGGCATGGTTTCAGGTCAAGTCAAACCTTATATACAGTCCTGGTAATGTAAATTACTACTACATTCCTCTATTTGGCTTAAAGTTCATTCATTGCAGCTATCTAGGAAACTACAACCCACATATAATCTTAACTGCTTTAGAGGTTGCCTTGAACCAGATACAATGGGTAATATTTGGTGGAACAAGTGGTTTGGGATGGAGAACATTTTAGATATCAATGGACATGTGGAGATTATTAAATAAAAGCAGACTTATAGAACTCTGCTTTCTAAACTTTTAATTCTGCTGGTCATACACAGTGAGATCTACTCATTCTACTCATTCAATTAGGTGGCTACATGATGAGCGATTTGGCCACATTTAGCCAAATTGGGCTGATCTGATCAATGGCCCAAGATCCAAAGACTGAGGCCATATGCACAGACTAATAAACTGCCAACATGGTCTAGAGAGTTAGAGTTGGCAGCTTTTATTGGCCAATGGACAGATAGCTTAAAGGAGAACCAACCCTGAATATGAATGGCTAAAAATGCTATATTTTATATACTGAACATATTGCACTAGCAATGATCCAGGACTTCAAACTTGTCACAGAGGGTCACCATCTCATTATTAAATTCTGATGCTAGTTGCATTGGTTTCTGAGCTGTCATGTAGTAATTATCTGTATTAATTACTAATCAGCCTTATATTGTGACATTTACATTCAATATGTACTGTATTCTGTGTGTGTGGGCAGGGCCACCATTAGAAATCACGGGGCCCCGCACAACAAAATTGGCCCCGCCCACCCTAGCACCCAAGCCCCGCCCCTAATCCCCACCTACTCCACATCAAAGTTAAAAGACCACACAGACATCAGCGCTAAAAATGTAAACCCCCAAGGCTCCCTTATAAGTTAAAAAAAAATTTGCCGCCATGCCCCCCCCATTAAAAAGCATTGGTGCCAGGGCCCCTCATACAAGTAAAAAAAAATTGGGGTCCCAAAAAATTATTTTTTTTAAAATTGGTGGTCAGGCCCCCCCGACAAGTTAAAAAAAATTGGGGCCCCACAAAAATATTTTTAAAAACAAAATTGGTGCAGGGGCCTATAGAGTATTAAAATAAAGAATTTGTGGCCAGAGCATTAAAAAAAAACCCACATTGGTGTCAGTAGAATTGAACTCGTGGCTTCAGGACTTCAATTATAGATGTTTTAGTGACTTTGGGTATTTTCGCCGCTTCAGGACTTCAGTGTCGGCTCCTTTCGTGACTTCGGGTATTTTCGCCACTTCAGGACTTCAGTGTTGGCTCCTTTCGTGACTTCAGGTCTATCCGCCTCTTCAGGACTTCTCAGGACGTTCGGCACTTCTGCATTCTGCCGCAGGACTTCGGGAGCGCTCGCTACTGCGCTCGTAAGGGGGGCCCGGCTCTTTGAAGATTGCAGCGCTGCCGGGACCCCCTGCAGCCCCGGGCCTGGTACACTTGTCCCCCCTGTACCCCCCTGATGGCGGGCCTGTGTGTGGGTCCCTAAGATCAGTAAGTGACATCAGCACATAACATGTGAATCAGTGAATCATCAGAAAAGAAGATGGGGATATACTGGGGCATCTGTGGAGATGCGGGTCTTCCCTGCTAAAGGGCTGTGGTAGCCTTGGGCTGATACAGAAGCACAAAACATAATGTACAACATTTTTAGTTTACTTCTTTAGTTAAGCTTTAGTTCTCTTTTAAGAGAACTAGTTAGTTAGTCAGGGAATTGAAAGGTTTTACCAGTGGCAAAGATTTACAGTACATATTCTTTGTAAATGTAAAATAACAAAGTTTGGCAACCTTGGCATGTTTTTTCCCAAAAACATATTTATTAATTATGGATGAAGGATATTTACATTTCAAACTGTATAGTACTGGTACAATTGTTATTGATACTGTCTCTAAGCAACACTGGTCATCATGGGTCTTGCAAAGCATTAATGTAGACTACAGGCTTCTGCTTTTACCCCAGGTCTCAGTGGTCATTCATCATGAAAAAAACATGCCCAGTAATAAAATAAATCGAAGTACAGTACTTTCAAATGGAGCCCTTAAAACGTTTTTGGTGTAAGGAAGGTTATAATTTACATTTCATAAACACAATAGTTTCTTATTGCATCTTCCCTGTCTTCCACTGTCTGTAGCCTAGATAAACAAATTTATAACTTTTTAATAGTTTTGAACATGCAATTGTAATCAGCCTGTTAAGGTGTATTATAGCAGCAGAACAATTTCACGTGACCTCTTTTTGCAAATTTGAATGGAATAGTCAAGGGATTTTTTTGTGTATAAAATCAACATATGACCAACCCAAGTCCTTTTTTTAGCATTTCTCCCTCTATACAGCTTTATAAACTACAAGGTGAAGTAAACTGAATACATTAATAATGCTTCCTATGTTTAAATTCAATTTATTGCCATTTGATTTCTACAGAAGCTGTACTTATGAATTTGGAATAAGTGATACCTATATCTTACAAATCCAGGTGTGAACACCTGAAATGTGGCCATCTCAGCTTATGACATAGTTTGGGTGGCTAGTACTTTGGGATATATGAAGTCACATGTGAAGCATTATTAAATACATGTCCAATACAGTTAGCTGTTGCTCCACCAAATTTAATTTGATTCAGGCTTCTCTCACTTCCCTTATATTACTAGTGCTATGTAGGTGACCTGTCCTAATCCACACTATTTGACCAAGTTTAATTTTGCAAAGGTTGCAGAGTCAGATTCTTGTATAGGGATGTAGCGAACGTCGGAAAAAATGTTCGCGAACATGTTCGCGAACTTCCGGACAAAAATGCGAACGGTTCGCGAACTTCGCGAACCCCATAGACTTCAATGGGAAGGCGAATTTTAAAAGCTAGAAAAGACATTTCTGGCCAGAAAAATGCAAAAATCAAGGGCAAAAATGTTTCTAAAAAATACATTGTTGACACAGCGCTGCGTTTTGTGCTGTAAAGGGCAGAAATCACACTACGTCACTCAGGTGATGTTTCTGGACACGGAATGTGAAAAAGCTCACACAGCTACGTGGCACTTGGTTAAAGACTGGGCAAACAATGCCTACAAGGTCAACGTATACACTACTACAGCAGTGGATACGGATTACGGAAAATATTATTGCTGCTTGAAAAACGTCACTCAGGATGGTGTTTCTGGAGACGGTATTATTATTGATATTTAGACAGAATGTGAACAAGCTCACACAGCTAGATGGCAGTTGTTTGAAGAACAGTAGATTACTAGCCAGCAAACTTACTATCAACTGTCCCTCAAATCACTAACAGCTCTCTCCCTACACTAGCTCTTCCAAGCACACACAGGCAGAATGAATGAACGCTGCAGGGCTTCAGTTTATATATGGAAGGGGAGTGGTCCAGGGGGTGTGGGGGTGGTCCAGGAGGGAGAGCTTCCTGATTGGCTGCCATGTATCTGCTGGTCTGGGGGAGAAATGGCAAAAAAAAAGCGCCAGCTAAGGCGAACCCAAATTGGCGAACGTCGCGCGACGTTCGCGAACATTCGGCGAGCGCGAACAGCCGATGTTCGCGCGAACAAGTTCGCCGGCGAACAGTCCGCGCAAACAAGTTCGCCAGCGAACAGTCCGCGACATCCCTATTCTTGTATTCCATGCCACAAACAGCCTTATGAAGTCCTATTATGCTATTACTTTCAATATTAAAACACTGGAACTGATGATATTACTATGATAACTGTATAAACCCATTACAAAACTGTTGTTTAGATAGAAAGTACAGAAATTAATTAAAGTGATCTTGGAGTCCTGGATCCTAACACTTCTGTTTTCTGGTTCTAAAGTATTTCTAAGAAGGTGAATCCAGCACTTTGACTACAGGACACTGAATATAGACACAGTAAAAAATTAGAAAACTGAACCTTATTTACCTCTATCTTTAATTCTAACTGGACGTCCCATTAGCTGCTACATTTCAAAGTGTGTGTTTGTGAGCTAACAGTGAACAGAGAGATGTGGTCCTCGCTCATTCTTCTAATGAAAACCTTTAATCATATTCAAATAGGTTACTGTTCAGGGGGAAAATAGAAATATGGATTTGATGGCAATAAATTTCCATCGCTGGCTAAGCCCAGTGCTTAATTGTCCTGTCCCAGGGCTCACACATTTCATTGTTCGTTAGGTGCTTAAGTCCCAGTTCTCATTTTGTGTCGGTGACATTACTGCTGATGGCTCTAATACGCTCATAATTTGAAAGGGGATTTGCATGATAGAACGCAGAGTATTAAAAGAAAAGAAAAAAATAGAGGAGGGGGAAGGGGTGAAGGAGTGTGTGGGGGAGTGTGGATCTTACTTTCACTTAAAAAAGTCACTTTCTTCAAAGTCAAATCATTGTTTTCATTAAAGTAGAAAATCTGTGCATTGAGTCCGGCCGTGGCCGACATTAGCCTTATTGTTCCTAATGGTTATTAATTATTAGGCTGAATGCTGTGATGAGGATGTGATGTCCCTGATGTCCTTGCTAGTGAAGGTTGTGTGCTTGCATTTATGTGACTATTAGGGAAGTGGCAGTAGGCATTTTAAGTTACCTTTAAATGGGCCCATGTGCTTTACATAAGGTCTGTAAACACCATAGTTTTTATTCTTGTGGGTAGTATATATATTATATATATATATATATATATATATATACAGCAGGACAGAGTACCACACATACAGGATTACCTGCAGAAATATTTATTAGAGAAATTACAAATTTTTTATCACTCCATGGTGATCTTCCTCCGGGAAACCAAACTTTAAACTAACAAATACCCTCCCTTAATGTGCAAGTTTGTAGTTGTGCTTTCTCTAATAACCCTTTTTCCATATAATTCTCATGAGTGTGGTACTCTGTCCTGCTATTCCATAAACTCTTTACCCCTGGACCAGTTATGTAATTGTGCTTACTTCCTGTTCTGGTGCACCCAAAAAAATCACAAGGTAAAATGCCTGGGTGCGGGTAAAATTGTTGCAACATATTGTTTTAGAAAAAAAACGCACTCACAGGGCTTGTGAAGAATGAGAAGTGGATTTATTCAAGATTTCGGCCCCTACATTGAAGCCGCCATCAGGAAGTGAAAAACATACATAACACAGTGTTACTTAAATGTTAAAATGGCACCAAAATATCCAGTTATTCTAAAGACACAAGATATTTCTCAGAATTTTTGAAATTACGCCCATTGACATCACTAATTGGATGTGTTGGCGCCACTTTAGCATGTATGTTACACTGTGTTTTGTATTTTTTCACTTCCTGATGATGGCTTTAATGCAGGGGTCAAAACGTTGAATAAAAAACTAATGTTTCTAAAACTATATATATATATATATATATATATATATATATATAGTTTTCTCTTTTTATTGTTTCCAAAAATGTCCACAACACTGTATGTTGACGTTATAAATAGGACTACAAGAAGTAATAGAGAATTCTACCTTTTCAGAATTGAGGACTTGCTGTAGGTTTAGCCACTCTTGTGATGTGTAACCCTCAAAATGGTCTCTTTCCAAATGTGAACAATTCACAAGGTCATCTTCTTTGTTTATCTTTTTCTGCCTCATGTCCTGCATTATTTGTTTCCTTTTTCTGTGCATTCATCTTGACTTTAAGGCTGGGGACAGACAGGGAGATTCGGGGAGATTCTGTCGCCTGGCGTTTAATAGCAGGCGACAATCTCCCCGAACTTCCTTCTCCCTGTCCGTCGCTAGTTTAAATGGAAAAGCGCCAGCGCTGTGCACGCGCGGCAATTTCCGGAATCGCCCGAAGTTACTTTGTGAGGAAACTTCAGGCGATTCCGGAAATCGACGCACCGCGTGTGCACAGCGCTGGTGCTTTTCCATTTAAACTAGCGACGGACGGGAGAAGGAGTTCGGGGAGATTGTCGCCTGCTATTAAACGCCAGGCGACAGAATCTCCCCGAATCTCCTTGTCTGTCCCCAGCCTAAATCCTTGCAACCTGTCACCTATTGTCAATTTGTGCATAGTTTTTTTAGATACGACCTGCCAATGCAGCAAGCAAAAGCTTTCTTTTATTAAGTCTGAAGACTAGTAAGCATTATGGCAATGATTAGAATGTGATTCCTCTCCATAATCAAGCTATAATCCTGAGTGCACCTGACATGCACAACCTGTCCAGATGCTTAGAACACGACAAAATGATTCTTAAATATTTTCATTTTCTTCAGTAACTGTGAAGGAGGGGGAGAGGTGGAAGAACAGGAAGGGGAGGGGGTTGGTATAGAGGGTTAATAGGCTGCGGTGACAGCACAGTGTCCACATTGGGAAAAGATTAATGACAAAAATTAATCGCATGACCTTTCTTTGGAGGAGCTGGAGGTGAGGCAGGCCATTAAAGACTCTTATGTTGTAATTAACGTTTGAGGGGAGAAGAGTGCACCTCCAGAATGGATGTGATCGTTTAATTAGGGTTATGCGTCAGTGCCACAACCGGTTCAGAGAAGTCATAATTTAACCATAGCTTTAAATTACATTGCTTCAGCGTAGATGGCAGAGTTTAATGGCAGGCAGCTCAAGCTGCTGATACCGCGAAAAACAATTAGGCAAACAGCACAAATGAGAAACTCATTAAATATTGTGATGGGGGATTTCAAAGAATTTGATGCAGAACTGAAGTAATAACATAGGTACAGAAATACATTGCCCTTCCTATATATATGGTTCAGCTCATGGGAAATGACTGACCATATTTGTTTTTAAAAATGTAAAACACTCACAAATATCAATGTGTACTAAAATTTACAGTAAAAATTAAGTAACATTCTGCAGATACAGTATGACATTATTAGGAGAAAGTAATAAAAGGAAAAATGTAATATAGCTTTTGTGAACCAAAAAACTATTTAGCAACCACTTCCGACAATAGAACAAATATTGCAAAATTTTGCACAAGTATGCAGTGTATATAATTAAACTTCTTATTGAAAATGTCATCCTGTTTGGTCCCAAACATTACCACACCTCTCAAGTACTTCTTAAAAGTGAGCAATGCTCAATTAAAAGAGACTAATCAAGAATATTACATTATGAAGTGCAACTTTTTATTCTTATTTGTGAAATTGTTTTTCTCTCCCCCCTTAGAGCTAGATAGAGTGATACAAAGACAACCTACACCACTGAACATTGCAGGTGTCTATAAAATATAAATCGCATAGAACAGTTTTAAAAAGATGAAATAAAATAAGACTAATATTCTTCAATAGGTCATGTACAGGTTTTATAGTGTTATAAAAATTATCTGTTAGTTAAGCATTCATTCTAAAGGCGAAGTTAATTGTGATCTTTTTTCAATATAGGTTTATAAATGTATGAATACATGAGAATAAGTATAATAGTAGCACCCCTTCCATTAAGTAAGGAGGTACATTGTTTCACATGACCTATCATTTAATGGGCCAAACTCAATTGAGTTACATCACCTTAAAAGTCATGGATGAGATTTGATATGCAATTCAATTAAAAACTTATCTTGCTGTTTATCACATGAAAACTCTATTAAAGTCTATGGGAAAACCAGGAACTGAATTTGGAAAAATGTTTTTTCTCCTCAAATTTAATCTCATCCATGGGTTTTCAGGGTAAATTCATCAAAGAGTGAAGTTCTGCTACTAGAGTAAAATTCTGCAGCTCTAAATTCATTTCTATGGGATTTTGAAAGGTGCATTTATCAATAGGTGAAAGTGAAAGTTCACCCTTTGATAAATACACCTTTAAAAATCCCATAAAAATGAACGGAGCGTGGTGGAATTTCACTCTAGTGGTGGAAATTCACTCTTAACTTCACTCTTTGATAAATATACCCCTTCATTTAATAAACCATGAGATACTGTTTTCTCACACAATTAAATCTGGCCCTTTGGTTGTAGTTTTTTTAAAAAAAAAAAAAACATGAAAATATGCCTATTTTCTGAAACATCGTCAAAGGATTAATTAAAAAAAATAACAGATAAAAACTCAGTAAGTAAAGTTGTTGATTGTTAATCGAGGTCAGTGGAAATTGTCTCTAGCAACTTCCTTTATTTTTCTTGTCTAACAAAACATTTGATTTTTGTACTCACTGAAAGTAAATGGAGACTATGATGTTATGTTTTCTTTTTTGTTTATTTCCATTTTATTCGCCATAGATACTGGGAAAATATTTTCTGTTATGAGAAATGTAAGTTTCAAACCAAAATTATACCTCGTCTTAAATGCAATTGTGTCACATCATGTTTTTTTCTGAGCAGCCTCATTTTAGTAAGCAGACCATAACACCACCATTTTCTTCAGCTATGCAAAATCGTGTCTGTACCAATCCATTCTACCATTTATTCAATGTTTTGGTATTCCATAACTAAAATTCTAAAGGTAATTGCTTTAAACATATTTGACATTACATAATGTTAGCAATATATGCTATACACATATGATACCAGTGTCAGCTATTCTGCATGCCAGCTCACCAGCTGGAGTGCAGCTCCAAATTCACATTATTATCTATGATGCACTTCTTTATGTGCATAATCATGAGTGACCCTAATTTAGGGGCAGATTGATCAAAATGTGAGGTTAGAACGCCCCACAGAAAATATTACTCATTTTCTATTAATATCTAAACAGTAAACTCTGATAGGTACTGTTCTAAAAATCTCACATTGTGATAAATCTCTCATTATGTTTTACTATTTACTACATAGGAATATGGGTTTAATGACGTTATCACATATGAACAAGAGTTTTTCTATGTTCACGTGTATTATTAAAATGATTAAATAGTAATTTTTAAATGTCGTCACATTGTTTTGTACTTAAAGAGGCATTATAACCCCTTTCTCAGTATGAGCTCAATTAAAAGTACTTGAGCTGAAGGTGCTTTTGACTATTGCTTTAATGATGAAAAAATTTTTTTTTATTTCTTGAGGTAGATAGGGCAAACAGGGAAACTGGAGTTACTCATGTTTGTTCTTTGTGAAATTGCTAATTAGACTACAAGTGCACACATCATCCCCCTGCATAATAGATTTTTTCCTCTTTCCTAATTCCACACATCGAAAGGAAACTATAATAGGGACCAGCTTCCAACCCGATTTAGGCCTACAGTATAATTGCAACAGCTCATCCTGTTGTGATGAAGCATCACAACAGGATGAGCTGTTGCATTATACTGTAGGCCAAAGTCAGGTTGGAAGCTGGTCCCTGTTACTGTTTCCTTTCGATGTGTGGAATTAGGTACGGTGAAAAAAGATATGAGTTTAAGATCCTCTACATTGAGTTTCCTATTGGTGCTGCTGAAAGTGAGGGTGGAAAGCATGGGGTCAGCAGTGATGTGGTCCTATACCTATACCTGTCCTATCTGACACTCATACCATAAGAGAAACAAATTCTTAATTCTTAATTCTTTACTTAAGAATCAACAACATTTCGGGGGTGTCTTCCCCTTCATCAGGTAGGGGTAAGTCATTTGCTATGGGCAGGAATATTGCATATTGTACTATATATGATAGATAAAGGACTTTGGGGGAAATTCACTAAAGCGCGAAGCATCTAACGCTTGCAAATTCACTAACACCGAAGTAGATAGACTTGCACAACTTCGCACCCTTACGCCAGGCAAAGTTGCGCACTGACAAAGGATTGTAATTAAGCAAATTCACTAAGATCCAGAACTTACGCTAGACTTTACTAGTTCAATACACTAGATAGGAGTTTGAAAAAAAAAATTGGAAAATTTTTCTACGTCCCAAAAAAACGCTGGCGAGTTTTACCACTGTAGGGTGATAGTCTGAAAAAGATCGATTTTTTGGGGGGGTTACCCTCCTTCCCACTTACATTTCCTAACATATGGCAACTCAAATATACAGGGGGCACATGTAGGGCAATAGGACAACTCTATTTTATTTATTTATTTATTAAAGGTTTCCTGGGCTTTTGTAGTGTAATGTAGTGGCTGTAACTGCACTTTGCCTGGAGAACGAACGATAGCGCTGCTTCGCTAACATTCGCCGCCCTGAGTGCAAATTTGCATCTTAGTGAATTTGTGTAGTGCTGTCAAAAATTTGCCTGGAGAAGTGTGGTGAACACTAGCGAAGCCAACGCTAGCAAATTTTCGCATCTTAGTGAAATTCCCCCTTTGTTTTTAGGTCAAATAGATTTAGTTTATTTTATTAAGCTGTTAAAATACTATAATCTGCAGAAAGATATGTAATTTAGCCATACATGAGTGCCCAAAACATACTGACTGGCCTACAGACTGGCTTGTTGATATTAGGAATTTAACCTGTGCAAGATATTGATTCTTAATTATTAACATTAATTAGACCATGTAATTTTTATTACTTATCTACAATAGCAGAACTATCTCAGCGCGACACTGTTGTGTTTGGTAGCCGAGGATGAGGAGAGTATAACAGTGCTTTATTAGCAGGTTAATGCAGCCATTACATAACATCAGTAATTCTTACTTTCAATTTCAAGCTGTACAGAAAGTCCTGTGTATGCAGAGTGAAACCCACAGGCCATTTGTATAAACACCACATATTCCCCCTATTGTAGGAAAGCATTTGGGCAAATATAATAAACAGTAACAATTAAACAGTATGTTTTTTAAAGCAATATATACATTCTTCCCATGACATAATCCTTGGTCCATACAGGTATTTTTCTGATTCTCTCAATACTCCTTATAGGTTTACTTTCTTCAGGCTGGCATTAGTAGTAGGAAAATGTCCTTCATCAAATGGAACATCTGCAAAGTCATATCTAGCAGGAGCAAGATGACTTGCATTCCATATGCATCCATCAGACAGTTCATATGTGTATGGTCCTCGCTGGTGTCTCACTTCAAGTGGTGTAGTAAATTTAGATTGTCCTTGTTTCAGTATTCCTGGTTTCTTAATTCTGACTAAAGATCCAGGCTGAAATTGCACTTCTCTTGCACCAAGTTTTCTGTCAGTATAAGCCTTGCATTTGGCTTGTTGACGTCTGACAATGTCAGCAGTAGATGAGTTTGTAGGAAGTTTGATGTCTGCAACATGTAACTTAGTGCGCATTTGTCTGCCATGTAATAATTCAGATGGAGATGATTGGGTCATTGCATGGCATGTTGCTCTATAGTTATCTAGGAGCTCTGTTGTAAATACTTTCCAAGATTTCCCAGTAAGATTTGCTGTCTGTAATGCTTCTTTCTTTCTGTTGAAACGCTCGATTTCTCCATTTGCTTGTGAGTAATACACTGAAGATTTCCTATGCACAATATTCCTCTCTCTCAGAAAGAATTCAAACTCATATGAGACAAACTGTGGTCTGTTGTCTGATATTAACTCCTTTGGATTTCCTTCTCTGCTGAAGACTATAGACAGAAATGTTATAACTGTAGCTGATGTCACATGAGAAACAAATGCAATTTCTGCCCATTTACTGTAATAGTCTATCAGAGTTATAGCAAATCTGCAGTCTATAGGAGCAAAAGGACCCACAATATCAATAGCAAGTTTTTCCCATGCTGAATCGGGGAATGGTACTGGCTGAAGTGGCGGTGTATGTGTGATAGCTGTTTTGTCATGATTCTGACAAATAACACAAGAATGAATGGCAGTTACCACATTGGCATCCATTGCTGGCCACCAGTACAGTTCTCGCAGTCTTTGTTTTGTACGTACAATTCCTTGATGACTCTCATGTGCAATTTGTATGAGCGTCTCTCTCAAGGTTTCTGGTACCAGTAAGTGGTGAGTTCCTCGGACAACATAGCCATCTACTAAGGACAGTTCGCGTCTAATCAGGATTAGTAAGGTTGATGATCAAAACTGAGTTTCTTCTCAGCATTTGCCAATTTGTTTTGTAAGATGTCCTGTAGTTTTACTTGAATTGGATATGTGAGGCAAGCTTGCTTGAAATCAGCAGCTGTAACTGTAGATGATAATATATCAGTCAATGCTACAACTTCTATGTCCTCATCCAGTGTATCAGAAGCCGCAGGTAAAGGTAAACGTGACAAACAATTTGCAGTAACATTTTTCAAACCTGGTTTGTATTGTATTTTGTAGTTGAAATTCAGTAGCCTTGCTCACCATCTAGCTATATGTATTCCAGCTCTTCATAGTCCCTTTGTTGAAAGGAGTGTAGTTAAAGGGCTATAATCAGTGCATAAGGTAAATTCTCTACCCCATAGGTAGGTTCTCCATTTTTCTGTTGCTCAAACACATGCTAGAGCTTCTTTTTCAACAGTTGAAAAGGGTTCTGGATGCAAATGCAACAGTTTTCTCTGAATGATCAGCAGGGATCTGTGTGAGAACTGCAACCAATGCCATAGTCTGAAACGTCTGTAGTAACCACAGTGGGTAGTGCAGGATTAAATAAATCTAGTGCTGGTCTGTTCACAATTAACGGCTTCACTATTTCAAAGCTATGTTGAGCAGTCTCTGACCAAACCAGACTTGAAGTTCCACGTAGTAGTGCTCGAAGTGGCTCCACAACTGAAGCATAGTTGGGAATAAACTTAGAAAACCATGATGTAAGACCTAAGAAAGCTCGTAAGGTCTGGAAAGCAGAGTAGGACATGGTCAGGGTCAGGCAGTAATTCATCTTGTGAAATTATATGACCCAGAAATGACAG
>CM044434.1:57265409-57292555 GCA_024363595.1 Xenopus borealis | reverse complement strand
CAACTGTAATAGCCTTTGCAAGGGTTAAATCCTGCTCTAGGAGCAGTCTCTCTCTAATGGTGAGTTTGTTTCTTCCACTATTTGGTCTCTAAGCATTTCATCTGTTAGATTCTCAAACTCACAGTTAACAACCAGCTCTCTCAAAGCTGCTACAAAATGTTCTGTGGATTCACCATTACGCTGTCCAAATTGGCGGGATTTATTTCTTTCAGCAACCACATTTACTCTTGGCACAAAAGTTCTTTATAACAGTAAGAGCAGTTTCATAACTTTCATCAGGTGATGGTAATGTATAGAATATACGCTGTCCCTCTGCTCCCAGGCAGTGAATAAGTAAAGCACACTTTCTAGCAGCAGAAACCTACCCTTGGTCAGCAGCAATAATGTAATTATTAACATACGGCTCCAAGCAGTAAAAGGTATGGTAGGCTCACCAGGGTTTGGTAGAAAAGGTGCAGGCTACTGCAGAGGTAGAAAAAGACATCCTTATAGCCATTTGTTGTGTTTGGTAGCCAAGGATGAGGAAAGTATAACAGCAGGTTCATGCAGCCATTACATAACAGCAGTAACGCTTACTTTCACTTTCAATCTGTACAGAAAGTCCCGTGTATGCAAAATGACACCGGCAGGCCATTTGTATAAACACCACAGGTGTCAAAACAGAGTGGAACTGGATCAGTACATGTGTTAATTAAATCAGCACATAGACTTGGAGTCATCTATGAGCATTGACACTGGCACAGAAGTGTGCCTGAGCACTCTGTGTACTTGGAATGCCAGGGCCTATTTTGACTCCCAGTCTAGACCTCCCTCTGCCTACCTTGCAGCTTCCCCCAATATAAATCTAGTTAATACCCTAGGTAGGATACAAGTTCCTATAATGTATAAGCTTTTGTATTCCTTATCATATGGTACAATGTCATCAGGTGACAGTTAACCTTACTTTAGGATTATGGATTGTGGGAATTAAAAGAGTACCCAAAGCAAACAAACGCAAGAACTCAGAACTCACTAAGTTGATGCTGCCCATATTCTTAAAGGGAATGTAAAGGCAAAAAAATAAAATCCCATTTTTACTTTCTTTAATGAAAAAGAAATCTATCTCCAATATACTTCAATTAAAAAATGTCTCCTGTTTTTATAAGAAACCTGACTGTATGCAGCAAAATTCCCCCTTCATTTACTGCTGTGGATAGGAATTGTCAGATGTCTCTAACTGCTCTGCAGGGAAACTTTCAAACAGCAGGGGGGAGCCTCCACTTTACTTCCCAGAACTCCAGCAGCTTTGTCTGTTTCCCTGTAAAATTGCCAGTGACTGTGTAGAGATTTGTATCCACATCCTCAGTGCAGTCTGTATATTCCGATTATTAATCAGCCTTGCTGTATTATCTTCTATGGAAGATATTATTTGATTTGTGCTGTTTTGTTCATTTATGACTATCCCTAAGCTTAACCTCCCAACTAAAGTCCAGGCCACACTGAGCATGTGCGTAGTCTTGATATTGATCTTGATATCTTGTCTCACAAAGTTACAACATGACAGCCCCCTGTGGCCAACTTTGACAGCATAAATCATTTGTCTTATTAGGCTTCTGGTGCAATGTTTACATTTGTATACTAAATACAGCATTTCTAACATTATTCTATTTTAGACTTTAGTTCTTTAACTGAAGAAGGAGGTTTAATATGATTTTTACAGACTGCATTCAATACAGTTTGTACTGACATCATCTGTAAGACACAAAAATGCCATTGCTACAGTGTATCCGTGGTCTCAAGTGAGTATAGTAGCAAATTTCCTATCTATATTTCCCCAATTGGTCATTCCAATTTTATTTCACACATGTAGTCTGGGTGCCTGCTAAATACATTTTATCTGGACCTGAGGTCCTGTAGTGCCCCAGCTCTTGCTGTGAGCCTGTGTGTGGGCAATTGCAAACAAACACAAATACAGCCCTCTGTCTTTCTCTTGCACATATTTTCCCCATTACCTCTATGCAACAACCTCCCTTACATCTCTAGTTCAATGTTGTCTTTTTGTCTCTTTCTTCCCACTCTTTAATTCATTGCAGCTGTAAAAACCTTCTCGCCATCCTTTCTATCATGTGGGCAGAAAGGTGAGTGGCAGGAAGAGAATCCCTCTTAAGCCACTATGGATAATATATACCACATGTGTGAACTGGCAAATCTCCCACTGACCGCAAGGCTCAAGTGACACAGGGCTACATTGAAACCGAGTAAATTGCTGCACAGGATCATTTTTGTCTTTTAATTAACTTTTCATCTGATTCCTTCACAGTGTGTCTGTACATTATTAGGTAAAGACCTAAACAATTTCAGCACAAAGTATATCCATATGTCATCTGTGTCTGGCAGGTTAGCCTTGCTTTCATACCTCAAGCCATCTTTATCAGCAATGTACAGGCCTTAGTTGTAAAGATTGTGTAGCTTCCATCAGAATATATATTTTATAGCAGGTGTTCAGTACACATTCTTTTCTTGATTCAGTTACCTGATAGTGTGGTAGCACTGCAGATAGTAAGATAATGGTTAATCTAGGGAGTGGTCCTATTGCATTGAACTGAAACTATATATTGGTGACAGCTTCAGATATAAAACTCTAACAAGAAAAAGAGAACACAGTATTTGGTAAAAACAACATAAAACAAACTAAATTCAAAACTTTTGTGGTGCTTTCATAAGAATTGGTGAACTTTAGGGTCCTAAATAGGACCCTATTTACCAAAGATTTATTAGTTATATACGTCTTTTGGTGTTAAAAGTCCGGAAAAAAAAAGTATTCCAACTCAGACTTGCCAAGTTCGTGTAGAAAACAATGGCAGATTGATTGATATCCTGATCTGCACTGGGTTTTGTTCAATAATTCAAAGATTTTCTGGTTTTCAATGTCAAATAGGCTTCAAATACAAAAGAATCACAGTTTTTGGTGATCTGAAAAATTCTTATGATTAGGCTTTCTTTACGATTTTATCAATTTTTTTCCCGCACAAGAAATGTTCATAAAAATGTATTGATACATGGGGGGGGGTCGCTGTAGATTTGGTCAGAGTAGTTTTCAGAAAATAGTGCAGTATTTCAGTTTGGCCCACTTTAACAAGAGTGAGAATATCATTGGTAGAAGTAAAGTATTACTGTTTTGACAGAAGGGCAATCTTCATGGATATAGAAGAAACATGGCTATATAAGGTAAGGTAAGAAATAATAATTTATGATAATGAATATAGTATTCATTCATTTCCCACAGTGCTTCACGTTCCCAGACACTAAATGGTCAGTTTTACCAAGAGCCGGTTCAACTTCCAGTGCGTTTTTTAATGTAAATGTGAATATCATCAGCATACTAAAATCAATAACATGAGGCTATATTTCTGAAAAATTAGTGCATATGAGCGGAGAAGAAAAGAGTGGTCTTTTAGGTTCTGAGGCAACCAAAAGAATTGAAAAGAGGATGATGGGGTAATTTAGGATAACTAATTCTGAACTTGGGTCAAGGATTTTTCCCATTACATTATTTTTCTCATGTCAGGATCCTACTAGTATTGGTTTGGGTTTCCTTTTGGTGCTCTTGTTTCCTCTCACATTCCAAAACAACATACAGACAAGTGAACAGATATCTTACACGCCTATCAGTAAAGCACTTTATTCTGTTTACCTTGTAAGTATTCAACTGTGCTGCATTATGCAGCCATATCCACAATAGCTATTTTCCATGCCATTTTATTTTAATTTACATATTTCACCTTGTTAATAAATAGGTTTATACAATATTAAACATACAAATGACAGATTACATACAAAAAAACAATAACCTATACTAGAGTAAAAAAGGGCCTTGATAATGTCGAGGGTCTTCTTCATTATATACAAATGAATAGTACACTGCTATTTTCAGGCAAAATAGGCCCCATGCTGAAGTTGAATGAGAAATTTATGAGCAAGTGCTTATAACCGCCTAAATCATAAGGAAAGGTTATAAAATAGTTTACCTACATTGAAAGGCATGCATCCAGGGTTGCCATTTGTCATATCCACAAATCCTATGAATCATCTCTCCTTCTCCAGGACCAGTCCAGTGGTTATATGCAGAATGTAGAATAACCAGGCAGTGCATATGCATAAATAATATTTGTGAGAGACTATTAGATACTGCATACTTGAGATTTAGCATTTCCTTGTCCTTTAATGCATTTCGAACCTGTAGTCTCATAACACCCCTAGTCTCATTTGTAATACAAGACACTAAGGTGCAAATTCCCAAAAGAGTGCAAATTTGCCAGCAACGGCTTCACAGCCATTGCAACACTTTGACAGGGGTAAATTCAATGGGACTATTCTAATTCACTAAAGTGCGAAGTTGTATGCAGGGTGCCAAATACTGGCGAATTTCCTCTAGCATTACTTCGGCAGAGTGAGTTCTTGCGCTCAGGCTAATTTGCATATGGCAGGCAACTTAAAATTGAGCTATTTATGTTACATGGTGCATCTAAAACATTACATTTACACTGATATCTAGACATGCCGAGGGAACCTTAATAAAGTCAATAGAGTTGTTTTAATGCCCTTCACATAATCCCAATGTTAAATAATATGCCATGTGGTAGAAAATGTATGGGGGAAACCGGGTACCCGAAAATATTTTTATGCCTTTTGCAGCCTAACACCCTGAAAAAATGAAAACGCTAGTGTTTTTTTTAGACTTTTAGAAGATATTCCACTCAAAAATTATGATGTAAGTAACTGAAGATTGAGGATGTTCTATGCACTCCAATGCACTTCGCCAGGTCAGAGCTGGTAAGGCAAGTCTGGTGATAGAGGTAACATTCAGTAAAATCTGCATCTTGGTGAATTTGCGGTGTTACGTCAATTGCTCAGAGTGAAAATTTGCCTGGCATTAGAGTACAAAGCAATGCTATCGTCTATCTCCTTAGCTATCAATGTGCTGCCTGCATCCATTAGTAAATCGTCGAAGTAACAAAATGACGTCACGCTGGTGAATTTTCTCTAGCGTTTGTCACTTTGCCCTTTAGTGAATCTGCTCCTAAGTATGCTCTAGTACAGTATAGTGTAGTAACCAACTAGATGTTTGCCTTTTAACAAATGACCAGTAAATGATTCCCTCCTATTGGCTGCTATCTGTGATTAAACCAGTTGCAAAAATGTAGTACATTTCCACACAAGAGTATTATTACCACATTTTCAGTTCTCTTCATAGTCAAACCCTTTTATTGCTCCCCTGCGTTTTAAAATCTATTTTATGTAGAGTTATGTCTGTAAAAAAAACTACTACTACTAAGAGTAAAAATCTGTGTTGATTTTTTCATGCAATACAATATCATGATAATAATGTCTAGTGATAAGGGGGCATCCTCCTGATTTTTTTTTTTAATAAAAAGTGGTGTCAAGGTTATGGGGGAGTGCTGTCTGAATGTACTGAGACTCAGGCAAGCAACCAGGACTTTGGGTTTGGAAGTCCATCAAGGGTTAATATGTGATAGGTTGGACAAATCCTTTCATATGTTGCTTCTTCTAGTCATGTTTAAGCTTTTGCTTATGCAAATACAAAAGTAATACATAGATCAAAGAAGGTTCTTAAACCATAAATTACCTGACTGCACACATTCTCTCTATCCTGTTCATGTTTCTTAAGTCTGTCTTTTGGGAATGATAATAGGGCACATTCACAGTTCTGCTCTCCTCTTTCCCTATGGTATTTAACCTTCTCACTTCCATTTCTGTATTCTTTTACACATTATAGCACTGCTTAACATGGCTATGGATGCACATACATTTATTGCTATCTGTATTCTAAAAATATTATAAACAGTGTTATTTAAGCATTTATTCATATTGAGATCACTAATTATTTTAAACCATTTGAGAAATAAATGGCGACTCATAAGAAAAATTACCAAAAATATCATTTACATTTAAGAGCATCTTCAATTCATGTTTGCATTGTTCCAGATTCTCATTTAATGCTTAAAGCGTATAACAACTGTAGAGCAAGAATTCTTAACTGATGGATTAAGACCCAAAACTCAAGGGCCCAAGTGTATAACAAGCAAAATCAGGTGTATACAGGACTGTATTTAGGCAGCTTCTAGTGCCTATACAGTAAATACAGCCCTGGGTACATAAGTGATGTGCTGATTTAATTTGGGTACCTTGATGAAAAGTTTATGGCACATTGCTATAATTATATGGCATAATTTATGTTTGCAGCAGTGTTGGCATTTATTAAATAAATATTCATGTAGCACTGCCTGTTGGGGGTCATAGATGATATAATCCCACTAGCTCATTATAGGAGATTATTTAGATTATTACTTTTTTACGCAAAAAAAACAGTAGCTATGCACTGGATGGGTACTACACCTCCGACACTAAAAGCCTGGAAAAAACTAGTCAACAACGCAATTCCATTGTACAAATTAACATATGAAAACAGGGGATCTCAACATAAATTTGATAAGGTTTGGGGCCCATGGTGTGAACTTGATGATATATACAGCGAGAGAGTTGATTAATTAGTATAGATACCATATGGATATTAAATACTGAATACAGTCAATTCTAATGCCAAATACTACCTTGTTACTGCTTAATGGGAAAGATACAATAGTAAGGGATTCGACTATATGTATATCAGGTGAAGTACAAGCTGTATACTGTAACAAATTAATTGTATTTATCTGACCTAGAAACTATACATTCCTTCTTGACAATTGCTCTAAGTATGTTGTTTTGTCTTAACTGTTAATTGTTTATCTCTTAAAATAAAACATACCTTTAAAAAAAAATATTCATGTAGCACAACCATTTTCTTAAACATACCTTTATCAGTAGTTATTGGCGTGCCAACTGCCAATAAACCATATCCACCTCATAGATTATATGCAGTTTATTTTAATGGAGAGTAAAGCTGGCCATCGACTTTAAGATCTGCTCATGTGACAACATCGCCAAACGAGTGGATCTTTCCCTGATGTGCCACTATTGACAGGGAGGATTACGATGAGGGCAGTGGGCTCCAACGGGTTGGTCGGCTCCTGAAATCTCCTCCAACTGCGCATGCCCTGAAAACGCTGGTCTACTTACGTGGAAGACCGAAGGAAGAAAATGGCTGCTGTGAACTCCCGTGGAAAGAATCTGGGGGGTGGATGTAGGCTGGGGAGGAGGAGGGAGTGGGGTCTACACAGGGGAGGGTTTTTTAATTACAGGTTGAATTCTCTTTTAATGGTTAGGAGAAGATGACATTTCATGTGCATAATTTCATGAGCTATAAGAAAGGCTGTGTTTGGCCTCACAGTATCCAATACGGTGAGTACACATGGACACAACTGTATGTATGTATGTATGTATAATTTTATTTGTAAAGCGCTATTAAGGAGCTGCAGTGCAGTACAGTGCACAAAAGTACAATATAAATATAAAAGTATACAGGGGAGAAAATCACATAATAAATATATATACAGAATCATAGGACAAAGAGCTTAAGTGCTATGTGGGAAGAGACATAGTGGGAAGGAGGTCCCTGCCCCGTAGAGCTTACAGTCTAAATGGATGGGTCTAACATACAGGTACAAATTGGAGATGAAAAAGGACACATGGAAAGGCACAGGACTTGGCAAATGATCTAGTGCTCCAAAAGGCTCTTAGTTTTTCTTGAAGAGATTGAAAGAGGATTACTCACAGAGGAATTCAGGGATCGAATTCCAGAGGTAAGGATTAGCAAGATAGAAGGGTTTTGAGACAAGTGGATGTGGATGGTGTGAAGAGAAGATGGCTCTGAGAAGAGTGGAGAAGACTTCTGAATATCTATGAATATCTTTGCTTGTACAATATTTCTAATACTAACACATATTTATAAGACAGATAAATGATTTCTCACAGAGGTTTATGTCTATATGGAAGTGATAAAATATTGCTGTGGTTTATTTATGAACAAATACAGTGTTCAGGCCAGAAATAGATTGATTTGCTATTGAACCCTTAGCCTGCATCAGCAGGCCTGCCACATGCTAGTTCTTATCTACTAGGCTAGGGTAACATTCAAATATGGGCACCTGCAATCAGTGGAGTCCAAGGAAGGAGCTTAGGGAACTTTTTACATAACCTGGTACTAGTTGGCCGTATTCTTCAAATTTCTCACAGTAGTGTTGTGAACCGTTATACATCAAACTGCCAGAAAATCCCCTTCAGGGCTTACACCTTGAGGTCCACTAGCTTCTAGTAGGATAGGTTTGGCTTCACAAACCCAAACCACCCCTTAGTATTTCTGACTGGAGACCATTCTGTACAATGCCCATGCAGTGCAAAAAGGAGCACCCGCAGAGGATCAACTTAATTTATATACTGTTATACTGTATTATCCTTAAGTCACTATATCTATTTTAAAACCCAAGCTATGCCTTAATGTTCCTTATCTGACTAATATTAGATTACACGTTTTATGTTGCACTGCTTGTCTTGATTTTACTTTGCTCCTGGCACATTCTAACAAAAGGTTTTGCAGAAGCTGACTCTTTGCTACTTTTGTCCCCACAGAACAAGAGCCTTTTTGCTGCTTCCTTTGTTATGCAGCATTATTGTTTTCCTTTTACCTGAACATTGCCCACCCTCTAATAGTAAGTCATTAATTATGATAATGATGATAATCCTTGTCTGCATCTGCAGCAACTCCAGATAAAAAGAAAGGCAGTTTCCCCACAGCAGCTCAGAATGATGGAGGCACAAAGCTCCATTGTTCTCTAAAACTTAGAAGAGAAAACTGAGGAGTGGGGAGGTTTATGTGTCAAAGGTTCCCAGTGCTGAACTGGAATCTAAACACTACAAGGTTTATGAATGAAAAAAGAAAATCCCATTACCAGCAGAGGGATTTGCATCTTATAATGCCAATGGAATTGTTTTCTTTTGCACTGGGGGAAGTGACACATGATTCATGATAGTTGAAATATCAATAGAAGATATTTATTATTTTTGTTATCCATAAATCTTCTGCCAGTACAGAAATAAAAAGCAAAGCATTTTCCTCTGTATCACCACCTCTACCACAGACATTACCTCTGATGATTTTGAAAAATTAAAGAGCATAAGTGAATGCAGATGGAGCACTTGGTATTGCTAATACTACCCTTTGTTCAGAATTTCATTTTGCACATCACTGAGATAAAAGACAGAGCTTTGTTCAGATGAATGCATAAGGATATTGCACATCATAAGCAAATATGGCAGCATAAACATAATATTACAATTATTCAGTTCAAGCTGGCCATACAACCTAATGTATGGTCAGGTCATTTAGCAATATTCACTGGTTTCACTTTGCTGCCCACATGTAAAATTTAATCTTCCACTGCTTGGACAGGGAGCTGTATATCAACAGATACAGAACCAAGAGGAACAAAAATTTCCTCTATCTTCTGGTCAACTTTTGCAGTTTCTAAGTAGCTACTCCTGAACCCTAATTTTTGTTTTACTCAATTGTTTGTTTTACTCAACAGTCTCAATTTAAGCACTTTACATTTTTCATAAAATTCCTTTTCACAGTTTGTGCTTCACCTTTGATCTGCTTTCATGGAACTATTCACTTGGTCTTAAAGAGTAATATCAAGTTACATTTCATTCTTACAAAATACATTGTTGTAACAATGACACATTTATATAGAATAAGAAGAGCACAAAACAAAGCCTTCATGTCTGTGATCAAAGTTTGGAAACGTAGTATTCAGAGGTATACTTTGTTGTTTTTTGGTATAAAGGGCATTTTATGTTATTCTGAGTTTAAATGAATCACATTTACGGTCTCAATCTTTTCAGGATAAATCTCAATACCAAATACATATCACAAAATGATGGAAATGTATTTGAAAATCTATTAGTCCTATAACACATTGCATTTTTTCTAGTACTTTCTAGTACTTTGCCACATTGCATATTTTGCACAGCTGAAGATGCTCATGTTGCTTACAGCTGGAATTCTATGCAAAACTGGCACTTTTAAGGGGGGATGTTGCCTAAAAATGCTTTGTTTTAAGCCATAGCCCTCAAAAGAAATTCCAAGTTTACACAATTGGTGCCAACAGTATGGGGTTATTTAATAAAACTCAACTTTTTCTCAGTCTGTTTTGGTCGCAATCTAATGTTCAATAAGGACATTATTGAATTAGAGAGAATGCAGAGAAGGGCAACCAAGCTGGCAAAAGGTATGGAAAATGTTAGCTATGAGGAAAGCCTAGCCAAGCTGGGGTTGTTCTTGCTGAAGAAGCTTAAGGTGCTTAAGGGTGGATATGATAACTGTGTATAATGATGGCTGATACATTAGATGATTTTAAGAAGGAGTTGGATTGCTTTTTAGCAAGGGAGGGAATACAGGGTTATGGAAGATAGCTCATTGTAAAAGTTGATCCAGGGACTAGCCCGATTCTTTTTCCCTGAGGAAAATTGGAGAGGCTTCAAATGGGTTTTTTTGCATTTCTCTGGATCAACTAGCAGTTAAGCTGTGAAGGTTGAACTTGATGGATGTGTATCTTTTTTCAACCTAACTTGTTAAAGGTACTATGTTTTAAAAAAAAATTATCCTACCAAACTCCCAAAACCATATGCCTTTAATTTACCAATAATTTTTCTTGAAAAAAACGCAGCAACAAAATTGAACGTCAATTCCAATCATGCAACTTTTTGGAACTGACAACTCAAATTCAATAATCTGGATATTGGAGCGAAAAACCAGTGCAAACAGCCTGAAGCTATTGAGAAACCTGAAGATAAAAAAACATGTTCTAGTTGTTAATGACAGGTTTTAGCTGGAGTTCAAATTTTTTGCAGATTTTTTCAGATTCAATTTTTTAGCAGTTTTGGAGCATGAAAATTTTGAAAAAACTTTTTCCTCTTGAAGCTTCCTAAATAGGGCCCCAAAATATTTTAGTGTTTTGACCATGTGTTTTGTCAGATACAACAAATAACAAAGGCAAATCTCTTGTAAGTGATTGTATTATTGGTGATAACGCTTCTCACAAGAATACAAGAAATTGTAATTCTAAGGAACATCTGATTGAAAATGTTTAATTACATTTAATTGACAATAATACCATAGAAAGGCTCTTCAGGAATATCTATGGGGACATAATATAAAGAACTTGTTTATTGATTGATGTAAAAAAATCCTGTTGGTTTTCTAGTGAGCTTGAAGCCTCTTTCTATGGTATTGCTGTCAAATATTCCACCCCCTGAGTTGACAGTTTGGAGCTGGTGCACCTAGACCACAATTTCAACTTGGTGAGAGTAACAACCTTTGGTATTTGTGGCATCTTTCAGTTTAATTATATTTACATGTAAATGTCACTTAAATCAGCACATGGCTTGTTGCTTATATTCTGTGCAGGTTTGGTTCTGACTCCTAAAATAATGTAGAAATTAAAATGTTCCTTAAAACCTACTCTGTCTACTCTTACCTTAGATGTAGCCATGAATACTTTCACCATGCAGTACCTCCCCCCCCACTTTTTTACTATCACCCACTAATTTACAGATCCCCACCTACCACTCTCATGGAGTATTATGAAAAATCTCCTCCCCTGAGGGCTGAACTCCTTAAGCTCAGCTCCTGGAGTTCTATGAACCACTTGAGACCCACAATAACTCACAGTATTTATCACATGGGTCAGTCACAATATGAATTTCAACCATTGCCACCACCAGAAAATATAGTGAATAATTATTCTGCATGGAGACAAGGCTACTATGTTTCACCAAGGCCACAATTACTCGTAGATAGTGATGGGTGACCCACAGGGCCATCATCAGTGAGGCACGGGGGATCTCTGGGGATTTCTGAATGGGGATGCTGAAGAAGCTGCACCAGAGAAGAAGGAAGCCACCACAATGGAAAGGAAGAAAGAAGTCACGTTGTAAAAGAACAAAGAAGCCGTGTCGGAAAAGAAATAAGAAGCCGCAACAAAAAAGAACAAGTCGCAACAGAAATGAGTGAGGAAGCTGTGTTGGAAAAGAACGAAGAAGCCATGACGTAAACAAATGAAAAGCACTTGCAGGGGGCACTGGCACTGTTAGATTTTTTTAACTTGTCAGGGACTCTGGCATCTATTTTTTTATTTTTTTTAATCTCTAGCCTACATAAAATACAGAATATAATTTATGTGGAAATAAATAATAAATGTGGAAAGTAGTAGGCTGCTATGATGCCTAGGTACAGGGCCACTCTTGACATGAGGCAAGGTGAGCGACCATTTACAAGGAACAGCACACAACCTAGAAATTTGGCTACGCTAGTGCAGAGAGCGATATTGTGCTCATTGCACTAGAGATGCTGCCCCCCTTTGACTTTCTCTGATTCTAATGTTTAAATGAGGAGCAGGAGAGGGGGGTGGCATTGGGGGTGTTTCCTCAGGCGGCAGCACCCCCTGAAAGGTCCCAGTCTAGGTATTAGTGCTGTTTCAGATAAAAAATAAAGATACAGGTCTCAAGATTTGAATCTACTTAGTAATAGAGAGAATGGAGACATGTCTTTTAAAGTGGACCTGTCACCCAGACACAAAAATCTGTATAATAAAAGTCCTTTTTAAATTAAATATGAAATCCAATTTCTATTTTTTATTAAAGCATATCAGCTGTCAATCAAATATTGTCTGCCCCTCCTCTATGCCAATGACAATTACTTCCACTTTCAGCACATTCAGCACTTCCTAGATGTCACTGCTCTCCACACATTCCCCCATTCTCTTCACTGTTTAATTGTGTAGTCAGGGCATGGGGATGGACATTGGGTCCCCCATTCTGGTGCACAAACAAGATTATAAGATGATATAATGTTTGCCTTATTAACAGTGTCCACAAAATGGCCTGCCTGCTTACTATAATTTTGAATTCCCAGACTGAAAGAAACAACAATCAAATAATTTATATAGTGTAAATAAAGTTAATTTTGCTGGACTAATGTGATAAAATAGGATTTTGAATGTTTTTGGGTGACAGGTCCACTTTAATAGTTTGAGGCTTCTTACCTCTTAGGAGCAATAGTTATTTAATTTTGGGTGGTAAAAATGGACTCTTCCTTAAATTATAAATAGTAACATTCTGCAAATCAAGACAGTATGTGAAAACCAAACACAACTGGCTAAAGCGTAATTGTGCCACGTATATGAGATCAGATGCCCGGAAACATGTCAGGCATGCTGTGTTCCGATCTTATATTTTTAAGATTTCATACAATAATATTTTAAAGATAGAGCTGGTTTGAATGTGCACTGGTTGCTGGTCCATAGATGTCTGAAATGCCATGAATTTATACCACCTACAAAGTCGAGTAAGCCATTCAGAGACAATTTCAGTCACTAATATAATTCCAAAAAACCCAAGCAGCATAAAAAATGCATTGTAATTACCAGTGTGCTACATATTATGGAAAATGTGAATGTTTCATACTTCTTGATGTTCTATAACTGTGCCTGTTATTCTGGGACTCCTTAAAACTTATAAGCAGTGCACTCTCTGACATTTATATGCAGAATGTAAAAGCACTGGTGCCATGTAGGGTTAAATGAATAAAATGTCAATGCAGGGAAAAAAATTCCTTAGAAGGCAGGAGGAAAGATGTACCATATTATATCCAAATACATTTTTAATAGTCACACGAGTATAACATTTTTACTTTTAAAGGGAAACTGTCATGGAAAAACATGTTTTTTTTAAAACGCATCAATTAATAGTGCAGCTCCAGTAGACTTCTGCACTGAAATCCATTTCTCAAAAGAGCAAACAGACTTTTTAATATTCAGTTTTGAAATCTGACATGGGGCTAGCCATTTTGTCAATTTCCCAACTGCCCCTGGTCATGTGACTTGTGCCAGCACTTTAGGAGGGAACTGCTTTCTGGCAGGATGTTTTTTCCTTCTCAATGTAACTGAATAGTACGCAGTGGGACATGGGTTTAACTATTGAGTGATGTTCTTAGATCTACCAGTCAGCTGTTATCTTGTGTTAGGAAGCTGTTATCTGGTTACCTTCCCATTGTTCTTTTGTTAGGCTGCTGGGTGGGGGAAAGGGAGGGGGTGATATCACTCCAACTTGCAGTACAGCAGTAAAGAGCACAAGGGACATGATTTCAAAATGAAATATAAACTATTAACTGATACATTTTGAAAAAAATATTTTTCCCATGACAGGATCCCTTTAACAACGTAAATTAAAAATTAAACTGTATTTAAAATGCAGTGAAGTTTTGCCTGGGCTATATTCATATTTCTTTACTTTTTAAAGAATAAAATATTTGCAAAGTAGTTTAAACTTGTGTGTCTTTAAAAGGGAAGCACACAGCAACACCGTTTCCTCAATAAGGTTTTTAGTTAATGACACCTTGCCAAATTGTAATGGCATTTTTGTTTAAAGGGATGGGAACGACCAAAGTTTTAATACGCCAAAACCCAATAGATCATATTTGAAAGGTTGATGTTTTGTTTAGCAAATTAGTATTTGTCAGAGGTTTTACAGCAATCTGGTTATGGTGTTGCTGTCTTCCCTATAACACCTTAGGACAGTATAAAATGCATATTATCAATATCGTTCATGGGAAGATGCCGACATCTGTGTCCAGACCTAAAGACTTGAACCCTTATTATTTGTTCACAATACTGTCATGGAAGCACTGAAATCATGTAGGGGATTATTTACTAAAAATCTACTTTTTCTCACTTTTTAAAAAGAATATTTGACCAGAGTCCCAAATCCAAATACCTTTAATTTATCACTAACATTTCTTGAAAAAATTGGTGTGACAAAAATTTGCAACAAAATCGAGCATCAATTCGAATCATGCAACTTTTTCAAATCGTTCCTCTGAAAAATCATCAGATTATCGAACAAAAACCATTGCAAACAGCCCGAAACTATTGAAAACCCTAAATATACAAAACATGTTCCTATCTGCCATTGACTGCTAAATAATTTAGACAGGTTACTTGTCCTGGGTACCTAAGTGTATCACTCAGGATCCAAAATAATTTATGAACAATGTACTGGTTTTCTGGTGAATATTGCCAGTGTAGCGTAGTATAGATGTCAATTCAGCGTCTGACAACAAGACATGTTGATTGCTGCTATAAGAAGAGGCTATGCCATTAGAAAGCTCTGTGATATATGGGTGGAAGGTAGTTTTATATGGGTCTCCACCCAAAAAAAGTTTTTGCTAGATTAAAGAAAAATCAGTTTTAAGCAACCTCATACAGTGTAGCAGACGTTGTTTCTCATGGATGCCTGTTAGCCAGCTGACTTTTGCAAATGTTGATATTTAACTTTATTCTGTCAAACTGATACAGCTCAAAGCTTGTCTAAATTAAAGCACTGAAAAAAAATGTTATTCTCAATTTGATTTTTATTGTTTTTATTTTTCCATTAACACAAAACAATAACAGAAGAGAAATTACACAATAAATATCAGATGAAATTTCTTTGTGATAGATGTAGAAAAAAATCTTTTTTTTATCAGTCAATATTTGTTTAAACATGTATTATAAATCTGTACAAAAAGGGCTGATTACATCAGTGTCAGCAGAATTATTCAATAAACAAATAAACTGTTTTTCCCAATAATCTTACCTGCTGTTGTTTTTCTTGGGGGGGGGGCGGATTAGGGTGTGTGTGGCCGGTTCTGAGTGAAGGAGAAGGATTAATTATTGTATTTATTCGTTCTGAATCAACAGTGTTGCGAGGTGTTCAGACAGCCATGGGGTCCACATTTTTTCGGGCAACCTCAGCTAATGTAAATTAGCTGATATAGGGGGACTGAGTTATTTACTAATTCGATCCATCTCCTTTTTGTTGGTGGTTGTTCAGATTTCCATTGAAGGTCTATGAGTCAACTGAAAATGTATTTTAAGTATAGTTCATTTATATAATGTATGTGACAGCTTGTTCTGACTTTTACTTGGCATTTTAAATTGTAAGCTCTTCTCCCTCCATTTTTCAATAACCCTTGTTTATTAAATTTTTGTTAGACCTCTGTGTGTTTTAAATTGTTGTAAAGTATTACATAACTTGATGGCACTATTAAATAAATGATCATAATGTTTTACTCCACTGTGATGATGGAAAAACATAATCAGTACAAGCATCCATACTTACCTGTCACCACTCTCCATTAAAATTAATTGCAAATGCTTAGCCTATAGAAGACAATAACTTTTTTCACAAGGTAGTGGCTTTTTATGGAGATGATTTATTGGATTATTTTCCAGGGTTTTGCTTTTAATGTCACATATCACTACAGACTGCAACAAATCGGCAGCTCTTGCTTTCACGCAAACCATTAAGGAGTCATAATAAGAAAATTTAACTTAGCCAAAACCTGAAACCACCAAATATTATATCAGTATCACAGCTATAGTAGCTAAAATGTATATGGATCCTAAACTTTCAACTAGGTTGAGATTTAGATCAGAGGTTCTACTAACTGGATGAAAACAAAGAAGGATTTATAACAAAATCTTCTGGGTTTTCTCTGCATTATAGAAACAGACTGTAATAAGTCTAAGGATTATACTATGTATAAAGAATATCCAAATTACAATTCAAAACACCTACAAACTCCTGCAATCTAGATTTATACCATTAATGAAAGTTTTATTATGTGACATACTTTCCACTCGTCTTCATTTTATTATTTATCGTTGTGGCTTCCCTATTCTGATTCTGTGTTATCAGGTTGTTAGGGTTAGCAACCAAAAAAAATCCCTGATGCTGAACTCTCTTGATGCATGATAATACCTTCAAGTTTCAACTCCCCTTAAAATATGGCTATAACTTACCTTGTTTGACCAATATAAGTATGTAATCTGTGGGGATGTCTATTCCAGTTTTTACTTTAGCAAAGCCTTTTTAGATATAACAATTTTTTGTTTCCATGCAGAAAATGATCCTGCTAAAAAAACTAAATTGACACAGGTATCAGTTAGTTAGCACGGTGGCCATTGTTTATAGGCAGAAATACATCCCATTAAGTTATGGCCATAAGTGCACACACAAAAAGACACCACAATTACTTTTTCTCACTAGTGTTTGGATGCCTTTCTGCATTTACATCAGCAATTGTGTACAATTGTGTACCTATTCTAATTTTTTCAGCATTGGGGAAACACAGCTCCCAAAATCTCCTGCACACCTAATCCCCAGTGCTCTTGCTGGGTCCTGGCCTGAAAATACCTCAAGATAGAATGGACTGGTGGAAGTATAGTATGGGATAAAAAGAATCCTGGTATACAGTTACTTTCAGGAATAATTATTTACATATTAGCTTTTTTGCACTTTGCAGGCTAGCTGTGCTTCATGACAATGTACTCTTCTTTTCAATCTTGCATGAGAAGCAGAGTGCAGCATATCTTGGCCACACTTGCTATTCGGAATAAGGTTAAATAGGGGATTCAATTATTAGAAAGGTGAATAGAGTAATCTGCCATAAGGACCCTACATGCCAAACAGCCTGCTGCTTCCTGGTGCTAGGGTTCGGCATGTGGTGGAATGAGTGGACAGATTATTGGGATGGGCTATTGAAGACCCAGAAGTCTTGGTACACATAGGTACCAATGACAAAGTTAGAGGAGGTGGTGAATTTAAAAAAAATAGGTGTAAAGTTGAGGGAGAGGACTTCCAAGGAAATTTTCTCAGAGATTTACCTGTGCCACAAGCAACTCTAAGAAGACAGTGGGAACTTGGGGACATTAATGTGTGGCTGAAAGATTGGTGTAGGGAGGAGGGTTTTGTGTTTTTGGAGAACTGGGCTGATTTCTCAGTCGGCTACAGGCTCTTTGGTAGAGATGGGCTGAACCTCAATGATGTTGGTGCAGCTGTTTTGGGAGAGAAGATGGCTAGACGGTTGGAGGAGATTTCAAACAAGGTGTGGGGGGAGGGTTCAGTTAAAGATTTAGGTTAGATAAGATAGTGGGCAAAGGAAGGGAAAATGGGGGAGGACATTTGGTTGGGGGTACTGTTAAGGATAGGGAGGACCACATGTTATATGTTCAATATGGTACCAGTATTAAATGTATGTTTGCAAATACAAGGAGTCCGACAATGGGAGAGCTAGAGGTGCTGGAGGGAAAATATGATACGATTGGTGTGGCCAAAACATGGCTGAATGAGTCGCATGACTGAGCTGTTAATATAAGCGGCTATACTTTGTTTTGGAGGTACAGAGACAATAGAGGGGTATGTCTGTTTGTTAGGCAGGATTTAAAAGCTTATAAAAAGGAGCATGTTATGTTAGAAAATGAGGAGGCAGAAGGCTTATGGGTGGAGTTCACCAATTCTAGTCCAGCGAATTAATTGTAGGGGTATGTTATAGACCCCTAATATAATTGAGGAGGAGGAGTCCAAGCTCCTGATGCAAATAGAAAAGGCTGCTAGTTTGGGCAAAGAAATGATAATGGGTTAATGAGTTAATCAGTTAATGGGAACAAGTTTATAAACTTGTTGCATGACATTTTATGGCACAGGTTGTTGAGAAGCCTACCAGAAAAAATGCTATTCTGGATCTAGTGATCTCAAATGATTCGGAACGTATAACAAATGTGAAAGTCATTGAACCCCTGGGTAATAGTGATCATAATGTTATATCATTTAATGTCTGGTGCAAAAAACAAATACATAATGGGGCAACAAAAACCATGAATTTCGGAAAAGCTAATTTTAGTGCCTTGAGGGTTGCCCTTCAGAGCATTGATTGGGGCATTATGTTTTCAGCTAAAAACACAGAACAGAAATGGTTGTCATTTAAAATGATATTAAATCATTACTGTTCTCAATTTATTCCCTTAAGGAGTAAATGTAGACGCTCTAAGAATTACCCTATGTGGCTTAATACAAAAGTAAATAAGTTAATAGGAAATAAGAGAAAGGCATTTAAAAACTACAAATCTGTTGGGACAAAAGCTGCATTTAATGAATATAAACACTATAATAAATGTTGTATATTCGTAATATGGAAGGCAAAGAAATGAAATGAAGAGTTAATTGCGGCGCAGGCGAAACCTAACCCTAAAAAGTTTTTAAAATATAGCAATAGTGAAAAGATGCAGGTCGAGAGTGTTGCTCCATTAAATAATGGTACCAGTATTGTAGTAACAGATGCAGAAAAGGCAAATGTGCTAAATCAGTTATTTTCTTCAGTGTATACAATAGAGGAGTCTGAGTTCTCAGGCTCACTTCATAGCTCCACTGATGGCTTAGCTCAGTCTAATCAGTGGCTGACTCAGGATATGATTTATAAAGCTTTAATAAAAATTAATGTAAACAAGGCTCCAGGGCCTGATGACATACACCCCTGGGTTCTAAGAGAGCTTAGTTCAGTTTTAGACCAGCCCCTATTTCTGATTTTCTCAGATTTCATCTGGTATAGTGCCTATGAATTGGAGAAAAGCTGATGTCATTCCAATATTTAAAAGGGATCACGTTCTCAGCCTGGCAATTATAGGCCAGTAAGTTTGACATCTGCGGTGGGCAAATTATTTGAAGGCTTGTTAAGGGATCACATTAAAATTTTTGTCCTAGTGAATGGTATTATGCGCAGTAATCAGCATGGCTTTATGAAGGATAGGTCATGTCAGACAAATTTGATTGCTTTTTATGATGAGGTAAGTAAGATGCTGGACTATGGGGGGGGGCATACATGTGATCTATTTTGATTTTGCCAAACTGTTGTACACCATGCCCCACATATGGCTGCTTTCTAAACTAAGGTCTGTTGGGCTTAATGAAGTCGTTTGCACATGGATAGGAAACTGGCTACAGGATGGTTGTTAATGGTACAGTCTCTACTTGGAGTAAGGTTCTTAGTGGGGTCCCTCAGGGCTTGGTATTGGGTCCATTTTTATTTAGCTTGTTCATTAAAGACTTAGGGGAGGGTATTGTAAGTAATGTATCAGTGTTTGCAGATGACACGAAACTATCCAGCCCAATTAATTCCATCCAGGATGGGGCATAATTGAAACAGGATTTTGACAAACTGGCAATCTGGGCAGCTAAGTGGCAAATGAGATTTAATGTTGATAAATGTAAGATCATGCACCTGGGATGTAAAAATATCCAAGCCACGTATACCCTTAATGGGACTGCACTCAGCAAATCCATTATGCAAAAGGACCTTGTAGATAATAAACTTGGCTGTGGCAAGCAATGCCAGTCAGCAGCATCAAGGGCAAATAAGGTCTTGAACTGTATTAAAAGGGACATAGAGTCACGGAGGAGGTAATTCTTCCACTTTATAGAGTACTTGTAAGGCCCCATCTAGAATATGCTGTTCAGTTTTGATTAGAAGAAAAGAGGTTCCGCCTAACTATTCAAGAGGGTTTTTTTTACAGTGAGAGCTGTCAAGATGTGGAATTCTCTCCCTGAATCACTTGTACAGGCTGATACATTAGATACTTTTAAGAAGGGGTTGGATGGCTTTTTAGCAAGTGAGGGAATACAGGGTTATGGAAGATAGTACAAGTTGATCCAGGGACTAGTCTTGCCTTTTGGAGTCAGGAAGGAATTTTTCCCCCTCTGAGGCAAATTGTAGACGCCAATTTTTTTTGCCTTCCTCTGGATCAACTAGGCAGGTTAAAAAGTGAAAAGTTTGAACTTGATGGACATGTGTCTTTTTTCAGCCTAACTTACTATGTTAATATGTATTAACCCTTATGTGTATATTAGCTTAGAAAACCAAAGAGAAAATTATCATGAAATAGATAGATTATCAGTGTAACAGTGTTGGTTGTAAGATTTTGTTAGAGAAAGACATATAGAAGAGAAAGACAGGCATCATACATTAAACTTATGTAACACCACACAATTTTCTCTAACCCTGTAGTGTGGTTCGCCAGTGCCTGACAGCCCTTTGTTTGTGTATTAAGTGAAAGAAATTCTAGCATTGAGTACTTCATTTTTAAATAGCCATTGAATGCAGGAAAGGATTTCATGTGTGACATCTTGGTAATATACAAAATGTGCTGTGCCTTGATCTGTGGTAGAAACTGAATATTTTAAAGGTATTACTAATAAAAATAATTCTTAGAAATAATTAAAAGTAAATTATTTATATTAAGTGCTTTTTCTCTAAAGTTACTAATATGCATTGACATAAATGATGGTGGGGGGACCAAAATAGAATAAATCAAGATTTCATTCATATTCTAGTACAGCAGCCTTCTTAATAAGGTGTTAACAGAATAAGATCTCCTGATAGCATTACATTGGTGTTAATCAACTGGTAAAGTACACCTTGTGCCTCTAGGATTTGCACTATGTTTAATTAAATATTGATATTAAATTCTCTGGTAAGCTCTTGGTGACCCAGTCTGATATTGTGTCTATTTTCGTTTATTTTCTATACCTGTTAGGGCTTATACATATGATCGTTCTTACCCGCACAGATACATTCCACGCATGTTTGGCTCTTACAAGTGCTTGTGTGAGTACAGGTCTTTTAGAAGAATAGATAGTGTATTATCCTGCACTCCCCTATAGTGTTTTTGGTAAGAACCTGGTAAGAACTTTTGTATGTTCGAGCCTTCACTATATGAGCAATATTCCAGTGCTTTTTAAAATCTTCAGATCCGTTCGCTTGTGAAGGGAGATATTATTTGTTACTGTGATACCTGTTGCCACCTGAGAAGTCTTACTGCTGCCGCCCCCCCCCTTTTTTGGTAAAAGGTGATCCAGGCAGGGGGTCCATGACGCTGCCGGAGGGGGTCCAAGGGTGCCCAGAATGCTAGAACAGCAAGACTTTCATTTTAAAACCTGGAAATTCTGCTCTTAAAGTTACCAAGAGAGGCAACCAGTGGAGTGCTGCTGCCTGAGGTAGTTTCTCAACCCACCTCATTGTCACAGCGCCCCTGTATGATATTAGTGTATTTTAACCTTTGCACTAACCATGAACTCATTGTTTCATTGTGTAAGTATTTATATGCACATTGAGTACAATTTGGAGAGTAGGGTTGCCACCTCACCCCTTTAATACCGGCCACATATTAAATCTGTATCCTGCATGGCAATTAATTTAGATGCATGCTGCATAGCTGCACGTAAATCAGTTGTCTGAAGAATGCATTTAAATTAATTTAAATTAGCCATGCAAGATGTGGATTTACTATGTGGTTGGTATTAAACTGCTGAGGTAGTAACCCTAATGGAGATCGTACTGGATTTAGCTGGACTGTTTTGTAGTGTGAAGTCTATAACAAGGTCTAATTTTCAGAGGGCAATTATAAGGCAAGTGACACTTGACACTTTTATAGGCACGGGTGTAGCTAGAGGGCTATTGGACACAATTTGCGGCAGAACATATTGCTAAAAATACCTATATTCCAAATGACCATCCTTGTCTTGAACCCAAACACTCTATAACTTACATCCCACATTCAATGCACATGAAAATGGGAACTGTTACCAGATATGTAGGGGATCAGACAAATCCTTCCCCTGTTTTCTTTCTGTGACATCATCCAGCCCAGTTACAGGGTGGAGAGCCATCCCATTGGCGGGGTGCCCCAGTGCATCCTTGGGAGAGGGGGAGTGCCTAACTTTGCAGCCAAATGTACAAGGTCTCCAACAGAGCTTATAAAGGCTGCAGCAGCCAGAGAGATCCAGAGATGTGGAGAGTGACAGTGCTGTGTTTTGCTCTGCTTGAGAAAGTATTGGAGCATCAAGGAGAGCATGTTTCTATCTCCTGCCTGTGGATACTTTGGCCACTGTGGCTGAGGACAGGTCTTTCGTGTGTACCACGTGCCACTTGGGAGCAGTTACTACTTTCAAATGGAAAGGTATCTTGGTGGCAGGTAGCACTACTATCCTACATTTATGCCCCCCGAGTGGAGTGTGGGACTGTTCCAGGGGTTTATAGTCTACACAGGTTACAGAGAGTAAAGTGATATTGTGTGATTTGCCATTACAATTATTAAATACAGTTTTACATAAAGTTTATGTGTTTTATTATTCCTAGTGAAAATCCCCTGAGGTGTCCTCCTCAGTGTTCCCTAGTTGGAGGCACTGCACTGTAAATCCCAGTTCCCAGTACTTTTCATATGCAGAAGGGACTCAGGGCCAGGGCCAGACTGGGAAGAGAAAGCAGCCCTGGCAAAAGTATCAAAGCAGCCCATGTATTCACGTGCATGAAAAGCATGATATATATTTCCAACCCCAAGATTAGCTAGAACTATTGTTTATTAATAGATATTTTAAGGTCCATTACCATATAATCCCTAGCAATATTATACACCCTATGTGCTGGAACTGGCCCTTGCAACAAATATCTCACCCTAGTTTCTATCACAACTATTCTATCAGATGGATTAGTGGCCCTTTACTTACAGTATATTCTACATTTTCCTTTGGGTGTCCCCCAGCTAGACCATGCACCCTGGCAGATAAGAGGACTTTAATTACCATGTGTATCACAGGGCCAAAGTGTGTGATACTTGAAGAGACTAGGCTATGCTACATATCACAGTTTTCCAAATACAGGCTGAAGTGATTATTCTGAGCATGGATCCTCCTGTTGCCAACATACTTATCATAAGCAGAAGGGATTGGGTATATAGCAAGCAACTCTAATATTACTAAGTGAAGTTGGTCCTGGTTCCACTCATATGCCAGTGCAGGCATCAGCTTAGCTGTGGCTAGCTGTTATGGACAGCTCATTTACATTTCTAAAGTCTAAAGGCTCATCTACATATTAAAGACATACCTAATTTGCATTTTTAGGTGAGCAACCCATTTACATTTTAAAGCAAGTGGCCCATTGGGCATTTGCCCGAACCCACAGATTGCCAGTCCAGGCCTGCTCAGGGCTCTGAATTGCCATGGGTTAATTGCTATTTAAAGAGACATTAACCAAATGAGGGTTATATATAGTTTCTTTATTCCTCTATGCTAAAGGTTAGTTGAGCCCATTGCTGTCACAAACCCTGCAGACACATTTCACACTTGCTGCTATGCCACTGGCCAGAGTCTTGCACCTTGCTAAAGCCAGGTAATAATGAAGCAGGTTTGCATACACTGCATTAGTCATGCACAATCCAGGCAAAGGTGCCTCTGCTCAAGTACAGTGGTTTTACTGTTTTCCTAGGAAAAACGAATAAGTCCCCTTGTTTATTTTTACAAGACAGAATTCAGTTTCCTTAAAAGTTTTCAGGACTGTGTAATTCAGGTGGTCCTATCAATTTCACAACTAGATGTACTTAAGATCTTTTGTAACCAGCAAGCATTTATGTAATAAAAAGTCACACCACACTGTCATGTATCTGTCACATAACAATTGCAGTGACATTTCCCTCTGTGCCTAGAATCACTGCACCCAGGATTTACAGTACATTCTCTTGACTGTAAAAAAGCAAGTATTTCCCCTACTTCTTCTATTCCTTAAATAGGTTGGAATCAAACTGTTTAAAAAGTAGGTGAAAAAAAATTGTGTGTGAGTATAAATATGACATTTACCCCATGTTTGGTGTTGGTGACACATGATGAGAAACAGATGTTAAGAGCTGGCAGAAGAAGAGCATAGTATATGGATTCATGCACTAGCAGATCAGCCTTTGCTTGTATATATACTTCCCATTCTAAAATACAGTTCATGCTATATACATTGAAAGGCTGTTTTAAACTTGGATGTACCTACCTTGGATTTGCTATTCCATAGTGTTTGTTTATACAAACAGAATTTTCACACACAGGCTATTGCAGAATTAATCAGCACGGAGAGGGTTATAAAACAAAAATATTTTTTTTCCACTTTTTTTTTTACTGGAGTGCAATTTCATGGTAAATACTGTACAGCAGCAAAACCTGTGTGTTTATTTAGCCAGGAAGAATGTGGATTAGGAACTCATAAATCATTCTTACAGTTTCACACAAAACTTATCGCCTGATGCAAACCTGCAAAGAATCTTTTCCAAGAAAAACACCTAAGTATATGTATGTCTATGTGTATAGCTCTGTGTTAATGTATGTGCGCAACGCTGTAACCCATATGTGTGCATCACAGAAAAAAGTGCTTACAAATAAACATTTATATACAGAGATATTTATGTATTTGTACAGTAAATCACTTTGTCTTCTCAGCATACTGTACCCTCAGCAGCATCTAGTGCCTTTCTTTCAAGATGCTATGTATCCGGTGCTTTTCATTACATAGAAGACAGGTATGTTATAGATGCACCTGGAGATTCCCAGAGACATGTCAGTAGTTGAATCTATTGAATGTAAAAGGGATACTATATATATTTTATACATTTGTTTGCGTAACTATTTTCACTTAATTTTTATGCACCTAATTAGCACTGATTAAATATTTTATTAAATATATTTATTGAAGGACATTACATTTTATCAGAAATTTAAGGGGAACTATACCCACTTTTAGACATAAACTGGGTTTATATAGATGCATAAACACTCTAAACTTCCAAAAACAATTCTAAAGGTAAAATACATGTCAAAATAAACAGTATTTTTTTTTACATAAAACCTTTATATATTACTCAATTATATAGAAACTGTTAACCAGAAAACTAAAAAATCCTGTATTGCAATTTATTCATTCTTTTTTTTTATACAAATATATGTCTTTCTATAATAACAAAATATATTTTTACTTGGAGTTAGTGAAAACAGAATACATTTTATTAAATATTTAGCAATATTTAGTAATTTAGTAATAAATATACTCTTTGAACCAATTTTGAACTTTCAAGCATTATCATGCCATTTATGAGTAAACTATTGTGCTCTAATACACTTTAAAAATAACAAATAACTGATATGTTTAACAAGCAGGGTTCATGATGAAAGAGTATGAAGATATCTGGAATTGGTGTAAGATGCCATTTTTCATCTATGGTAAATCTCCTCTCCCATGGGTGCCCAAAAATATCTGCCTCACCTGCTTTATTAGAACTGCCACATGTAAAACACGTTAGAAGCAATCCCTGGTGATTGTGTAGAAATACTTTAGAGCAGTGATCCCCAACCAGTAGCTAGCGAGCAATATGTTGCTCTCCAACCCCTTGGATGTTGCTCACATTGTCCTAATAGCAGGTGCTTATTTTTGAATTCCAGGCTTGGAAGCAAGTTTTAATTGCATAAAAACTATAGTACCAAGCAGAGCCTCCTGTAGGCTGCCAGTCCAAAAGGGGCTACCAAATAGCCAATCACAGCCCTTATTTGGCAACCCCAGGGACTTTTTCATGCTTGTGTTGCTCCCAACTCTTTTTACATTTGAATGTGGCTCACGGGTAAAAAAGGTTGGGGACCCCTGCTTTAGAGGGTAAAAAAAACTCCTTTCTGATATGGACCAGATTCCGGGTCAAATTTTTTACCAAGGTGTAGATACTGTATATCAGCATTGAATTTGTTTTATGCAAACATTGAAGTCTCGAAATTTTGACATTTATTAAAAACTAAATTGAAAACTTGAATATAACAATTTACCATCTAAAAAGCTGCTGAGTTCATGTAAAAGTCAATAAGATTTGTTTCAACAAAAATTCAAGCTGTCTGAATTCCAGTTGCTGAAATTGAAAAGGATTGGTTAAAATTATGATTTTTTTCCACATTTGTATGCAATAAAGGGATAGATTTGATTTAGTGGGAAAAAGTTATCTCTTGAGACAACTCATGGACGAGATTCAATTTGAAGAGAAAAAACTTTTCTCCAAATTCAGTTCCAGTTTTTCCCATAGACTTAAATAGAGCTTTTACATGATAAATAGTGAGAAATGTTTTTCTCAATTGAATTGCATCTTAAATTGAATCTCGTCCATGAGTTTCCACTTCATAAACCTTTTTCTCACTGAATTGTATCTGGTCCAAAGTATTTTTTGAAGTTTGAGCATTTTAATAACTACGTACACATTTGACTTGTTCAGGTTTGAAAGGTTTTTTAAATTATAAAAAAAAACTAGAAAATTTTATTTTTATAAATCAGCCTACCCTTGAATTTTCTCACTTGTTAAAATGGCATTCAACTGTGTCTTCAAATGAGCTAATATGTCTGCCAACACAACCATTTTAGGGCAAGAATTCACAACTGGTGATGGGCAATTTTTTTTGCGTTGTTTCACAGTGAAAATGATGCCTATAGACTT
>CM044434.1:57202803-57256365 GCA_024363595.1 Xenopus borealis | reverse complement strand
CTGGATAGTTTTGTGTCATCTGCAAACACTGATACATTACTTACAACACCCTCCCCTCAGCCAGAGAGGGGACCGGATTGGTGGTAGGCGACAGAGGAGGTATGTGCCTGTCGCCCCCCCAGTATTGCACCACAGGCATGTGCCTACTCTGCCTACCCCTTGGCCCTGCCCTGCTTTTATACAGCCTTGTTAGTTGTAAACACTTTTTTTAATGACTGCATAACACTTATAGGCAACACTTGATTTACATTTAAGACACATGGGGGCAGATATATTATGTGGTGTTAAAAACTTCAGAATAATTCACAGCACCTCGCCAGGCATTACCATGTAAACAATTACGTAGAAATTGCATAATTTTTTCCTTACTTACAAAGATCTGAAGTGGTGTAAAATAACGGCAAAATATCTGGTGTTTGTACCAAGTAAAGTAAAACACACCTTGATAAATTCCCCATTTATTTTACACAGCTTTCTACACAGTTTTTTCAGCGAATTTAGTTTTACACATCATAATAAATAGGCCCCATGGTGTGCAGCCTCTAGCTTATTGAGGTTTCAAACAAATTAGCTGTTTACTCTGAATGGGGATATTCAGCCCACAACCTGTTATGCCCTTAGCAGACTAGATTTATTTTAAGTTATGATTAGTTAAGATTTTAGTTAATATTAGTTATAAACATTGGGCAAATTTGCTCCTGTAATTTGCAAATAACTTATAGCAACCAATTAGGGATAAGTTTTTTTTTCTTTCCCACTACTTTGTGTTTAATTTGGCACTGTATGCTGGGTTTATTCACTTTGAGAAAGGCCTGAGCACAGACCGAAACATCAGGTGCCACAGTATAAAATTGAAGATGAGACAGGCTGCGTTGTGCAGATTCACTTGCTCTGCTGGATACCTACGCTGTGGACTGCACCCAATCAACCAGGGGCGATCTTCTGCCCTCCTACTTCGCGATTAAAACATCAGCGTTGGAGCAGGTCAAAGGGGGGCTGATTCGCTAGTGCAATGAGCGCAATATCGCTCTCTACATTAGCAGAGCCGAATGTCTGGGTTAAAAATGTTACAAGAGCTGGTTTTTTACCGCCCATTGTAAATGGCTACTGCCCTGTAGGCAACATTATCAAAGTGAGTGCCTGCCCATTTGGTTTTGTTTCATATATAAACAAACAGCTGGTTTAGTTGTAGATGGGCAATATATTGCTCCCTGGGTGCTACATAATATACTGTATATACCCTGAAACATGGAAAAATTAAACCCAGATCCAACCCATTAAGGGCTTGTGCAGACAAGCATTGAACCTGGCTTTCTGTTTTAAAGCACCCAGCCACAGGGAAGTGCAGGAAGGAATGCATCTTGTTAAATGGGCCCATACTAACACAGGTGTATGTAAACACAGAACACAGCATGTTGCATTCCACCTGCATTTGGTGCTTACATGCGCATGATTAAAAGCTTGTATCTATAATGCCTAAGGGTAAAACGCCACACACATCAGATTTTGTGGGTCAGATTCTATCTGATCCTCCATGCAACACCACAGAATGCAACTTCAGCATGATATTTTGTAGCATGCTACAAAATCTGATCTCTCTAGGCTACAATGTAAAGTCAGATGGATGGAGTCTGTTCTTCATGTGTTTACATCTGACAATCAATATATTTCAATGAGAAAAGAAAGTATTTCCGACACCATCGACTTTTATCTTGATGAAGGTGCAGCATGCAGCATTCACATCTGACGGTTGTGTTATGTCGGATAGAAATTTTTCATGTAGTTTATGCATCAGGTTTTTCTTTGTGTCCCATTACATTTTGACACATGCAACACCGTCCAACTTGTCAGATGCGTTTTGTTGATCCGACACCATCCTACAAAAGCTCTATTGAAGTTTAGCCCTAAGTGCAAATTCAGCCTCAAGGCAGTTGTTAATTTTTTGTAATTGTCATTCTTATTATATGATTTATGTTCTGTCTATGTATTTGCTATGCAAGAAAATAACAAAGTTGTGTTGCTGTTTTTTTTTTGAGATTCATAAAATATATGACACCAAATTTACTCCAAAACTGTGAAATCAGATTTTGTTTCGTGAGGAAACTTCGGGCGATTCCGGAAATCGCCGCGCCGCGTCTGCACAGGCGCTGGCGCTTTGTGCCTTTACGATCGGCAGACAGGGAGAAGGAAATTCGGGGAGATTGTCGCCTGCTAAAAACGCCAGGCAACAAAATCTCCCCGAATCTCCCTGTCTGTCCCTACCCTTAGTGGTGCTGAAGGACTCACCCTGATAAGGGAGGTACTGTGTTTTGTACTTTGGTGTGATTCTGATTAGCAGATAATCATGTGTAATTAACGTGACATTAGTGTAGCAATCACAAAGTGCATCATTATTAAAATAATTAGAGGAAAACCTTGTAAGCCATGTACTGAAAATTCCATCTTCTGAAAAAGAAATACAACCCCCAACACCAACAGCACCATAAACACAGTGGTCAGTCACCCATGTCCACTCTTTGACCAGCATTAAGTTCAGGAATAAAAAGCTCTCCAGTTTGAATGAGCAAATGCTTTAAAAAGTAAGAAAAACAAGAAGCAAATTCAGTGTATGTAAAATGCTAAAATCTTACAGAGGTTAAAATTGCTAGCTTTTCTTGTGAAAAACACCAGTAAGCAGAAGGCAACAAGTGACAGAAAAATAACTAAAATATAACAGAACAGCAAAAGCAAAACATAAAACCCAGGCAGATTATCTCACTGACTGGAAAATCCCTAGATTCTGCTTGGTTGGTTTTGATACAAGAGGGTAGAAGAATGGTGTATTTAGTAGGCAATCTAGAACAAACTGACACTGTCCAAACACGAGCTCTGCAGCTAGAAATGTTATTGCTAAAATAACTGGAGGTTTATTAAAATCTCTGAATATAGACAGCCCCCTTTTATGCCATACTTTCACTGGGCACTTGACTGTTTTGTTTAATCTCTAATCTTGGGGACATTTGCATTTAAAGTTGCATAAAAGTTTTGTCAGCTTACATGTGTACTACATGGTTGCACAAAAACTAGTAAAGTCTGTAATACACATTTCAGTTGATTTAGTAATGCAACATAACAATCCAATTTTATGTCTGCTTAAAAGGTATGATATTAGTATGCCGTAATTAATGCATGCCTTTACCTCTACATATATTCATTTGGCTTTACAGGCAAGTCATTAATCAGTGGCTTTTTCTATAAACTTACCAAGCTTGGTGCACCCTAATGTAAAGAATGCAAGTCCCTTGCCACGCACCTGTATTGCAGCTATTTTATCTATGCCTTGCAAGTCTCCCTTCCTGTTGATACAACAACTAGAGCAGTTTTACTAAGAATTTTGCATTCCACTGGCCTCATGCACTTGAACATATGCAAGTGAATTTTTATAGCTAAAGAATAAGAGTCAATGAATGTAAAATATCCGATATAGGTATAGCATTTCTGTCCTAATTCTTTGTGGGACTAGATGGATAGATATATAGATAGACAGACAGACATACAGGTAGATAGATAGCCCTGGAGATATAAGTGCAGGGGCTGCTTGACAAGTGATCTGAATAGCAAACACTGGTTTATGTTTAAGGATTGGCAGATTGGCAGAATCAGGTGAGAAGTAATGAGTTAAGGCAGGAGATGGATAGACCCAAGGCCAAGAATGATACTTCCATATCGTCTGATCAGGTAGAAACTTCCCACCCTTCCCCTTTTTGTATATTTTGCAAAATGTCAGGAGTTTTTTTTTTTATGTTACCATATTATGCATTAACAACTGAATATGGATGTAATCTTGAATGTACTGTTATATTGTGGCGTCTGTATCTTTAATCAATACAAATGTGAGAGTCAGCATTGTATTAATTCATGTTAAATAAATGTCAAATGCTTGATCCAGGGAATGTTCCCGATCTACGTTGGAGTCAGGAAGGATCTTTTCCCCACTTCAGGCACAATTGGCACTGGCTTCAGGCTGGGGTTTTATCCTTCTTCTGGATCAAAACAGTAAATATATAATATTATATTAAGAATTTTTCACAGCAGCGGTAGAACCTCTCCAGAGTACTGCACAGGTAAATCTAAAAAAGGGAGAAAGGAGGTACTCTCATGAGACAGCACTGTGGGTTCATTGATACAGACGCTACTACAGTGTGTGCTAGGTGACAGCCTTCTTGTATTTTGTATCATCGAGACACTGCAGATTTAGGACTGGCAGCAGACCTGGTGAACTTCTCTTATGGTGGAAAGTGCAGCTTCTGCTGGTAGCAGTCATCTGTATAGGAAGGGACAGCCTAATATTTAGGTGTGGATAAAATCATATTGTGCTGATCTCAGGACATCAGTGAGAAAAAGGCAGAGAATAGTAGTGATCTGTTTTGTAATTTTGGCTGCAGAATATTACCTTGAGTTAGGCTGGTAAGGTCCTATTTATTCAAATAAATATGAATAAATGCTGTGGCCATTTTACCCCATCTCTTTCTCCTGGTGTTTCATTAAGTTATGTTACAATGGGATGGCTTAAGGGGAAGGGTGGAGGAGGAGTCCCCTTATAAAGTTTGTATTCCATATTGTGGGTTGCTCAACCTTTTAAATGTGTTTAGCAATACATTATAATTTAAACTTCAGCACTGACTTTGCAAGTATTAGCACACAATACTAGGCTACTGGTGAGCAGGTCTATGGAACCTCAATTTCATCCCCATTATTAGGGCCCTTACAAGTGTTAGGGCACCAGGCATGCCTCTGGTCAATTACATTGGTATCAGTAAGGTGCTGTTTAACCTGTTGGATGGCTAGCTGGATCACAATTGGAGGTCTCCCGCAGTGGGTATTTGTATAGCCAACAAGTGGACTTGGTGAAATGCACACATTAAACTACACCTATGACCCCTGCTAACAAGTGGCAGTTGGTGGAGATTAAATGGGCGGTAACTGGGGACAACATAGGCATACAACAGCAGAAGGCAGTGCGACCTGCAAGCACCTCTAATTCCCAGAAGCGACAGAAAGCCAGGCAAGCAATAGTTGGCCTTGTTATAAAAAGTAGAAGGGTATAATAATAGGACGGGTTATAAGGAATAGGGTAGTTGCTAAGCGATGTGACCACAATAGCACTCTAAAATTTCATTCCTGAACCAGCAAGTCTATTTTTTTTAGTTGTAATATTGGTGTGTAGGCAGCCATCTCAGGTCATTTTGGCTGGTTGTGTGCTTTCAGAAAGAGCCAGCACTTTAGGAAGGAAATGCTTTTGTGGCAAGCTGTTCTTTCTCCTGCACAATGTAACTGAATGTGACAAAGTGGGACTTGGCTTTTTATCATTGAGTGCTGTTCTTAGATCTACCAGGCAGCTGTTGTGTCTTGTGTTAGGGAGCTGTTATCTGGTTACTTTTCCTTGTTCTACTGGCGGGGGAAGGGAAGGGGCGATACCACTCCAACTTGCAGTACCAAAGCGTTCCTCTAGGCATTCCGAAAAGTGCCTCATCCCGGCTCCTGCAAATCCGTCAGGGAAACCGCAGTGCCAGTGAGTATGCTATTGACTTTAGAACTTTAATGGCAGAGACTAATTGTAATGATGAGTTATACAAGGCTGTCTTTTACCAAGGACTTTCCACTCTACTGAAAGACAATCTTGTCTCCAGAGAACTTCCTGAGTCATTGGAAGATTTAATTGCGCTCGCCATTAAGGTGGACACACGTTTCAGTAAGCATCAACTTACCAAGGAACGCAACAAGAGATTCCAGTCAATACTGGCCCCATGATTTCAGCGACCCCTCTAGCCTGTTTCACCCCAGCAACCTCCAGTCATTTTTCCAGAGGAACCTATGCTGATTGGAAGGGCAAGTCTTTCTGTGCAGGAGAAGCTTCGATAACACTGGCCAGTGCCTATACTGTGGTGGCCAGGCTCAATTTGCCTATTCCTGCCCGTTGAAGCAAGGAGGTTCCTCTCACCAAGGTAAAACTGGGGTGTCTCATGTGGATAGTGTGGCACCTGTTCCCCAAACAGATTCTCACAGGTTTCCTACCTCTGCAGATCCATCTAACTACCAATTCTGGGGGATTCCGGGGCTGGAGGGTATTTCATTAACGCTTCCTTTGCCCAATACATGGGTGAACCCCTCTACCCTTATCTAATCCCTTGAGGGTTACTGCCATTGATGACAGACCTCTATTCTCTGCGTCTATCACCAAGACGATGAAGTTTGCATAAAGAGAAACTTTTGTTCCTGATTATTACCTGCCCATCTGCTCCTGTTGTGCTGGAAATACCCTGGCTACGTCTGCACAATCCCTCCATTGACTGGTCTGCTAACCAAATATCTTGTTGGAGCCCTTTTGTCAAAAGAAAAGCTTGCCAGTTAAACCCTTCCACCGGGTGTCTCGCTGTGGCAGAGCTGCTGACCTTACCCACCGTGTACAAAGATTTTGCAGATGTTTTCTGCAAGAAGTCTGCTGAAACTCTCCCTCCTCATCGCTCCTACGATTGTCCCTTTGAACGTCTCCCTGGTGCCATGCCCCCACAGTACTGTGTACCATGCCCCCCACAGTATATATACCAGTTACGCTGGTTTCTATGGCTTGCATTTCCATGCACATTCAATGTAGTGTGAGTTCCCATTATTATTATCATGCTCCAAATAGTGTCTACATTTCAAAAGTTTGCAACATTATGAACAGCAATACATTTTGTGAAAGTTTTTCATAAACAAATTGTTAAATAAAGATCACCAAATAGCTATTTAAATGTTCTTAAAAGCAAATAGCAATGCCTGATAACTATCTCAGTCAATAGTAAGCTATCAATAATGAATATGAATGCTTAAAACACAGTAACATTTTAAGAACTATATCTATTTGACACATCATGTATGATAGCCATGGTACACTGTGTCATGCTTTAACACAAAACGTATGTAAGAAAGGTATTTCTTTAAATTATTTTCAGGTGTCAGCAAGCATGTGGTTTTATTACCAATTTTACTTCTTCTTTGTTTAGACAAGTGGAATGGTGCTACATTATTATTATTTATTTTTATAGCGCTGCCATACTCCACAGGGTTTTACAGAGATTATCCATTCACATCAGTCGCATGGAGTTACATAAAGGATTATCTAACATTTATATATACCAGTTACGCTGGTTTCTATGGCTTGCATTTCCATGCATTTCAATGTAGTGTGAGTTCCCATTATTATTATTATGCTCCAAATAGTGTCTACATTTCAAAAGTTTGCAACATTATGAACAGCGATACATTTTGTGAAAGTTCTTCATATATTCAATTTTGCAGTATTAAACCCTACAACTTCTACTTATATGACATATAGACTACATGCTACAATTGTATTTGTGTTAAAGTTTATCTCACTTAAATCCAAATTCAAATGTAACGCAGGAATAGTAAGAACAGCTGAAAACTAAGTAGGGTCTGCTGCCCACACCCCAGGCTTCAGCAAATAAGAACTATATCTATTTGACATATAACCCTACTTATAGATCTGAAGTTTGAAATTATGCCTTATCAATATGAGATAGGTGATTATGACCCAGGAAATCCTAAACCTGTTTTTTTGTTTGTTTTTCCTGTACAGGATATGAAAGCTCTGAATTATGAAAAGTTTTCTCCCATAGACTCCATTTTATCCAACTAATCCAAATTTGTGAAATGATTTGCTTTTTCTCTGTAATAATAGAACATTACCTTATACTTGATCCAAACTAAGAAATATCTAAACCTTATTGGAAGCAACAACAGCCTATTGCATTTATTTGTGATTTTCTAGTAGACTTAAATTGGACCCGTCACCCAGACACAAAAATCTGTATAATAAAAGTCCTTTTCAAATTAAACATGAAATCCAATTTCAAATTTTTATTAAAGGATTCATAGCTGTTTTAAGCTCATTTAAAAATCTCAGCTGTCAATCAAATATTGTCTGCCACTCCTCTATGCCTTAGGCATAGAGGAGGGACAAATAATTACTTTCACTTTCCATTCAGCACTTCCTAGATGCCACTGCTCCCCACACATTCCCCCAGTTCTTTTAACCATTTAATTGTGTTGCCAGGACATGTGGATAGACAATGGGTCCCCCATTCTGGTGCACAAACAAGATTCTGAGATGATACAAGGCTTGCCTTAATAACAGTGACCACAAAATGGCTCCTGCCTGCTTGCTATAATTATGAATTCCCAGACTGAAGAAAACAAGATTAAAATAATTTATATAGTGTAAGTAATATTCATTTTGCTTGACTAATGTGATAAAATAGGATTTTGAATATTTTTTGGGGGGTGACAGGTCCACTTTAAGGCATGAAGATCCAAATTGCGTAAAGATTCATTATTACGGAAAGATTCATTATCCGGAAAACCCCAGGTAACTGGAAATGGGAAGACAGACAATCTGAATGCCAAGAAAACAGTATTCTCTTTATATTAAAATATAAGCAGAAGCTTTCCCAGTAACAGCACTTCTGCCTTGCACTATTGTCATTCTACACCCATTTTCATTTAAGTCACCCTCTACAAGATGCATGTATTAGGTTGTGAGCGTTACAGGGCAGGGACCTCCATCCTCATATCTTATTGACACTAAGCTCTTTAATCTTAACTGTAACTATACTTTTTATTTATTTGTATTATATTTTGGACTTATTTGTATTTATTATTGAAATGACTCCTGTTTGTTTTACTAATATACTGTTCTGCTGTACAGTGCTTCGCTCTCAAGTAGTGCTATATAAATAAAAAATACATTTATGTCCACAAGGGTTTTTAATATGTACTCCTAATAAATATATGTCAAATAACTGTCATGATGTGATTGGAACATGGTACTGTAAGCTCCATTGGGGCTGGTTCTGATGTGAATGGGGTATAATCTGTCTGAAATGTCACAGAATACATTGCTATATATAAAATGATATATAAACAAAGGATAAGGATAAAATACATTTTGGCAACAGCATTAGTAAACCGGCTATTAAAATACTCGGGGTAACCAGCAATAATTATCTTCTGGAAACTTTTAAAAAGCCTTCTACAGTTGTTTTTTTTTTCTTAAGGAAATATACCAGCAGATGTAAGTGGTGCTCATTTTAAGTAGGCAAACAGGACAAAATATATGTTTGATAGAAGGTGATGTAAAATGCTGTCATTCACTGAGAGCGAAAATTGGAATATTTTTTTGAATTCCTCTTACAATTTTGTGATAAGCTTTAAATCGATTTCCTGCAATTGCTGGCTATAGTAATAGTAATAGCTGCTGGTATATTAGTTTGATCGTATAATTGAGCAAAAATACATTATTCTGTGTAGTGACTCAATTTTATTGTTTTACCCACAAAGGTTTTTTTGTATCCCATGTTTTAACAATCGTTTGCCGTTGCCCTAAAAAGGGGAATCAATTTATATAACAAAGAATGATATTCAGTTAAACTCAAGCAAATAATATATGGAGACACCATAAATCTGCAACGACTTTGCTTCAATGGGCAGATGCTGCAGTGTTGTACCAAATTCTATTGTGTGTATGTTTTCATCAATGAAGGTTGACTGGCTTCTTATACAGTTGGCCATGGTTTGTATGGGGACCTTATTTTGGAAACACAATGTGCCAGAGGTCTAATATGAATTATGTATTATCAATTTATAGTGCTCCAGAATATATTGTCCTTATATGAATAGAAAGAATAAGAATATTCAGAATATATTTTTTTTAGAGGCAGTGTGAGGAAAGGACAGGAGGAGAAAAGAAAGATAATTACCCTGCCTGATTCTGCAAACTTGATTTAATGTCAGTCCTGTAAAATAATTATAAATAGTTCTGTATTAATCAGTGTTACCAAAAAGGCCACCGCTTGTTAACGTTAAGTGCCAAATTTAAATTTTTAACCAGAAATTTCCCTCTTTTGGTGATAAGAACACAGTTGATCTCTCTTCACTATCAACAGGTAGTGTGGCAGAATTGAGCCCACTGCCTCAAGCAGCCAGAGGGCCAGACATGCTCTTGGGGACCCATTTAAGATTACTTGAGCTTTTTTCTAGTGGCCTTTTCCTACAGAACTCTGGCATCAAAAGCTTCCAATGTTTTTCTTCATAAGAAAAGCTGATTCTTTTCAGGTCGAAACCAGAGTGAATTAAGGAAATTCATTTTGGGCTTTCTTGAAGATTGCTCGAACAGAAAAGCATGACGAATCATAAATAGTGATGGTCGAAACGGGCGCTTTTTGCTTCGCCGAAAAATTAGTGAATTTCCAGTTTCCGACACGCGTTGCGTCGTATCCGACGCGTCGTTTTCGGCGCGCGGCGCATCGTTTTCGGCGGCGAATTTTCGGCGGCGACTCGTTTTTGGCGGCAAATTTTTCCTGCCGTTTCGCGAATTTATTCGCCAGCGGCGAATCGCGGGAATTCGCCGCGAATTCGCCCCTGGCGAATAAATTCACCCATCACTAATCATAAACAGGGCACTTGATATTAACAAAAACCTGAATATTTCTGCAATTTTGTTGCAGAGAACTACAGGATGGTTGCAACTGATTGATACTGTTAAAAACACAAATATAAACTATAAAGCAATAACTTAGGTGGTTATTTATCAAAGTCCAATTTTTTATGCTCAGACTTTGAAAAGGGAAAACTATAATTTTCTCATGATTATTCACGATTTATTAAACCCCAATGGTGTTAAATGTCTGAATAAAAAAGTACTCCAACTCCTGCCGAGTTCATGTAGAAGTCAATGGTATATGCGCTGGGTTTCGTTCAATAGTCCAAAGAGTTCATAGTTTTTGGGTGTCAAACTGAAAAAGTTGCATGTTTCAGCGACAAATCCAAAAAAGTTTCAGCTTTTGGCAACAAATCCCAAAACGTCATACAATTCGTTTTTCTTCACGATTGAAGTTTTTGTGGCAAATGTATTGATAAATGCGGATTTGATCGGAGTAGTTTTCAGAAAATAGTGAGAACTTTTCATATTTTAATAATAACCCCCTCATAATGTAAGTATCCCAAAATAACTGTGAAAAACACTTAAAGAAGTTATATATGTGTGTGTTACTATATGGAAACAGTTTGATTATAAAAGGTTCCTAAAATTCTGCCCATGGCAAGAAAAAGAATAATACAGAGCAGAATAGGCAGTATGTTCCACATTAAGGGGCTGTGTAAGTGTCCTTCCCTGCAAGCCTCTCCTTTGGGTTTTCCACCTTATAGCATGAAAGAAGCTAAATTAGCAAAACAGAAGTAAACTGTTGACTGTTTCATTGCAGGATTAAGTGTGATAAATGGGGGTTTTGTTCTGCCTCTGTCCAGATGTTGTGTCTATGCCGCTGTGTTTTTTCTTTCACATTCTTGGCGTGAAGCCCGTATATATTTTGGATACTGAAGGGAGAATATAATACTGCTGGAAAATGATGCGGTCTGGTTACCTTTTAAATAACATTTCCTCCCTCCTCGATTTTCTAATAGTTTGTTTTTCTTTCCATGTTTTTCTTTTATTGGGGGATTTTTTTCAAATGATTAACACTGCCAAAGATTCAACCTTAAAAAGTGTTGTTATGTTTATTCTAGATCGTGAAAAGAAAGCTCTTCTTTATTTCTTTATAGTATTTGCTAAACCAATGCATGTGCCCAAAATCACAAACTGCTGGTTCTTATGTTTGATTTTGCACCTTTGACCTGCCATTTTCTGTAATTGTAGCTCCAGAGATGCACCCTCCGTTTTCTAGGAAGTACCTGCAGTTTCTGGCCTCTTCTCTTAAAAACACCAAAAACTGCTACGGCATTGAGAAAGAATTCAGACCTCCCAATCTCAGGAAAATAAACAAAGGAAAGGCTGTCCAGTGAGGCCTCAGCTTTCACTGCCACAGAAAACCTTCCACTGATCTCTGCTCTAAAAACCTGACACTGGAGCATTTTAGATATTTAACCTGTTGGTTGCTGGACTTGAAAGCTTTAAACACATTTTCTCCATTATTAATTTTTCAAAATATAAACGTGTAACCTGTTTAAAAAGTGCAGCTTGGTTAAATGTTCCAGATTAAAATGCTGCATTTGCACATAAACACAATTAGTTGGCAAACATCATACAGCTACCAGTGGTTGTCTCTTTCTAGTGGTTTAATTTAGATTATGGAAGTGTCTGCTAAAGCAATATAATAAAAGGTGCTGTACTTTCCAGAAGAAATGTTATCAATGAATAAAAACTTAAAAGGGGTTGCTTACATCAAGAATAACATTTCTATATGCTATAGACATAGATATTCTAAGAAAATTAGTCTTTATCTTTTGTCATTTTTAAGTCATTTAATCTCTGTTCAGCATCTCTCCAGTTTGGAATTTCAGCCCTTATCTGGTTGCTAGGGTACCTACCCACCAGACAGTTTTTAAATTGGGAGATAGAATAAATTAGTAACAGAACAGAAAGAAATATTTATACAATAAATATATAAGCCACACAAGGTATAAGATTTTGTGTAACAGAGAACACTGAACCCAGCCATCTAGATATCATAAACTGGAACCTGGAAAGCAACAGAATAGGAAAGCAAATTTTGCAAAGAGAACGTTTTCTTTTACTGTGTCCTATAGATAAAAACATAGTTGTATTAATAGGTATTAAATCTATATGTAATAGGTAATATTGCTATATCCTCAGAACTTGAGAACTTTTGCCATTTACATTTGTTTCTGAGATAATAGCAGTTTTAGACTGCTTGGCTTGGCTCTTTTTAGAAGCATGTCAACAACCTAAACTATCTATGCACTGTCTATGCACTTCTTGTAATAAATTGACCATAGGGTTGCTGACACTGTGTTGATGAAAAAGTCTGCTTTAAAAATGTAAAAATACTAATACCTTAAAAACCAATAAAGATAAAAACTGAAAGTTAATTGCAACAGTGGACCCTAAGCTAGGTTGCATGAATTCATTTTTGAGTTTAGGTCTCCTCTTAAAGGGGTGGTTCACCTTCAAGTTAACTTTTAGTATATTGTAGAAGGGCCAATTCTAAGAAACTTTTCAATTGGTCTTCATTATTTATTTTTCATAGTTTTTTAATGATTTGCAATTTTCTTCTGTTTCTTTGCAGCTTTCAAATGGGGGTCACTGACACCATCTAAAAACAAATGCTCTGTAAGGCTGCAAATGTATTGTTATTGCCACTTGTTATTACTTATCATTCTATTCAGTCCATCTCCTATAATCCAGTCTCTTATTCAAATCAATGCAGGGTTGCTAGGGTAATTTGTACCCTAGAAACCAAATTGCTGACACTGCAAATTAGAGAGCTGCTGAATAAAAAGCTAAATAACTATAAAACCACAAATAATAAAAAATGAAAACCAATTGCAAATTGTCTCAGAATATCACTCTCTACATTATACTAAAAGTTATCTCAAAGGTGAACAACCCCTTTAAAGAAGGAAAGTGATCGCATGTACTTTCCAGAAACCCTGGGTCAGTGCACCTATTAGGACAAAACTGGAATTCTTCCAGAGAGCACCACGGAGCACCGTGGCTTCTTCTTTTTTCTCGCGCCTGCGCATGCACAGTATAGTGAAAAGGTAGCTATTTCGTTTTGCTGTGCATGCATCTGCCCCAGGAAATTTGAAGAAAGAAGAAGCTGGAAAGCGATTGGTGTGTGGTGCTCACTGAAAGAATCCTGGGCTGGTGCAGATTTCTCCTAAAAGGTGTACCAGCCGGGGATTTCAGGTAAGTAAATGCGATCACTTATGGGTGTCTAACTTTTGGCACCCCCAAGTAAAATACATTTCCTTCTCCTTTAAATGTATATGCAAGTGTAACTGACATCTGCTACCGCCAGATTAAATATATCTGCTTATGCATGGATACCTTTTGAATGGTTTACTTGATTGGTTGTATGGTTACCTAATGAAACTTTGCCTTTGCAATATTACAGCAAAGTGTTAAAGTCATTTGTCGCAAGGTCACACACAGCTGACTAAAGAGGAAAGTCACTCTCCCACTTCAGAGGTCAGAACAAAAACAACTCTTCCTCCCCTGGGCTGTCAGCTTGTGCGTACTGAGGGACAGAGGGCAAAAATTGGGAAATAGGAGCAGACCCAGCTGGTTTCAGCAGTAAACACCTCGGCTGAGAGTTTCCAATTTTCTTCCCCCTCCTTTCCTAACTCTTTCTTTCTTTAAGGTAGCCGTGTGGGAGCTTTGCCAAAACCCTGATGTCCCATAGGGAGCTTCCCCCCTCTCTGAGCGCGCCCCAGCGCCTGCCAGCCCAATTAAAGGGACACGAGGGGGAGGCTGCAGCTGGAGCTGTCCTGCTTCTCACAGCCAAGTCACAATTGTTTAGTCTGTAATGCTTTTCAGGGAGAGCTGGCGTTCAGTGGCCCCCACATCTGGATATGCGGCTAGACTGCCTCTCTCTTTGGCTTCTGTCCCTTGAGCCTGTGCAGTCTGTAACCCGGGGATCTGCTGACAGGCTGCAGTCAGACAGTGTGTGGAGAGGCAAGGCCACTCCTCTGACACACACACACTCAGAAAAATAACTTGAATAAATACAAGGAGCTTGGCTTCCAGATCCACAGCACAGTGCTCGTCCTTCAGTCTTTTGGAAGTGTCACTAATATTAACACATGCCAGGTCAGCTACAACAATGAAAGGACAACTAAAGTTTAAAACAAAAAAAATGCCATTTACTGCTGTCCTGCACAAGAGAAGACATTTTTATTTGAAGCAGAAATCCTGTGTTTTTTAACTGTGCTTTCTATCAGCTCACATACAGTTGTGTTCAGTATTATATCAGTCCAACATCACTAACCTGATCAATCACTGTTTTTGGTAGAAATTATATTTCTACATGGAAATAATTTACCAGTAGGTGTAGTAGGGTAATAGAAAACCAACAGACACAGCAGTCATGACATGTATGCTACTGATTCTGTGTAACTGAAACTTTGATTGAGGTGTTCAAAATAATAACAGTGTTCAATATAATAACAGCTTGTTCCAAATAATAGCAGTGTGGAGCTCAATTAGTGAGGTAATTCATTTTGTGAAAAAAATGGCAATTACGGCCCTTATTTAAGGAAGGAAGGCCGCAAATGTGTTTGCTGGTTATAGTGCATTTCTCTCTGTAAAATGGGTCGTTACAGACGTTGTTCAGAGGAACAGCGTACTTTGATTAAAAAGTTGATTGGAGAGGGGAAAACATAAAGAAGTGCAGATAATGATAGGCTGCTTAGCTAAAATGCTTTAAAATGGCACTTAAAACCTAAAAATCTTGGAAGTAAATGAAAACTACTATTCGAATGGATACCTGTGATTAATGTTACAATCAGAAGATGCCAATGGGAAGCCAAGCTGTTGGCAAGAAGCCCCAGCAAAGTCCCATTGTTGAAAAAAAGATGTGTTGAAGAGGTTACAATTTGCCAAAGAACACATTAACTGGCCGATGAGGCAACATTTTGTGGACTAGTGAGATTGTTCTTTTTGGGTCTAGGGGCCACAGACAGATGACCCCCAAACACCGAATTCAAGCCACAGCGCACTAAAGTTCCACAATGCATGCTTTCCATTTTTCTTTTTTTTCAGTTGGTCAATTGGGGGGGGGGGGGATTTTTTTTATTAAGAAAATATACATATTTACAATAAGTTCAGACTTCATACAGTACAACTGTTGGGGGGGGGTCCACTAAAGTGTTTTGGGTGTTTCATAAAAAAGGGTGTTCTCTGTTTTTAGTTTTTATTTTTAATGAATCTCAATGTACTTTTTTCCCACTACAAACTCACCCAAGCAGTAGGTAGCTGACAGATCTCACATTGTATACTTATCTAATTCCAGCATTAGCATCAGCTATTAGGTATACAGAAACATGTGTACACCAGGAAATAATGATAGGTTTTAGCAAGCACACTAATATATTAGTTTAATAAATACAATAATCTTACAGTGCTGTTTCAGTTCTGTTTTCTCAGTTTCTGTCCTGGCCAGAGCACTGTCTGTATCAGTTTGTGTATTGAGTCTTCATGGGTCTCTCACTGCAGCTAATAAAGTTATCTCCCACAATCCAAAAATGCACAAACAGGTTCACTGGCCTTTGATAAAACTGACCAATGTGTGAAAGGCACAAAGTTTGCCCAGGTGCAAAACTTTCAGGAACCAGGTAGGCAGGTTGATAATAACCTTGTTTTTCAACTAACTAGTATAGGATCCTGACAGCATGTCCAGGATAGACAATCTAAATCTACAGTCTGAAACCAACACAACTATGCAAATTAAAGGGGGCATAAACCCCATCTACAAAAATAAAGTAATTCATAATGCTCTTGTGTGTTTCAGGAAAGTAAGATTGTTGAGTAAATATCAGGCCCAGACCTGTGCACAGCTGAGGGAATCCTACATTTTTCAGAAACATAAGACATTTCTGGGTAAAGAAGAGTATATTATGCAGAGAAGCTCCTCCAGTACAGGCAACAAAACTTCAGAAAATACCATTACACAGACATCGTTGGGTTTCATGCCAAGACTTGCAGGCATCTTCCACTGCCCCCCTGGATTGTGCACACGTGGGATCATTTGGGCTTACAAAGAGGTCATGAAATTAAGAAATCTACAGTATGTGCCTAGTCGGATTCTATTATTGATGGTGAGCACAGTATGATCCCTGATGCTGACCCTGGATGTGCGTTGACATTTGATAAACATAAGAAGAGATGAAAGCTACAGTATTTGGGATCTTGTGCTATTTGAAGGCAAACCAAAAGCCTATAGTGATACATTAATCATTAAGGCAGAGGTAGGACTCATTCTACACACTGGAAAACCCTTTACACTTTCATGCTGCATTTCAATTTAAGTAAGTGCTCCAAAGAGTTAGCTTTATGGCTTTATCTATTCTAATCAGAATTCTCTCCATTATTTCACCACTTCTAAAATGGCCACAGACCCGATTCTGCTTGAGCTTAAATCAACCTTTATAAATAACATTATAAACGATGAGAAACAAGATAGGAATTAGTGATCAAGTAATCATCTATTTTTTTGTGCTTGTGCACTTTCTCTAAGGCTGGGGACAGACAGGGAGATTCGGGGAGATTCAGTCGCCTGGCGTTTAATAGCAGGTGACAATCTCCCCGAACGTCCTTCTCCCTGTCCGTCGCTAGTGGAAATGTAAAAGCGCCGGCTCTGTGCACACGCGGTGCGGCGATTTCCGGAATCGCCCGAAGTTTCCTCACGAAGTCGGCAGACAGGGAGAAGGCAGTTCGGGGAGATTGTCGCCTGTGATTAAAATGTTAAAATGAAAAAGCACCAGCGCTTATCCACACGCAGTGCGGCGATTTCCGGAATCGCCCGAGTTTCCTCACAAAGTAACTTCGGCCGATTCCGGAAATCGCCACGCTGCGTGTGGACTAGCGCTGGCGCTTTTTCATTTTAACAGGCGGCAGACAGGGAGAAGGCAGTTCGGGGAGATTGTCGCCTGCGATTAATCGACAGGCGACAGAATCTCCCCGAATCTCCCTGTCTGTCCCAGCCCTTAAGCTTACAATTTAATCCTGTGTGATATTATGCAAGCTCTATTTGCTCTCCCCCAGCTAAGTTTTCTTTTCCTTCCAGCTCTCACAGTTAAATCAGTCATAGGCATCTACAGACTGCAGTGCCACAAATGTATATAAGCCTTTCAGATAAAACGTAATTTAGCTTGATTTGTGCCTTATGAGGCTCTTGCTCTAATCCTGTCTGCATGACTAGAATTCCTGCCATAAAACAAAACAGGAGTGCCAGAATGGGAGAACTGACTGTCTAAAAAGTACCAGGAAATTAATTTCCCTAAACCAGCACACAAATTATCTATAACATTCTCAACACTGAGATTAAATATTATATGGAATATTAATATATTAATCATGTTAAAATATTGTATCACTGTATTCCTTTAATACATTCTCTGATGTTCTATCTATTACTACACTTTGTTTGATGAATAACAAAGAAGAAAGTATGAAAATTGTACATACATCAAAATTTAAACCAAGGAAAGTGCAGTGGAGATTGTGGGAAAAAATGGGGGGGAACTTTCTGGATATTAAAAACCAGCCTTTACTCATTCCTCCAAGAAGGTAGAAAGAGTAAAGTGGAAGACACTACCTACTATGGTGCTGAAATGTTCTTTCAGAAGTAATATGAGTGTTTTTGCCTAGGGCTTCCAGGTAAAAGAGAATGGAAATTCCATCTGCTTATATGTAAACATGGAGAGTGAAAGCAGCTTCCGCCTGCAGTACTCAAGGGATACATTTCTGAGAAAATATAAATACGATTCTGGCAGGTTGCCCCACTTTAGCATGTCTCCTCTGTGCTTTTCCAAATATCATAGTTTCAGGTAAATAAATGACTGTGACAGAGAATGACAGTGTTTGCTGGAAGGGGCCTAACTCAAACTAACTATGCTGTGTGCTGTCCACCTCTGAAATGGTTTACATTTTTGTATTAGTTGTCATATAGTATACTACAGTTACATAGTTAATGTAAAAAAATGTCAAGATCAACTTCAGCCCCTCCTAATGACCCCCAGTACTGATATACATAATGTAGAGGTATAGGATCCATAATCATAAAGTCTCCCATAGATTCCATTTTATCCAATTAATCCAATGTTTTTAAAATTATTTCTTTATTTCTCTATGATAATACACATGATAAAGACTAACATATAATTAATCCTTATTGGAAGCAGAACCAGCCTATTGGGTTTACTTAATATTTTTATGATACAATGCACCTATAATGAACTATAATCTTAGATCAATACAACCTTGAATATTATACTTGCCAAAAATGTAATTCAAGCCATTCTTAAAGGAACTGATTGCATTTTTCATCATTTGGCAGGTTATTCCACAATCTTACTGCCCTCTTCATGAAGAACCATTTCACTGCATTAAAGACAAATACATGCCATAATCCTGTAAAAGTAAGGAAACTGGTTTGGCAATAAATGATAAACAAATCTGAGGAGCAAAATGTTTGCCACACATAGATTTGCTGAAAGTTCTGTGTTTCACAAATTTTGAATTTTTTTTCGCAAAATCTTTTTTTCATAAATTTTGGTAAATTGGTTTTTAATGTGGGCATCTTATCTTCTTTTTAAATGAACTGTGGTTCTGCCTCCTTGGCAAGGCATGAAACCATATATATATATATATATATATATATAAACTAAAGCGCGAAGAGTTTAACGCTAGCGCTGATTCGCCAGCGTGACGTCATTTTGCAACTTGGCAAATTCACACTGTCTCTAGCGAATTTTCGCTAGCGAAGTAGATAGACTTGCGCAACTTCGCACCCTTACGCCAGGCAAAGTTGCGCACTGACGAAGGATCGTAGCTTCGCAAATTCACTAAGATGAACATTTTCCTCAACGTTAGTACTTATGCTAGATGTTACTTCGCCTGGTCAGACCAGATAGGATAAGATAAGATATTTTAGCTTAGGAGGGTGATAGTCTGAAAAAGATTGATAATATTTTTGGGGGGTTACCCTTCTTCCCCCCTACATTTCCTAACATATGGCAACTCAACTATACAGGGGGCACATGTAGGGCAATAGGACAACTTTATATAATTTATTAAAGGTTTCCTGGGCTTGTGTAGTGGAATGTAATGGCTGTAACATATACTTCTATTATAAGTTAAAGTTCCCACCATATGCAAATTAGGCTTCGCTAGCGTAACATAGTAAGTTAGGCTGAAAAAAGACTCACGTCCATCAAGTTCAACCTTTTTTTATTTATTTATTTATATTTTTTATTTTAAATGCCTAACTGCTAGTTGATCCAGAGGAAGGCAAAAAACCCCATCCTAAGCCTCTCCAATTTGCCTCAGAGGGGGAAAAAATTCCATAACCCTGTATTCCCTCACTTGCTAAAAAGCCATCCAACCCCTTCTTAAAGCTATCTAATGTATCAGCCTGTACAACAGTTTCAGGGAGAGAATTCCACATCTTCACAGCTCTCACTGTAAAAAACCCCTTCAGAATATTTAGGAGGAACCTCTTTTCTTCTAAACGGAATGGGTGACCTCTTGTCAGCTGGAAAGACCTACTGGTGAATAAAGCATTAGAGAGATTATTATATGACCCCCTTATACGTATATTTATACATAGTTATCATATCACCCCTTAAGCGCCTCTTCTCCAGCGTGAACATCCCCAATTTGGCCAGTCTTTCCTCATAGCTAAGATTTTCCATACCTTTTACCAGCTTAGTTGCCCTTCTCTGTACCCTCTCTAATACAATAAGTAAAACTAGCGCAACTACGCTACCATTCGCCGACCTGATCGTAAATTCGCACTTTAGTGGATTTGCGTAGCACTGCCGAAAATTGGCCTGGCGAAGTGCGGCGAACGCTAGCGAAGCCTACGCTGGCGAATTTTCAGATCTTAGTGAATCTGCCTCCAGGGGTGCAGCGGGGAGATTGCACCAGAGCCCAGGAATTACTAGTTACGTTACTGCAGTTTTTGCAAGTTATAGCACAGAAAGTTCATAGCATCAATTAGCAGGTAGCATTTACTGCTCTCCTTTTCAGAAGCAACCACCTAATTGTTTGTTATTGGCTACTACACCTCTTGTAAACTTTACACGTGTTACTAAATTACATCCACAGATCTTATTGCAAGGAAATCCCTTTCAACTGTTACACATTTATTTTTCATAACTTTGCAAAATATCTTTCAATGTTAATAGCAATTCTTTGCACTTATATTCTATCAGATCTGAAACACGACAAATCTCATCAGATAAGTGGTTACACAAACAAAAATACTAATTATTAATTATTTAAGAATGCCAATCCCTGATATACCAAGTCATAACTCTTTCTTTTAATGAATGCCTAAAAACTCTTTCTTGTCCACCTGCATCCTTGGCAGTCAATGATGAGTTAAAACTATGAGGACTTGCTTTGCCTGCCAAGACACAGGAAAAATAGCCATACACCAGACGGCCCTCCAACTTTCCTGTCAAACCAACTTATGCTGACATCTCTGTATGCTGTACATTTAAAAAATCATGAAAAACAAAAAAGACTTGTATTTATAAGGTTTCTTAATAAATACCCTTTCTTGGGAAAATGTAATGAAATTGTACAATGAAAATGAAATTGTAGCAAAATATGTACTGAAATTACATGTTATAATATTAATACAATTTTAACTACTTTTGACAATGTTATTATGTGTCCTTTATATACAAATATAACTTTACATTAAATAAGCAATGGCACCTATGTTTAACCTTAGTGAAAAAATAAGCCTTGATTAAGAAACATTGTCTCACTGTTCTTTTAAATGACTCAAACGTTTTATATAAAGCAATTATGTGCTGAGTAAGTCAGCTGAGTAACTGAGTTTGAAGACTGCTAGAAACAGCATTCCACACAGTGAGCATTCATAGTGTGACTTATCCTGATAGCCTATAAGACAGGTTAGAAGGATAGAAAAGGGTAACAGTATCAGGTCTATGATACACAGATATTTAAATGAGAGTATTATTGGGAGTTAGCTTGAATACATACACAAATAGGAATGAGACCTGGGGAGGTACCACACAAATTTAGAATGAGATGAGATCAATTTGGGAACCATGGTTAACCAAACAATTTAGGTGGTGCGTACCTCTCTTCTACTCTTAATGTAGTAAATAATTGAAAAAGATGTATACATCTGATGTATGTGGGGTAGTAATAGATGTACATATTTACTAGGTCATTATACAGTAAAAATTGTCTAATTAATTTTTTTATAGTAACAGCTAAGAAAAGGAGATATCATCAGAATATAAAGGTTTTCTTTACTGCAAACTCACTTAGTTTATGAATTATGATTTTAGGGCCAGGAAGCAATAATTCCCATTAGGCTTCTTCTGGACCACATTGTAGGCTAGGGTTGCCACCTGTGTGGGTTTGATCTGGACAGCCAGTTTTTGGAAGCGCTGAACACATCAAAACTGCCTGCCAAATTAGGGAAAATTGGTAGAACTCCCTGAGAATGAATGAATTGGTGATAAGTCTTGGCCTTAACCAACCACACTGATGTCACTGCCCCATCACAGCACTGCCTTGGCCCCAGTGATGTCACTACCTCACCCCCTGCCCTGAGGTACCTGCAAGGAAAAGTGGCAACACTATTGTAGGCTACTTCATAAAGATTTGACTTATCTGCTTCCACGTGCGCTTTTATGATTTGGCAGGCAAATTTGTGCAGCAATAGTAGTAGCATTAGAAACTGTAACTGACAGGTTGAAAAGGGACAGTCTTGTTGGCAACAGGAACTTCAAGTAACAGTTACTTGCAAAAGCAGGCCTATTGGTGAAAAATGATCAATATCTATAGGTAACTTTTTATGTAAATTAATATTTTGAAGAGTAGTTATTTAGTGTCAGTGTCACTTTAAGCGTGGCATAAATTGATTCTGTTGACCTCCATCATGGAGGGATAAAGGAGACTTTTTCAGTCTCTTATCATCTGATGTAAGGAAAGTGTAGGTTAAGATGAAACAAAAGTATGAACCTGAAAGGGGATATAGTTCTCAGCCAGTCTGTAGTATCAGTGGTGCCTCACAAGAGGTTTGTTTAAGATTCTGGTGAGATAAACAGCTCCTGGAAGTGTTTGTTTTAAGTGTGGTATGTGCAAGGAAGGTTCCACTGCTGATTAGAGCCTAGTTACAGATTTCTGAAATACAACATAAGAGACCAAAGAAAAATCTGACAGAATAGTTACCCAACACAAGGCAGAGTAAATATTTGGATCAAAAGGCTGGTGAGAAAATAAACTTGAAATATCTGAATATTTTTCTGAGGAGACATTTTTCTTTGTATTCTTTCAGAAAGATTTGTGAAAGAGGTTGCAAAGTCTGTTATTTAATCATTAATAACCTGTTTGTTTAGCAAATGTTGTTAAGGGATCAAACAAATGACAAATGTTATTTTTTTGTTTTAAAGGAAAAAAGCGGGAATTGATAATACATTTCCTGAACCTTTCACAGAGGAATGTGGTAGTGATAGCAAAGGATCAAAGATCACTGAATGTTTACATTTAGGGGATTATTTATCAAAATCCAAAAATTTCTGATCATTTTCCGTAAAATAATCAGATCAAATCCGCACTGATTTCTTCCCCTTTATCAATCCATTTTTCCAAAAAATTCCTGCGTGGGAAAAAGCTTGATAACATTCTGAAAAAATTGGAATCATACAAATTTTTCCGATTTGACGCCGGAAAACTCAATTTTTTTTTTATTGGCCAAAAACCATGATATATTCAGGACTCCCATTGACTTCTACATGAACTTGGCAGGTCAGAGTTGGAGTATGTTTTTATTCAGACTTTTAACACCATTTTTTTTACTTGACTTAGGGCACACCTAGCGATTCAGGTGAGATTAGTCACCCAGCGCTTCATTTTCTGAAGTCATCCTAAGTTGTCTCACAAGGAAACTGTCGACGTCGAAAAACCGAAGCGATCCATATGCCATTCCGTCGGCAATTCACATTTTTTGATGGCGGGAAGGCATTTCAGGGAGATTAATCGTCCAAAGAAGAGGAGATGTGTCACTGGGTGCCAGGGGTGCCACCACCCTAAATGTGCAAACATTTGAGAACTTCAGTTCCCAGCATCCACTTAAAGATTTTTCTAGCTCACAATAGTAAACAATGTAAATTTGATAAACTCGATGTAAGTTATTTCTACTTTATATTCCATTGGCTTTAATATGTGTAACATTATGAATTAATATTGCTACGTATATTAATTGTTTTGATTTCCTTGCCACTGCCTGAGTTTTCCTCTTCATGTAAAGTACAAGCCTGCAGATCCTTTGCAATTCAAGACACCACAGGGAGGAGAATGGAAGGGTGTGCAGTGGGGGATGGAGATTTGGCCTGGTCTGTCTTTGGATGCAGGCCTGTGTCCTGCTCTGTGTTTGTCTGGTTTACTAATACAGTATCACGTAAGTGCAGCTTTATGAAAGTCAAATTACGGAAACCATCACTGGCTCAGACATGCTGCCCGTAACACATTCCTTCCACATCATTGGCTGCTTCCTGTTTACTCATCTCTCTGTCTCCCTCATTTTGCCTTCATTTTTTCCATTTCCTACAGTGACAGTGTTTGAAAAGTTTTACTTTCCTTTTTTCCAAGTTATTTAAAATTTTCAGTTTTCTCAGGTTATTGAACTTAAATTGGAAGCAGATGCATCTTGGGTATTATGTCCTTACCTGGCATTGCTATCTTTTCATTTTACTTTGTAGATCCTTCTCTACAGTTAAATGTACTGAAATTCACACTATAATGTTGACCTATTGCTTTTAACATCTACTGTTATAACTACTTAGTAGATGCATTTTGACCAATCATCATTATTTATGCAATATATACAACTTAAGCCATAACATAATACTGATGTTTCCAAATACGGTTCTAGTTCTTAGTGATTTGCCATAAAAGCATAGTACATACTTGTGTATTAGCTTAGAGGTTAAAAATCATGTGGAACCAAGGATATAGCACAAGCTGCTTGTTTTGCAGAAGCAGTTAGGCTATACTGCTTGCAGAGGCATCCACATTGCTTTCATAATTGTGAGAAACAAGCCATCTTAAGGTGGCCATACACGGGCAGATAAAAGCTGCCGACAGACTGTGTCGGCAGCTTATCTGCCCGTGTGGGGGGCCCTCCGACGGGCTTTCCCGAACGATATCTGGCCGAAAGTCGGCCAGATATCGATCGGGCAGGATTAAAAATCCCGTCGGATCGCGGCCGCATCTGTTCGTTGATGCGGTCCCGCGATCCGACCGCCCGTACTGATCTGAACGTTGGGCCCTAGGGCCCACGTTCGGATCAGCCCGATATCGCCCACCTCAAGGTGGGCATATCGGGGAGAGATCCGATCGTTTGGCAACATCGCCAAACGAGCGGATCTCTTCGTGTATGGCCACCTTAAGCCTGGGAAATTAGCACTGCATCATGACACTTCAGGTGGAAGCTGAGAGACAATCTACAGGAGGATGAATCTTTTTTTTCAAACAAAAAGTAATAGTGTTGCAGCTCTAGAACACTCCAGAATAATATTTTAGGCTAGTGGTAGATCAGCAGATATAGGGAGATTTAATCGCCTCTTCAGGCCGGCGACAATCTCTCCAAACTGCCTTCTGTCTACCTTCCATGTGCCTGAATGAGGAATCGCCTGCGCAAATACACTTGCGACGCTTCGATTTCCGAAGTCGCCAGAAGTTTCCCCGTCAGCCAACTTCAGGCTACTTTGGAAAATCGAAGCACCGTGAGTGCATTAGCGCTGGCGATTCCTCATTCAGGCACACGGAAAGTAGATGGAAGGCAGTTCGGGGAGATTGTTGCCGGGCTGAAGAGGCGATTAGTCGTCTGGCGACTAAATCTCCCCGAATCTGCTCGTCTGTCACTAGCCTTAACTGTGGGGTTCTGTGCTTCTCTGTATCAGAACTCTGTATCCTGATTTCCCATACCAACATCAGGCCCATTAAATGTTGTATCCTGAAACCCAACTCTTTATTATCTTATTGGTAGGAACTCACTATAACACTATTTTGGGATATATTAGACCAATAAATGTTAATGTCCAGCTAATCAGTAATCAGCTAATGTCCACTTGACTCTAACACACAAGTCAGGGCCTTTGCTATGTAAAAGGTATGAAGGAATGGTATAGTTGACCTACAACTCACTAAGGCTATTGTGCATAAAAAAAAAATAGGATGCCAGCAGATTCTTGCAGTAACAACACAGACCAGTCTTATTTGTCCAAGATAAATGATCCACAGTGTATACTCATGAATCCACAATGGCAGAAAGATGTTAAAATGCCAAGAGGCAGAGACAGCAAAATGTTGCACCATGTGGAAGTGGTTATCGTAGTTTAAGGTGCACAAACAGGATGGTATGCCCTGACGTGGTCCGGATCCCATACAGTGAAATGATCAGGGAGAATAATCTAAGCTTGATTCCCTATTCAGCTACAGTCCCTTCACTTTAGTCAGACTCAGGGCCTAGGGGAGAGCTACTCTCTATTTCACTTTCCCAGAAAGTGCTATGAAAGCGTTAATCTATCTCTGGCTAAGCCTCATTCACTAGAGGTCCTGATCTCAAGGGCAGAACAGTTGTACTGGCCTTGGCATAACTAGGCTCCCTGGAACAGATGTAGCTGGGTCAGCAATCAAAAGAGAAAGATACACCCCTAACCAGACACTATGTTAAAGTGTGTCAGGAAGTGATCATATGCCAGTGGACCAATAGCACAAATATGTAAAGAAATCACCAGATAAGATATGTGCGTATGCGTACTTGAAAGGGCCAGGAGCAAAAAGACACGGGCAGGCCTATGGTCACCGGTAATAGAAATCGGTCCCTGTTAAAGGAGAACAATTAAAGTGGACCCGTCACCCCAAAAAAATATTCAAAATCCTATTTCATCACATTAGTCAAGCAAAATGAACATTAATTACACTAATCTTGTTTTCTTCAGTCTGGGAATTCATAATTATAGCAAGCAGGCAGGAGCCATTTTGTGGACACTGTTATTAATGTCTATCCCCATGTCCTGGCTACACAATTAAATGGTTAAGAGAACTGGGGGAATGTGTGGAGAGCAGTGGCATCTAGGAAGTGCTGAATGGAAAGTGAAAGTAATTATCTGCCCCTATGCCTAAGGCATAGAGGAGTGGCAGACAATATTTGATTGACAGCTGAGATTTTTACATGAGCTTAAAACAGCTATGAATGCTTTAATAAAAATTTGAAATTGGATCATTTCATGATCGTGGGTGCCATCTTCCGGATTTTCCAATTTCTTTGGGTCCTCTTCGGCAATTTCTGGCACTTTTGGCGCATTCGCATTCTGTAGGAACTAGAAGAGTGCTCCAACTGAGCATGCGCCAATATGGTGCTCTATTACAGATGAAGACTGGTGAAATGGAAGATGAAGCCCACAATCTCCGCTGCTCTTACTCTGCACTGATAGGTGAGAAATACAGTCATATGAAAAAGTCTGCTGGGAATCCCTCTAAACCTGCATAATAATTTACTCTACTTTCAACAAAAAAGATACCCGTAGTATGTCTTTTAATTCCCAGGACATCTGAGTACTGGGATGTTTTCTGAAAAAGATTTTTAGTGAAGCAGTATTCAGTTGTAAGGAATTAAATCAAATGGGAAAAACTGGCTGTGCAAAAATGTGGGTACCCTTGTAATTTTGCTAATTTGAATGCATGTAACTGCTAAGTACTGATTACTGGCAACACCAGATTGGTTGGATTAGCTCGTTAAGCTTTGAACTTCATAAGCAGGTGTGTTCAATCATGATAAAAGGTATCTAAAGGTGGCCATACACAGGCAGATAAAAGCTGCCGACAGACCAAGTCAGCAGCTTATTGGTCCGTGTATGGAGCCCTCCGATGGGCTTTACTGATCGATATCTGGCCGAATGTCGATCGGGCGGGTCTAAAAATCCCATTGGATCGCGGCCACATCTGTTTGTTGATGAGGTCCAACCATCCATATGGCCTCCATTATGATCTGATCGTTGGGCCCTAGGGCCCATGATCGGATCAGCCTGATATCGTCCACCTCAAGATGGGCATATCAGGGAGATATCCGCTCTCTGCCAACATCTGCAAAAGAGCGGATCTCTCCGTGTATGGCCAATTGCAAGTTGTGCATCTGTTTGACTCTCCTCTGAAGAGTGACAGCATGGGATCCTCAAAGCAACTCTCAAACGATCTGATAACAAAGATTGTTCAGTATCATGTTGCAGGGGAAGACTACAAAAAGCTATCTCAGAGGTTTATACTGTCAGTTTCAAATGTAAGGAATGTAATCAGGAAATTTAAGGCCACAGGGACAGTTGCTGTAAAACCCAGGTCTGGCAGACCAGGAAAAATACAGGAGCAGCATATGTGGAGGATTGTGAGAATGGTTACAGACAACCCAAAGATCACCTCCAAAGACCTGCAAGAACATATTGCTGCAGATGGTATATCTGTACATCGTTCTACACTTCAGCACAATTTACACAAAGAACATCTGTTTGGCAGGGTGATGAGAAAGAAGCCCTTTCTGCACTGCCACAAACAGAGTCACTTATTGTATGCAAAAGCTCATTTAGACAAGCCACAGTCATTTTGGAACAAAGTGCTTTGGCTTTACGAGACAAAAATTTAGTTCTTTAGTCAAAACAAAAAGCATTTTGCTTAGCGGAAGAAGAACACTGCATTCCAAGAAAAACACCTGCTACCTACTGACAAATTTGGTGGAGGTTGTGGAGCTGTGTGGTTAGTTCAGGGACTGGAGCCTCTGTTAAGGTCAGATGAATTCAACCCAATACCAACAAATTCTTCAGGATAATGTTCAAAAAATTTTGAATTATGCATGGTTTGGATATTCCAACAAGACAATGACCCTAAACACACAAAAAGGCATTTATGCAGAGGGAGAAGTACAATATTCTGGAATGGCCGCCACAGTCTCCCGACTTGAATATAATTGACTATCTATGGGATTATTTGAAACAGGCTGTCCATGCTTGGCAGCCAACAAATTTAACTAACTAAGTATTGATGTATTATCTCTGTTGGGGTGCCCAAATGTATGCACCTGTCTAATTTTGTTATGATGCATATTGCATATTTTCTGTTAATCCAATAACCTTTGGCACTGCTGAAATACTACTGTTTCCATAAGGTATGTAATATATTAAAAGGAAGTTGCTACTTTGAAAGCTCAGCCAATGATAAACAAAGCTTATCCTGGTCCTGAGGCTGAACAATCAAATTAAACCAATATTACCCTGCCTTTGTTGAGCATATTGGGAGAAAGATTCTCTTGTTTGGTGAGGTTGATCTTATAGTGTATGACCACCTTAAGGCGACATGGTGCCACATCGAAGAAAATATGCTTGCTTTTGCACACCGTGATAATTAAAGGGATCCTGTCATGGGAAAAAAATTTTTTTCAAAATGTATCAGTTAATAGTGCTGTTCCAGAAGAATTCTGCATTGAAATCCATTTCTCAAAAGAGCAAACAGATTTTTTTATATTTCATTTTGAAATCTAACATGGGGCTAGACATATTGTCAATTTCCCAGCTGCCCCAAGTCATGTGACTTGTGCTCTGATAAACTTCAATCAGTCTTTACTGCTGTACTGCAAGTTGGAGTGAAATCACCCCCTCCCTTTCCCAAAACCAGCAGCCTAACCAAAGAACAATGGGAAGGTAAACAGATAACAGCTCCCTAACACAAGATAACAGCTGCCTGATAGATCTAAGAACAGTACTCAATAGTAAAACCCATGTCCCACTGCATACTATTCAGTTACATTGAGAAGGAAAAACAACAGCCTGCCAGAAAGCAGTTCCCTCCTGAAGTGCTGGCACAAGTCACATGACTGGGGCAGCTGGGAAATTGACAAAATGGCTAGCCCCATGTCAGATTTCAAAACTGAATATAACAAAATCTGTTTGCTCTTTTGAGAAATGGATTTCAGTGCAGAAGTCTATTGGAGCAGCACTATTAACTTATGCATTTAAAAAAAAAAATGTTTTCCCATGACAGTTTCCCTTTAAATTACTAATAGGAAAGTATACAGCCCCAAGCAAATGTAGCACAAAGCCTATATTATCTCATTGAGATCACGTTATTCAACCCATAACTTGTACTAGAGGAAATGTTTGTGATACAAATAAAAACGATAAAAGGATTCTAAATTGCAGGAAAATCTGATAAATGGGAAATTATGCACAACCTCTTTACATTAAAGTAATCCAAAATGGAATTATAATTCCTTAAATTGATGGAGGAATAATTTAAAATTTATTGCAAATCACTCAGAGAGCTCCCAGGTTTTGAGGCAAAACTGAAATGTTTTGCAGCTAAACACTACACCTCTTTCTTTTGAGGGCTCCTGTACCTGTCTGGTGAATCAGAAAAAATGATCCCTCTACTGTAAGTGCAGCCTATAATTTCCCTGTCAGTTCCCAGGCAGTGGGTCAATGTTGTGACTGAGAGATGAGATTGCTCCCTTTAGGGTAATTATATTAAATTCCTCTCTTAAAGGATGACTGGGGATATGATCTGAGAAGCTGCCTTTTTTACTGATATTCACAAATTTGTTTTTAGTGAATAAGAGCCCAGATGTTATAGCTACACTCTGTTTTGGCAATGGGAAAAGTGAGTCACAGATCTTCTAGGGCCGAGTCATAGAATAGAAGCAAATCTACAGGAAGCCAATGACATCATTACCACAAACCAGTACTGTACATATATATTGTCTTCTGAGAGCTAGCCTTCAGTGCTACTATATCATACTAACCTTCCTACCCTAGATAGTACATTTTGGTTAGTGAAGTTGCCTGCTGCTTCAAACATGATCATACTGTTTCATTTGTGAATGCCCTTAATTCACAACATGTGACAACTTCATACATATATCTAAAACTAGATTTGTGAACCTATTGATGATTTACTTAAATTTTTATATTTTCAATGTTTTTAAAAGCACAAATAAATTAATAAATAACATGAGTACTCATTTGGTCCTCTAAGGCACTGTAGATGTTCAACTTTTCTGGCCATGCCATAAATACTGAATACAATTTAAATATTTTTTTCTAGAGCTCTGCATGAAATTGGTTCCAGTAAATATTTTCCACCTGTAACATGTACAGTAGTTTGCATTATTATAGTATCCAATCAAATACACTGAAATAATAAGACAAATTTTCCAACATGATATAATAAACAGACTGTGATCAATGCAATGCACTGCAGGAATTATAGTCTTGACTGAAGCGGCTTCTGTTACATTGTACAATCAGAACATACAGGGCAGCTTTACGAAATTCGTGTGAATGATTCGAAATTCGATCGAATTTTCAAAAAGATTCAAATTCAAATTTCGAATAGTTTTTGTGGCCACTTCGACCATCGAATTTTTAAGATTTGATCGAATCGAATGATTCGAATTGATCGAATAAAAATCTATTCGATCATTCGAATATTCCATGGTCGAAGTACTTGCCCTTTAAATTTTTATTTTAATCCCTAGTTCATCAGATTAAACCTACCGAATTGCTGTAGAACCCTATGGTCTTAGATCGAATTATTTTATTATTCAATCGAATGTTTCCTATTCGATCGTTCAATCAATCAAATTTCATTAAAACCCTTCAAATTAGATATTCAAATTCGAAGGGTTAAAATTCAACCCGAATTCGATGGTCAAATTCAAGGGTTAATTAACCCTTGAATTCAACCAATAGTAAATCTGCCCCTCTGTGTGTAGAAAATAGTAAAGGTGGCCATACATGGGAAGATAAAGCTGCTTATCTGCCTGTGTATGGAGGCTTCTGAAGGGTCTTCCCGATTGATTTCTGGCAACGCCACAATATTGATCGGGACGGTTTTATTTTTCTGCCAACCAACCTGTCGGAGCCCATTGCTCCTCGTTGTAATCCGATAGTTCGGCCCTAGGGCTAAATGTTCGGAATCGGATTACCCCGATATAGCCCTGCCATTAGTGGGCAAAGATCTGCTCGCTTGGCGATGTCACCAAAATGAGCGGATCTTATAGCGTACGGCCAGCTTAAAGGACAGACATATTGCTTTCAACAGAAATAACTTTTAGGGTGCTTATAACTTGTAATTACTATATATAAGAAAGTTGTGCTTACAACCCTCATGCTTGCATTATTTTATCCCTATTTAATGGTGAAAGTTGAGGGTACGATAATAAACATTTGTAACTGTAACAACTCACCCTGGTGGTCTAGTGGGTCGGCGGGGACGCCATCTGTGCCACTGGTGGGGACGCCCACCACGACTCTTCTCTCTTCGTTTTTTATAGCGCATCTGCTCTGGCATTGTGACGCCAGCACGATTTAAGGGGACTTTGTTCCTGAGCTCCTTGCCTGTTATAGGTTTCTTACTTACGAGTTCCTGGTGCCTCTGTGCTGTTAAGCTTCTGATATCTGACTACCTGTTGTGACGCCTGCCTGTTTTTGGTGATCCTGACTTTTGAAATCCTGACCCTGCCTGGTAAACGACTCTTCTGTATCCGTATCCCTTCTGATTGATCTCCTGGTTTGACCCTTGCCTACCTGACTCCGCTTGTACTCTACCTGCACCGACCCGGCCTGTTTTGACTACTCTATCTGCTTACTCCTTGTTCTGTGACCTTCTGCCCAAAAGACTTTGCTTTACTTTCGTGCCCGTTTCCTCATCCAGAACCCTTAGCTTGGCACCTCTCTTTACAAGACCTGGCAGGATCTGATTACCGAGGGCTCCTCCCGAGGGGAAAGGCGGCTGTTAGAAGCAGAAGCAAGAGCCATGCAAAGCTAAATACAGGTAAGGAACCTATTATCTAGACTGCTCGAAACCTGGGATTTTCTGGACAACAGATCTTTCCATAACCTGGCTCTTCATACCTTAAGTCTACTAGAAAATCACGTAAACATTAAATAAACCCAATTGGCTGGTTTTGCTTCCAATATGGATTAATTATAACTCTGTTTTGATCAAGTGCAAGGTACATTTTTATTATTACAGAGAAAAAGAAAATCATTATCTTGATAGAATGGAGTCTAGCAGAGACAACCTTTCCATAATTCACAGCTTTCTGGATAACGTGTTTTTGGATAACAGATCCCATACCTGTATTTTAATTATTATGGTGTCTCTTTTATTTAACTTTCTTATAGACCATTTGGTACAAGATATTCTGTGGCTAAAGTTATCTTATACCCAGGGTTGTAAGTCTCATCAAACCATTGGAATGTGGATGGTCAAGCCATATCTGTAAACATTGTAAAATGGAATGGCTGGTTACAAGAGTGGAAAAAATCTGTAGTTTCCATATAATGAACCTCAATCCATTGCTAAACCCTATGATATTAAACACATATTAGTATAGTATTCTCTTAAATTGAACCATCTTGAGAGTAACCATCTAGAGATGAAGCAAACTCAGATATTAGTCTAGACTAGATATTAGTCCTAGATATTACATATTAGTTTCAATATGCAACTCCATATAAAAAGATCATTATGACCGGAATCCACCATCACCCAGAGGTGAATGGCAAAAGTATTTATGATAAAAAAGGTTTTCAACTCATATTTAACCCAGCTTTATACATTTTTGGATTTTTTATAAAGCCTTTATAGTTTTTGTTTTTATCCAAATAAAGCAGAACTGCAAATAAAATGTTTAATGCTATAAAAAAAAATAATTTTTCTTGCAAAACCATGCCTCCCAACTGTCCCTTTTTAGGAGGGACTAGCGTTGCCTTTGCTAACGTTCGCCGCACTTCGCCAGCGCTACGCAAATTCACTAAATTGCGAAGTTATGCTACGGTCGGCTAACGGTAGCGTAGTTGCGCTAGTGTTACTTCGCCAGGTAAAGCACCTTTACACTAGCGATGCCTAATTTGCATACGGCGCAAATTTCAAAGTCTAATAGAAGTATATGTTACAGCCACTAAATTGCCCAACACAAGGCCAGGAAACTTTTAATAAAAAAAAAATAAGTTGTCCTATTGCCCTAAACATGTGCCCCCTGTATAGTTGAGTTGCCATATGTTAGGAAATGTAGGGGGAATGAGGGTAACCCCCCAAAAAAATGTTGCTCTTTTTACCAAGAAAGGTAAAACACACCAGCATTTTTTGGGACTTAGAAAAAAATTTTTTTTTCAAACTCCTATCTATTCTATTGAACTTCACCAGGTCTGACCTGGCGAAGTAACATCTAGCGTAAGTGGTAACGTTCAGTAAAATGGTCATCTTAGTGAATTTGTGTAAGTACGATCCTTCGTCAGTGTGCAACTTCACCTGGCGTAAGGGTGCGAAGTTGCGCTAGTCTATCTACTTCGCTAGTTGGAGTTAGTGAATTTGCGAAGTTACGATTTGACGTCACGCTGGCGAATTAGCGCTAGCGTTATACGCTTCACGCTTTAGTGAATTTCCTCCATAGTCTTTGCTGACTGGTTTAATGAACTGACTATTCAATGTAGCATATTTTAAAGATGTTATTGTGGTAGATTGTATCTAGCTTGTGGAGAATCCAACAATATATAATTCTCTTGCACTTGTACTCGTTGCAAAATTGTCTGTTGAATTCCTTGTGTCACATCACAACAATACAGGTATGGGATCCATTATCTGGAAACCCGTTATCCAGAAAGTTCCAAATTATGGAAAGGTTGTCTACCATAAACTCTATTATAATCAATTAATCCAAATTTCTACAAATTATTTCCTTTTTCTATATAATAATTAAACAGTAGCTTGTACTTGATCCAAACTAAGATATAATTAATCCTTACTAGAAGCAAAACCAGCCTAGTGGGTTTATTTAATGTTCACATGATTTTCTAGTAGTCTTAGGGTGTGATGATCCAAATTATGGAAAGACCTGTTATCTGGAAAACCCCAGGTCCTGAGAATTCTGGATAATAGGTTCCATACCTGTATAAGAATAGTCATAAACCATGTAATAGAAAACTCTGTACAACTCCCTTTTGGTGAAAATACCACCGAGCAATACTGCTGTTTCTAGAGATCAACATCAGATTGGTGATGTGGTGGCATATAACCTATGATTAAAGGAACACTCCAAAAAAAACAATTTGTTTATGAATTTAAGATTAAAGAAACGTTTCCCCTTATTGTGTTTCCCTTGCCCTTACTGTGTTGTATAATTTATTGTAAAACAAATCAAATAAATAAATAAAACATTTATTATTGGGAAGACTAGAAATCTCACAGTACTTTAATGGGCATAAACTTGCTTTTAATTTATGCTAATTTGCCAGGCTGTGGTGACAATAAGCACCAAATTACAGAGTGGCTTTCCAGCTGCTAATTATCCCCCATCTTTGTTGCCTGTGAAGATGGACACACAATTATACTCTCTTGCTGTATATTAATACAGATTCTTGACATCTTCAGTAGACCCAGAGCTGTCATCCAGCTTTTTGTCTACTTTAATTGAAAATTAATGGTTACTGTGTTTCCACGGAGACAGTGGCAATGGACGCCAATGGTGTTCGCATTTCAAACAGGGCTGGTGGCATTGTTTGTCCTCGATGACCTTGAAACTTAAAGGCAAACTAAATATGCATTAAAGTGTACATGTAATTGATGAAAAGCACTTTCTTTATTTTGTCACAGAAATGAAAAAAAAAATAGAAATGGATACTGCAAATAAAACATCTAAAACACAGTTTGTGAACTGTTAGGAAGTAAAGCAAGTACAGTGTCATTGGGTGGACAAATCACACAAGTGTAAACAGTATATCAGAATTAATTAACTGCAGTACCATGTGTGACATATCCATATAGTGCACTTTGTTAATAAGCTTTCTACTGTGAAAGTTGTGGGGTGGAATACTGTAAAATTCTCAAAATGAAGTTCATATCCTATACAAAAATGATACAGGTATGGGACCAGGTATCCATAATACCCAGGACCTGGGGTATTCCGGATAATGGATCTTTCCATAATTTGGAATTCATACCTTAATTCTACCAAAATAAGATTTAACATGAATTAAACCCAGTAGGATTGTTTTGAAAAAGGAAAAAGAAATTTTGGATTATTTGGATAAAATGGAGTCTACGAGAAATGGCCTTTCCATAATTCAGAACTCTCTGGATAATGGGCTTCCGGATAACAGATCCCATAACTGTATCAGATTAAATTTTTCAAAAAGGGCTTTTATGTGTGAGATTTTGTTTCATTAAAGAAGTGCACAACCCACAGCACTCTATCATTACACAATACAATATTGCTGTGTATTACAATGATTGCTGCCATGTATCATTATGAGGAATGTAGAGAAGAAGCAGTTTAACAATTCCTAAACAATTCTGTGCTGCGAGATCAGCAGGTGTCTGGCAAGTATACTGAGGCATGGTGTGAAAGCATCTTTCTCACAAAAATTGCTAAAGCTGGGAAACAGGAGTGGGTGCTCTCACCCTCCCTGTATTTTGGTGTCATCACTAATCCCACCCCACAGTCCTGTCAGACTCCTCATCTAGGGCTGACTTTGCTGCAGGCATCTTCTGTGCTCAACATTCTCAGATCTGCCTCGTCCTGAGACTCCTAAAGAGGACTCTGAGATTACTGTGTTAGTAGATCATTCATTTTGTGCCCCGAAGCAAATCATAATATCCCAGGGGGGATGAGAGTGAAACAGTACTCTGATAGCAGGAAGAGATATACCCAGTACATGTTACCTGCAAATGGGTTGTTTTTTTCAGCAATATTTCTTTATGCTAACATGTTCAGTTCTTATATATATAATGCACCCTAACAATACGTAACCAATAGAATGTGTTTGCTAACATAGTTCTCATAGAAAATCAATTTTCTAGCATGTGTTCCCATGTGATATGAAGTAATATTTCAGGAATGCCAGCATGTACATACCCTTAACACTATAGTTACAAAATGCATACAACATTTGCATCCTTTGCATTGAAGTGATTTTTTTTTCACCCTCTCTTCTGGAACTTGAAAAAATACAGAGGTTTTGCTAATCTGTCAATGAAAATGGATTATTTGTTCAGTATTAAGGTAAGTTTACTCAGGGCAGTGAAAGGGAGTGGCACAAGGAATGATGAATGTATAGAAATATTTGTTATGTGCAGGATTGTTCCTATCAAAGGCATTGTAAATGTGGCAAAAACACAGGAGTGTTCCTCCCTGTAACAAGGCAGGATGGAGTGCAGAACTGAGACACAGGCGGTTCCCATTATAGGGCAATGAGGCTATTTACTTGTCCATCTGGGGCTGCTTATAAGGCGATAAATAGTGAAACAGAAAGTGTACTTTCTCTTCTGTGGTTTCTGTTTTTGTAACCAGATGTCACAGATGAGTGAGGGTAGTTTGGTCTGCAATTTGTTTCTGAAGAGTCAGTTTATTTCTTTTTCGTACAGTGGCTCATTTCACCCTCTATTGCGATTGAAGATGCTAACCACATAGCAGGTTTCCTAAATCAGATACAAGTGCATGTGCAGTGTCAGAGGGCTTCCTGAGCCCAGAGAATATGATTCTCTGAGGAAATTTGTACATCAGGATTTTTCACTTGAGCAGTGCACTGATTATAAAGGCTCTTGTGTCTTCCATACATTGATGTTCAGTTATATAAACTTGATATCATTTTAACAAGTAATGGCTATTTGTTATAAGCACATTGAATATTGAATTTTTGCCTTTAGCCTAGTCTTTCTATATGTATGTTAATTTGCTTTTTTGGAAGATACTAAAATTACCTTTTAGAGGCCTGTTTATAAAATTGTATTTGTGTATTTTCTTCTGTTTTTCTCTGGTTTGAATAACCTTTATATAAAAACTCACAAAAGATTAATGACAAATGATTAAATACAAATGATTAATCAAAGTCATTAAATACAACAATGAAAGATAATATAAATTACTGAAATTTGTATTTTACTCATCAAAAAATATATCTATTGATATATAACCCTCATACTGTGTTTTAAAGTATTCTGAACATCTTTTCAACAGTTTGTTTGTTTCACATATTTGCTTCCATATTCTGCCTATAGCAACCTGACATTTGGCTGCTAGGGTCATTCTATAAACCAGAAAACAATGACACATGGTACAATTTCCAGTGTTTTTGTTGCCCCTGTAATAGCAAGAGCTCTGTTTGCAGTTGGTAAACACTGGTAATTTACCGTTATTTGGTAGTAATCATCCGGACTCTACTGGTGCACTTGTGGGTCAAGCTATTATCACTCTTAAACATGACAACATTTTGTTGCAATGATCAACTGACCTTGGAGTGGGCAAGCATTGTCCAGATGATTCTCATACGAAGGGCAGTTAGTAGTATTCTGTTGCCAAGATGGAGTTGCATGGCTTGCCACTATGCTGGTAAATTGTCTTGTCCTGTATGTATTACCCTAAATGTGGCCCTAGATGTTTGCAGTTAGGTTTTTTCTACTTGTCTTTCTGTTCAAGTCCTTTATTGTGTACTAGGCTGTACATTATACTTTAGATATTTCTAAATTTCTGAAGAAAAAACAGAAATAATTTTAAAAAGCACATTTAATTGAAAAAAAAAACTAAAGAAATATATTAAAACATATTGCAGCATATACATCATACTGCAGGCCTAAGACTCTAATTAGTCTTACAAATGTAATATGATTTTGTTAAAAGGATCCTGTCATGGGAAAAAAAATTTTTTCAAAATGTATCAGTTAATAGTGCTGCTCCAGCAGAATTCTGCATTGAAATCCTTTTCTCAAAAGAGCAAACAGATTTTTTTATATTTCATTTTGAAATCTGACATGGGGCTAGACATATTTTCAATTTCCCAAGTCATGTGACTTGTGCTCTCATAAACTTCAATCACTCTTTACTCCTGTACTGCAAGTTGGAGTGATATCACAACCCTCCACCCCCCCCCCCCCCCCCCAGCAGCCTAACAACAGAACAATGGGAAGGTAACCAGATAACAGCTCCCTAACACAAGATAACAGCTGCCTGGTAGATCTAAGAACAGCACTCAATAGTAAAGCTCATGTCCCACTGCGTACGATTCAGTTACATTGAGAAGGAAAAACAACAGCCTGCCAGAAAGCAGTTCCCTCCTAAAGTGCTGGCACAAGTCACATGACCGGGGCAGCTGGGAAATTGACAAAATTGCTAGCCCCATGTCAGATATCAAAAATGAAATATAAAAAAATCTGTTTGCTCTTTTGAGAAATGGATTTCAGTGCAGAAGTCTACTGGAGCAGTACTATTAACTGATGAGTTAAAAAAAAACATTTTCCCATGACAGTTTCCCTTTAAGTTATTTTCCTTAGTGTAGAACCCAGGCTCACCAGCTTTCCAGCTCCTTAAGAATTCTAGTATATGTGACAGGAAAAGGACCATTCCAATAATATTCAACTACCTTGTAATACTGGCTGGCATAATTAAAAATTTACTTAAATTAGTTTTGTGAATAGCTACACAGCACTGAATGTCATTATTTGGGTGCAAAGAAAAATACGCACAACTGCTTCATCACACTTTTCTACAAATAGCATTCTTCAAATTATTAGTAAAGGTAAAAGGAACTGTAGTCCTTACAGAAATGTTGCTTGATAAAACTTCCCCCTGCTTTTCAGGGCCAGCTGTCCTATTCAAATGCAAAGAAATCCTTCAATGAGTACCCCATTTGACTAGTGTAATTCTAGTTCTGTGTTCTTTGTTCCTGTAACTGGATATTGTTTGATAAAATTCTTGCTTTCCAGAGACAGTGGCCACATTAAATGCAAAATAATCCTCAATTATGAATCCTACTGAATTTGTGCATTAAATAAAGCTTTTAAAACACTAAAGAAATATGTCCTTCCCATGTCTTATTACACTATAAGGAAAACAAAATTGGGTGATAATATCCATATGTAAAATAAAAGCTAGAAAAGCTGGTAAATCAGTATTTGAATCAGTGTTTTATTAAGCAGGAATTGATTGTTTCATATTTAGTGAAAAGCAGGTTTAAAGTGTGTATGCAGAGACGCAGTAGTGATTCTCCTTCATGCATAGTGTGGCATTCTTTACTACTGCACAAACCATGATCTCATTCACATTCACTTTTACAGCACTGATCTTATTGGCTGCCAGGCAGTGAGATAGGGTCTGGGCATGAACAGTTGGGAAGAAAGCCAGAGTTGTCTTTCCTGAGGAGTCTTACTGGTTGCCTATCTCTGCATTTATGGTAAAGGAATGGTATAGTGAAGATTAATTTGTAATAAGAATGTTTATGAAAGTGCTTCTTTTGCAAAGGACCTTACAAAAGGCGAACATCCACTTGGTCAACACAGAGCAACTGTTTTATAGAGGGTTAAAATACCTTTTAATTCTCACAGGTTATTTAAGGCATTTTGATGGCAAAATAACAAAAAAAGAACATTTATGAAAGTTTGTATGAACAGAGAATCCAAATTATTGGAAGATTTGTTTTCAGCCATATGTGTCCTCAGTTCTTTAGTAGAGGAGTGTTAGAAAAACATTGATCTAAAAAAAAGGAAATTATAAAAAAATGGTTTTGGTTTAATAGGGGTTTCGTACCTTCTCTGGTCTGCTTGACTTAGATTACCATACATACGCAAATATGATCTCTCAGTTGCTGAGGCCATTTTGTAAATACCACTATGCAGTTCCATGAGATGCCAATATATTTTGCCTGATAAATAAATCTGCCTTTTCTTTGTTTGCATGAGGCATTTGCAGCGCCATCTCTGTTCAGATGATCAGCTCATTATGGGAGATAGGTACAGTACATGGTTAAGTTCGGTTAAAAAAGACCAAAGTCCATCAAGTTCAACCCCTCCAAATGAACCCCACTGCATGTACTGTATATATACACACACACAGTGTTGGACTGGGACAACAGGGGCCCACCCAAAAACCTTAGACCAGGGGCCCACCATAAAACCTTAGACCAGGGGCCCACTACTAATATTCTTCATCTCCTCAATCAACCTCTATTCTCCTAGTTTGTTTTCTTTACATACTATAATCAATTATTCCATCTATTTAGCATCTTTGTTCTCATATAAATTGGGAATGGCCATGAAATAGGCCAAAAGTTTAGCAGCATGAGGGCCCACTGACACCTTGGCCCACCGGGAGTTTTCCTGGTATTCTGGTGGGCCAGTCTGACACTGCACACACATATAGATAGCTATTATCAGAGCAGCAGATCACTGGAATTTGAGAAATTTCCTTCACTAAATCAAAAACAAATATCTCACTGATTCTGTTCAGCAATATCATTTTCCTTTTTTGCCGACATTGAGACTTTTGTTACAAATAATACAAAACTGTCAAAGCAATCTTAGTAGAAGGATACACACTCTGGATTATACACCATTCCAGAAAATACTTAACTTTGTCATCTTTGGCTTATTGTGTCTATTTGATATTGTGGGAAAAATGGACATCTGTAATTTTGGTGTTGCCCATACCAACTGTAAACTTCTTGCTTTCTTTCCTTTTAGTACATTGTTTTCTGCTGTGCGTATGCTAGAGGACTTTACCATATCCCATTAGTCAGACATGGATATGGAGCAATGAGTAAATAAGGTGTCCTAAGGTAGACAGTTCCTCTTGAAGGGAATGCCTTCTTTTAGTTGAGTATATGTCCTGAGTCAAAATGTTAATATTTATTAGGGTTGCTTGCCTTTTCAACACGCCCTGGGTCTCATCTTGAGATAAGGTCCAAGATTTGAAATGTAACCCATACCCCACAAAGCAAAAAAATGCTTGGCAAATGCTTTTAATTTAAATACCATAATCACAGAGGTTTAAGAGAGAGGCCTTCAGACTACTGGTTTGTAGATTCCTATCTTATTCATATATGTCTTGTGAGTAACGGCAAACTAGAAACTCAAATGTTTTCTTTTCGAAAATCAACTGGTTCTATTTGAACTCAAATTTTTGAGATTTAACATTTAGATTTGCCCTTGGGGGTGCAGAGGCCTGATGTGATGAATATTAGAGTTTTAAAACTCAAGATCTCAATTTAGTTTATCTATCCTTATTATTCAGGAAATAGTTGAAGGCTTCATGTAATCCTGGGAAATACTGGGTAGCCAATAAAACCCCTCACCAGTCTGAAAGAGAGTTTTGGTTGTGACAGAAATCCAATCGACAGCACCAGTAGCAACAGGAGCAACATGCCACATTGATTCCTGCTAGGATCAGGCAGACTTGTCATTTCAAGAGGCCCATACTTTCTCTTGACCAGCTCAGATTGTGAAGATGTACCTGGGCTCATCAGCCAGGTGCTTGAACCTGTGACGGCACAGTTTTGCAGTTTTACATTTTCTGGAAACTGGCACTTTCCAGCAGGTATTTTCATGCCTCATTGGCAAGAGTTAACCCACCTTCAGCAGAATACTAATGCAAATACCGAATGCACTACTGCTGCACTGACTAAGGCTCATTTCCTTCCTATCAACCCAAGCAGAGTGGATAAGATTGAAGCAGGATTTTTTCCTGATTGGCCAATTTTCACACCACCTCACTATCACCATAATCAGATATACTCCTATTCCATCAATGTCCAGGTGGTGTGTGATTCCCTCATGTGCCCCCCTCCCTACCCTGTCTTCTTCCTCCCCTCTACTGTATGTCCCCATACCTGCCCTGTCCTCCTCCTCCCCCAATCTACCTGTCTCTGAACTTCCTCCAACTCCCTTTTTGTCCACCTCCTGTGTGCACTAAGATCCCAGATTCTGCAGGACCCAGTGACTCTCCACTCCCATCTCTTCGGAACTGGAGAGACACTCTCTCTCTTCCTCCTACTTGCACCTGGTACAAGATATTTGGACTATTCCCTAACATGTCCTCTTCCTAGCGTATCCAAATAGCAAGTGATGATTTAGTGCAAAATGCACCTGAAATGACAGCTGAAGGCCATCCTATGTAAAAAAAAAAATGGCAACAAAGGGGAAAATATTGAATTTTAAGGAGTTTCAATGAACTCTAAAATTCACATGATTAGAAATATGCCCCTTAATTAACTTTTATTTATAGAATTGATGTTACTGGTAAAAGAATGCATCTCCAATCCCAAAGGAAAAATTATTAGCAAGGGAAGTTTATGCTTGTTCAAGGTGGCAACCTTCTGCTATATGTCTATGAATGTTTTCATTCATCCTGGTCATGATATACAGTATTTAATAGTGGTAAATATAGTAGATATTTAATTATACATAGAGTTTTAAAAAAGGAAAGCTACTTTGCCAATAGATTAGCTGCAATAGTGCAAGCTAGAACACTATATTTATTCTGTAGAATGCTTTACCATACCTGAGTAAACAGCTCTAGAAACTCTCTGGGGTTAATTTACTAAGCGGCGAAAATTCGGCATATCATCTTTAATATGTGTCAACATCTATTGAATGAGAATTCCACTTTTTTTTTTACAACTTTCCAAATTGTTTGTATAAAAATCACTTGTTCTAGGTGTAAAGAGATTTGTATTTGAATCCAAGGATGTTAGTACAAAGTACAAAGGCATTATAGGAATGAATTGCAAGCAGCAAAAAGGATGTGGTATATGCCATTCTTGGTGCCAAAACGTGAGTGTATATAAAAGAAATATATATTTTTATGTAAATCACAAATACCGCCTCTCTTGCATTTTTTTTATATCACAAACACCTTATGTGTGCAGGTGATGCAACTATAATTACCAATATTTAGTATGTCTGGTAGACAGAAGTAGAGGCACAGGATCTTTTATTTAGAAACTCTTTCTTCAGAATGGCATTGCCATTTTCCATAAAGGCCAAATCATACAAGCTATTCTTAATTTTTTATGGATCTGCTTTTTTTCTGTAATAATACATTATTCTAATAATCTATGATGATGGCAAAACAATCTTGTTTTTTATATTTTAAATGTATGTTTTAAATCTTGGTAGTTTCAAGGCAACCCCATGTAGGGAAAAACCTGATCCAAAGCATTGCAAATACAATATTTAAGCAAATGAATATATTATTATATTGACTATTGTCTTTCTCTCTAACCTGGATTTACCTATGAGAAAATGTCAGAATTTGAAAAATTGAAAATATGACCAACAAACTTTCTCTCTTTTGTTATACATCTATAATGCTGCTAATCTGAGTCACTTTAAGCTAATGAATTTTATAGATATGAGTGAAAGAAAGCCAAATATATTCACTGCCAGCATTCAAAAGTCCATAGGAGAGAATATTCTTTAAGATGGACAGGTAATGCCCCTCCTTATTCTAAAGGAATGTGCATGAAACAAGATACTTACTTGTGCTTGATTTTTGGGCCTGCATGAAATTAGTTACTTAGGGACAATCACTTCCATAGAAAGAGAAAAAGCAGAAAAGAGTTGGCTTCTATTACCATTATTATTAATAATAGTATCTTGTATTAATAACTGTTGTATTCAGCTTCAGTTGAGTTTAAAAAAATATTAAAAGCAGAAAATTTGTCCAGTAATATTAATACTTGCTTCCCTTATTAGAGGGACCAAATACAGACGACTTTTATGTTTAGTTAGAGCTCCAAAGTGCAAGAAATTTCTTCTGTTTATACTAGGCTGAGATTTCACTGCTTTGAAACTAAAATAAACAAGCACCTGCCATTTATTTCTAAGCTTAAAGTTTGTTCTAGCCTTACTTTGCCCAAAAAAGGATATTGTACAACACAGTTCCAATGTCAAATGTCGCAAATGGTCAATGATGCTGTTAAAAGTGTGCTATCCTGGGGAAAAACAGAACTAATTGATAGGTTTTATCAATATGTAGCAAATGAGTAATAATGGACTTCTGAAAATATAATATTATTTACAAGAATGGCAATCTCAGCAGATAACATATTTTAACTGTATCTTACAAAAATGCAAAACAAATCGATATTGTGCGACTACACAATTCAAATGTTTTTGGTAAAAAAACAGCCATACAGCTCTAAAAAGGTGTACACAAGCACTGTATTATCAAATATTTATTCTGCAGCACAAGGTCATGTTGCAATGGAAATTGGCTGCTTTCCACTGCACTAAATCTATTAACTGCTTGTGGTCACAAATAGGGCAGTGGGGAAAGCTATCATGGTTAGGTATTTTGTTTATTAATGTGAATAATATATTATGGTGTCTGTGCTGTTTTGCAGCTGAAGTAGGGTTTCATCAGGAACAATAAAGAAAAGGGGTTCCTATTCTGTTATACCCAGTTGCTAAAGTATAGAACTAGACAAACAATGTCAAAGATCACCAGTAATGAAGTGGGTCTTATTATTTTACTGATTTGTGTAAATAGATTGGATTTCAGAGAAAATTTGAAGGTTGTGTATCAGAACACAGCTGTGCAGCAATTTGTATTGATACCCATACCTTCAAATTTCCTTCTTCTGTTACTTACTACAATATTTAACTTGCCTAACTTCACACCATACATATCCACTTCCATCTCTACTATTAAAACTTTCTATCTCGCTGCATCCTTGTAATTTTAGACTTGAATTCATAAGGGATTCCTGAAAGAAATTCAGATACTACCTTATGGACCACTAAGAACAGTATGCAGTTTAATCTAAACACTTATGGACCAATATCTAAGCCTTTGCAAAGCAGCACTATAACCATGCAGCTTGTATCTGTATATTACTTCCACACAAGAGGCTGATCTATCAGTTTTCAAGTTTGAGGGGAACAAAATGCGATTGTTTAAAGAAAAGTTGATTTTTGTGTTTTACTGGCCACAATCAATTTTTAGATTACATTTGGAAAACTGATTTACAGCAATGACTTTCACAGTTCTAGATTTTCCTTTAAAAGGTTTTGTATTAACAATTTTAAGAGGAAACATATTCAGAGACATTATTTTGCCTAAGGGTTCAACTTTTTACAGGTATGGGGCCTGTTATTCAGAATGCTCGGGACCTGGGGTTTTCCAGATAATGGCTATTTCTGTAATATGGATTATCACACCTTAATTTTAATAGAGAAGGATTTAAGCATTAAATAACCTCAACAGGCTGGGTTTGCTTCCAATAAGGATCAATTATATATGAGTTTTGATAAAGTACAAGGTACTGTTTTATTAATAAATTATTTATTTTTAAATATTTTGAGTATTTGGATAAAGTGGAGTCTAGGGGAGACAGCCTTTCTGTAATTCAGAGCTTTCTGGATAATGGGTTTCCAAATTATGGATCCTATACCTGTATCTGCCCCTCTGTACATATTTGTAAGCTAGTATGTCTATACAGGTGATTACGGTATTGTGGTAAATCACTTGTCCGTGATATGAATCTTGCCTGCATAAAGAGGAAGAGGCAGGCATCCTGATGGCTCCCAGGGACACTTCATTAAGCAATCAGCTCTTTTAATGAAATATTTCTTTGTTAAAATATTCATTGATCTGTAGATACTCTGTGCAAGGAAATGCAAGTCAGTCAGGCACAGTGCAGTCCCTAAAGCTTTAAGAGTGAGCCATGGCAAGCACGCTATTAAAACAGAATATTGTGTGCCCCCGCATTTTAAAGAGACTAATTAAGGCACTGGACCTTTTGAGGTGACCTTCAGGGAGAAGAAAGAATGGCCCTCTACCCATTCCTATGCAGTTTTATTGCCAACTCAAAATTAAGCACATTTTTAACTACTGAATTGAAAGGGATGCTAAGTGACAGAAGACAGGTAGGTGCAATTGTCTATAAAACTGTTAGTAAGATAGTGGTATTAAATAGAACTAGATTACTATTTATAACAGAAGTATAACTATGTAACTATGTAACTAACTATGAGGCATCAGAATTTTATAATATTACCAACAGGAACACTCACTATAATTAATAAAGCTATTAGGCTTCACTAAATACATTATATACAAATCCATGCAAAATTATCTATTATTCATCCCACTGTATCATAACTATGATGTGAAATATTTACTGCAGTCAACCCTTTATAAATGCATACAAAAGAATGTGGTGGTGGTTTTATTCACATACAGTAATTGTTCCTTTCAAATTAATTCTGAGCTTTAGCTAGAGGGCATATTTAGAAACATGCAATATATAGCCTCCCACCATAGTTACAGTGCTTCTCTATCATATTAAAGTGATACTAAAAGTACTCTTCAAAATATATATGTTGATAATTTTTCATTGATAGGTCTGGTTTTGTAATAATTGTTACCTGAAGTTCCTCAACTTGATTGTCTTGCCAAACTGACTGTCCCTTCTCGACCTGTTAGATTTTCTAATGCAGTGCAGACAACTACTGCACCGCTGCCATGCTCCTATGGCTGTCTCCTTATAAAGGGACATGGTAAAATCAGATAATGTAAAAGCATTGGCCAAATACTTTTATGACAAAATTTTAAGTAGCATGCAAAGACAATGTCATGATAGATGTAAAAAAAACTTGGATTTCTCCTACCAGTATCTCTTTAACCATGCATATGTGCAGGCCCGGACTGGCAATCTGTGGTTTCGGCCGATGGGCTGCTTGCTTTGAAATGTAAATGAGATGCTCACCTAAAAAATGCAAATTAGGTATGTATTTAATATTAACCAATCACTTTAGAAATGTAAATGAGCTGTCCATAATAGCCAGCCACAGCTAAGCTGATGCCTGCATTTTTTAGTACACATGTTAGTACTGGCATATGGAGGAACCAGGAATTCTGACCAACTTCAGTTAGTAATATTAGAGTTGCTTGCTATGTACCCAATCCCTTATGCTTATGATAGGTATGTTAGCAACAGGAAGATCCATGCTCAGAACAATCACTTCAGCCTGTATATGGAGCACTGAGATATGTAGCATTAATTGCATGACACAACCTAGTCTCTACAAGTATGCCACACTTTGGCCCTGTGATACACATGGTAATTAAAGTTCCCTTATAAGATGCATTGTCTAACTGGGGACACACACAGGAAAATTTAGAATATACTTTAAGCATAGAGCCACTAATCCATCTGATAGAATAGTTGTGATAGAAACTAGGGTGAGATATTTGTTGCAAGGACCAGTTCCAGCATATAGGGTGTATGATATTGCTGTGGATTATATGGTAATGTTCTCTTAAAATATCTATTAATAAACAGTAATTCTAGTTAACCTTGGGGTTGGAAATATATATCATGCTTTGCATGTGGGTGAATACATGGGCTGCTTCGATACTTTTGCCAGGGCTGCTTTATCCTCCAAGTCCGCCCTGCATATGTGTAATGGATGAAATGTATAGGTATTACATATTATCAATATCTGCACTACTGGAAAGATAAACCAATGTCTCTGAATGTTTTTTTTTTTGAGATCTTAGATCTGGGGCTAAGGAAGTAAAAAGACCATCTGGCCCACCATAAAAAACTTTGGACCCCTATACAAGTTGTTTAAAAAGGGCCTCCCATGAACACAAGCACACAGTAACAACATTTCTGGCTACAGTTCTTGCATGTACAATATAGACAGCTGACATAATAAGCAGTTCATATAAAGAGTACAATTAATTAAAGGGGAACTTCACAAAAAACACAACTTAAGCTTTTTGAAAAGTAAGCAAAATTTCAGGCAACTTTGCAATATACATCAATTTAAAAATATGCAGACTTTTCATGATTTTTAATGATTTGGAACAGTTCCCTTAGTCTATCCCTCTGCTCTCCTGCTGATCTTGCTGACTACTTTGCTGAGCTTGCTGACTACTGTTACTTTGTATCAGCAGCCATCTGTCCTTAGCTTGCATCCTCCAAACCCCACAATTCCCTGCACACATAATTTCAATAAGGAAAGGAACATCACAGTGCAGTGCAATGCATTGTGGGTTATGGAGTTCCTGAATGCTGTCTGTAAACTGTGGAGAAGTTTTTACAATTTGTAACATCAGTGTTTAGTCCCTCCTTCACTGCCAGGATTTCAAATGATGCAGAAAAAGAAGAACTGTTAAACAGCTGTATTTCTGCATAGAAAATTGTATTCATTCAAACTTTTTGAAGTAACAGTGATGGGTATATTAGGGGTTACTGTGTTATGTGGCCTCTTTATAAAATTTTGGTTTGGAAGCCGGAGTTGCCCTTTAATATTCATTCATTCTAATTCAGTCAGTTCATTGCTGTCAGTGGAGTTTGCTCTAAGTTTAGGGGCCCAATGCTCTGGCTCAATAATTAGTCAGTAGTAGTTCATATAAATAGTAAACTAATTGATTTTCTAATCACACTTTTAATTGGTGCAGAGTGGAGTTTGACCTAAGTTTAAACCTGCACACCTACCCGCCCCTGTCACACTGCTCTTCATGTCATTGCTTGATATGTAAGTTCCATTAGTTTCTTTAATAGTAACATATGTTTTTGTAAAAGTTATGTAACTTACATATGTGTAGAGGGCCCAATGGTGTCGCTGTAGGGCACGATAACTAGTCATTCCACTGCTGAAAAGTTAATATTTATATAATTCTGTGAATAGCTCCCAAAATTAACTGCTGATGTTACTCTATGTTCTATATTAAGCATATTATTATATTATTATACTATTCTGTGACTAGCTCCCAAAATTAACTGCTGATGTTACTCTATATCATTCTATATAAAGCAGTGCAAATAAATATTTACAATTAAGAATGAATGTGCTACTAACACATTCAATTAATTGGGGGCAGTGGAATTTATCTTAAGGTTTTAATTCATTGGTAATCAGTGGAGTTTGTCCCTGCCTGCCCCTATCAAGCTTCTCTGAATTTTTTGTGTAAGTTGCTAGTATTGTCAACAGGCCAGAGTTTCTAGTTTCACCGGGCCAAGGCCTCATCGTGCCACAGGCTCCTAGCATCCGGCAAGATCGCGTCACAGGGTCCTAGTGCCCATCACTGCCAGAAACCCTCTACAGAAGCATGTGCCGATACGCTAGTGTTTAGCGTCTCTTGGAATGCGGCTGGGCGGCATGCCTCCCCTACCATCTTGCCACCCCAGGCCGGGGCCTTTGTGGCCTCGCCACAAATCCAGGCCTGATTGTCAAGGCTGGAACTAGGGGTAGACAGAAGAGGGACAGTTGCGGGGTCGAGAATTGGTCGACCTGCACACAACTACTATGCTGCCAGACTGAGACAGGAACAGTTCCAAAAAAGTCTTTATTTTTGATGAACAATCTGAAAACAACTGAACTGAAAAAATGGTTTGAAAGGTGAACTCCTTTAACAGAGTTTGCAATATCAACACTGATAATAGTCCCCAACTGATAAATCTATTCAGATTTCAAATATCTTATTTATAAATTGACATGGTTGTGGTGAAACTCATTCAGATATCTGTACCTTTAGTCAACAAATAAAAAACCCTAAATCCCCATGTTCTCTCTTCAGATTTGGGTGATATTACAAGTTAAATAATAATGAATTACTAGCATTCTGAATCACACATTTATTAATTGAATAAGAAAAACAACTGTACTGTTCCAATAATTTACAAGTCTGTAAAAATTTGAATATTTTAAAAAATAACTTGTGTTGAAACTATTTATCCCTGTGTATTTCATAGAAGTTCAAAAGGTTTTCTCTCCAAAATGCTTCATTCTTATGACAAGGAAGGCACAAACTGAATACGTAAATCTGTAAAATTCTAAGATAAAAATAATCTTAGCATAAACATTTACTTCCAATGCTGTTTAAAGGAATATTTTCTCTTTTGATTATAAAACCACCTACTATATATATTTGCTTGGTGTATTTTCCTATTGCCTTCCCCCTGAACTTTGTTGCACATTTCTATAGGAAATAAAGGTGTACACTGGAGAAGGATCTTAATCAGGGATCCCCAACCCTTTTTACATTTTCAAATGTAAAAAGGGTTGGGAAGCAACACAAGCATTAAAAAGTCTCTTAGGGTGCTAAATAAGTGCTGTGATTGACTATTCAGTAGCCCCTATCTGGACTAGCAGCCTACAGGAGGCTCTGCTTGGCCCTATACTTAGTTTTTATGCAATTAAAACATACTTTCAAACCTGAAATTCAAAAATAAGCACCTGCTTTGAGGACACCGAGAGCAACATCCAAGTGGTTAGAGAGCAACATGTTGCTCACGAGCTACTGGTTGGGGATCACTGATCTAAATGAACAAGAGCAGCTTGTCTATTGTGCACGATACATCAGCTGCATTGTTATTATTATGCAATTTTTATCACATTCACACACAATGTGGTCACTTTTTGCGATCATAGAAACATTCATGTATGCATTATTTGTTTGGAGGTAACAAAGGTCTTTCCCCCATGCCAATAAGACTAAGTTGTGTCGCTCAGTGCCACATATGCATTAACGACTAGTCTGTATTTTTCTCTCTCATTGTTTTTTGTCAAATAACCCTTTTCTATGTTTTGTAATGATTCTAGAGAAAGAAAAGTATGCAAAACATAAATATGCTACTTTTAGGTGATTTGGCTATTCTTATTGTAGTAACCTGCTTGTGTGGACATTTTGGGTAAGGGCATTCCTGCTGTTTTGCCATTGTCTTCATATTCCTGTTCCTGTTTCCCTGAGAGGTCTAAGCTGAGAGGAAACATAAAGCAGCCACACCTACCTGCCATGTTGTAACAAATGTACTGTGCTTGTCTGACTGCTTTACCTGAACTAACACAGCAGAATTACTTAATCCACTACCAGCCAGTTTTGGGCATGTCTACTAACATTGGAGATAAATATCTGAAGAGATTTCTGGAGATGTTGCCCATGGCAACCAATCAGCAATTAGATTTAAACAGCCACTTATAAGTTAGAAAACATACTGGTTACTATGGGCAGAAATCTCTCCAGGTATTTATCTCCAATGTTAGTAAACATGCCCACTCTTATCTTGCAGACTAATTCTAACATCATTATAAGAGACCTAATATCCCTTCAATGATGTCTGACAAACTCTCAGAGTCAGTTATACATTTTGTATATGATGTTAGGCTCCAATGGCTCTAATCTTGCACCAGTTAGCTTTTAGCACTCTCTTAATAATGTAATAATGTGCTTAGCTATAGCCCAACTAGTACATAATAGGTTAAGCCAGAGATGTAAGACTGATGATGTGCACACATTCTGTATAGTACGATGAGTGGGTCTTATGAGTAGTCTCATAGTTAGCTGTAGTTCAACTACTTCATAATAGGTTTATGGATGGGTGAATTGTTTCGCCTTGTTTCGCTGTGGGAATGATGCCCATAGTTGAATGGCATCATACGTCAAAAAGAAAATTGCCACACATCAAAAAAATGTTGATGCCCATAGACTTTGATGGGCATCGGAAAAATTTTGCCAGTGGCTAATTTTTGACGAATCAGGTCAACTTTGCCCATCCCTTTTAGCCACAGATGTGGGAGTGATCATGCACACATTCTATATAGTATAATGTGTAGTTCTTATAAGCAGCCACTCCTGAGTACTAAGGGCAAAGAAAAGGGGTCCTTTAGGCAGGGGCAATTTTAGGGGATCATAATTTATTTATATAACAGCAGCAAGCTGCACAGTGCTTTACATTCATTTATAATAAAAGGGGTCTAGCCAGTAAAATACCTGCCATAGCCAGGGCCGGTATTACAAATTTACCGGCAATGTAGTTGGTGGTTATTTGTAATACCCTTAACAAATGCCCTCGGCCCTTCACTTTAAATGTACCTTTTCTCCGACACATGCTGTAGCTCCCCCTGTTGTGGGCGGTTCAGTGGCTCCACCCCTTTTGCATCATTACCCGCCCCTTTTGTTCCCGCCCCCACCACTGGCCGATATATACATATATTTTTTTATAAAAAGGTGGCAACCCTATTACCTACTCAATGCTTACCCCTTTCACATCAGAGTGGGTTGAGAGGGGGCACAACAGTAGCGCAGAGAGCACAACTGCACACGTCACACACATGTCATATCAGAAATGACAACACCGAGAATTAGAAAAGAACAATTGTTTCTGATTTGTGTCAAAGCACACATGTAATTGTGCATTGATGCAATTGTGTCAGGGTTGCCACCTTTTGACTTGTACAACTCAAGGCAGGGGGTGGGCTGTAATGCAATGGGGGCAGGTCTTGCTGCAGTGGGGTTGAAGCCATGATTTCAGGGGAAGGGCAATGCCTTGGCAGTTTTGACCCGGACAGCCCTTCAAAAATCCAGGCTGTCCATGTCAAAACGGGACAGGTGGCAACCCTAGGCACATCTCACCCTGGCAACTGCAATGGCACCTGCATTATGGGGAATGTAATGAATTGTGGTTAAAAAAACATGGCTATTGCGGTCGTAAATGACCCCTAAAGTCTATGTAGTACAACTGATGATTAGGGATATTGTATAATTAATACTACAAAATCTGAACTGTGCAGCTCCTTCCAGAGACAATCCAGGTTCATATCATACAATAATATAATTAGAAATACAGTATTTTCCATAGAGTGAATAAATTATGATCCCCTAAAATTGCCCCTGCCTAAATGAACCATTTTGTTTGCACACAGTACTCAGGAGTGGCTGCACATGATCAGTCCTACATCGGTGGCTGAAATTATTATGTAGTCTTTGTACTACAACCATCTACGAGACTATTCATAAAACCCATCCATCATACTATACAGAATGTGTGAAAATTATCTCATACCTCCCAACATTTTGTAAAGAAAAAGAGGGACAAAAAAAGTGTGCGCATAGCATGCCAATTTTTTTACCACGCCCATTTTTGTGGGCACCCCTTAATTACATGTACATTTTACAAAATGTGTCAGGTTATGAAAGTTTGAACCTATTTCTGATTTTTTTTCAGTTATTACAGTTTTGCTAATGAAGGTGAATTGCCCTTTAAGCTGTATGTCTAACTTTTCCCAAGAGAGATTTGCTGCGTCTGAATCTGCGTTTGGCGCTTACAAGCGTCTCATGGTTACAACCTCATTGAAAATAAGGTGAGTATAGACTTGCGCTCCCCTGCGGCTGAACGCAAAAC
>CM044434.1:57161789-57190470 GCA_024363595.1 Xenopus borealis | reverse complement strand
GAAGGAGTTTCTCACTGGTTCTGAATCCAGTCCTTCTCCGCCTCAGAGTGAGCACAGACAATCTCTCTCTTCCTCTCAACTTTGCCTCCCTGATATCTCGGGCCAGCTCTGTTTTTTTCCTTTATTCTCTAGTCCTTTGTTCTCTCCCTGCTTGGCCAAGTGTTGTCCACCTGCTCCTGTGGGATATCCCGAAGCCTCCTGGCGGCCAGCCGGGCGCTGTGTAGTTGAAGCGCGTGCAGTAGCAGCGCCAAGTTCTCTGTGGGAGTGGAGCGTGCGCGTATGGATCCCGGCACTGGCTGCTACTCGGGGCACAGTTAGAGGTGAGTCTCGGGCTCTGCGGAGCACATGGCATTCCACTCGCCCCCAACAACGGCCATGTAGGCAGCACTTTATTCGCCCCCACATGCTATCAGTACGAGATTGTCATTTCTTACGGAGCATAATTGAATTCCGTCTGCATTGTGTGATTGTGTGCGGAGAGAAAGGCTGTGTGTTCTACCATAAACAGCTTGTGAAACAAGTTGCTGAACACTTTACCTAGTAACGCAGTAAAACGTCGCTCCCTTCTTTCCTGTCAGGTGACAGAAAGTTCCTCGAGTGAAACCCAATGTTCCCTAATGTTGGTTTCTTTGCTCCCCGCAAACCCCTCGAGTTGGGCGCTACTTTCCCCCGGGCACCTCGCGGGCTGCCGTGTCATGTGCAAGGGAAACAAAAGGGGATCGACGCGCTGGCTGCAAGGGATCTTTTCTCGTGTGGCCTGCCTGGGGATTATTGTTTAGTCATTTTTCAGTCTTTATGGCTATTTCTGACATGGTTCAGGGCAAACCTTGTTATCCCCAGCGGCCCTCCTGCTGTCAAACTGTAGTTAGCGACAACTGAAAGCGATTGGGAGATTTTAGGGAGTGTTTAGAGCAACTGGAGGATCGCAGGATGGACACAGCATGACCAAAAAGTCTTTTGTTATAGAAATGTGGCTTTGAGTTCTTTACATGTCCGAGCCAACTTAATCTGAAGCCACGCAAACTTCTTTGGAAAGTTACAAATAATATTAGTGTCTCTTTGCTGTAAATACTGTGTTGTGTCGTTGTTTTTCAGGTAATTTTTTACTTCATTCCTTGGAGGCTAGTGCTTAACATGAGATTTCTGTCCCTTATCCTGATGCTAATGAGATGACAGTAATCAGGGAATGATTGCTCCTATTATCTGTGTGGGTGTCTTTTACTGTGTTTGGTATGGAAATATATGTAAATACACTGAAAATATAGATGCCAAATTTGCTTTTTATTAGACTTAGTGGTAACAGAATTTACTACAGTGAATTTAACTTCCACCTGTTTTATAATGCCCATATGGGTTGTGCAGGGCACATCTATGCTGTTTTCCAATGAATCTCTTATTCCTAGTTGTTGTGTACAACACTAGTCATTACTGTGTTATAGAGGGGTAAGAGAGTTGTTATAGAAGGGTAAGACAGTTGTTATAGAAGGGTAAGACAGTTGTTATAGAAGGGTAAGAGAGTTGTTATAGAAGGGTAAGAGCGTTGTTATAGAAGGGTAAGAGCGTTGTTATAGAAGGGTAAGAGCGTTGTTATAGAAGGGTAAGCGAGAGACTTGTTATTGGGAAAGAGGATTCCAGTCCTGATTTTTTTTTTTTTCTTATGTTTTTTTTAGATTTATACTCTACTATTTGGCGCTGCTCTGAGTATACGTTTAAGCGAGTACAGCTGCATGGAGGCATCTCTTGGCCCTGATTATGCATACCTGCTGCCCCTATTAAAAAACCATCCTGCCACCTATGGGGAAATAATAGTAGTCTTGTTGTAAAAGCATTGGACTGTGAAGTGAGACATCGTGGATTTTATATTTTAGCTCCACCTCCATGTGGCCTTAGGCTAATGACAGTATGTCTCTTATCCTTTTCATGTTTTTGGATAATGTAAGATTTTCTTGCTAGCAAGCTACACATACTTCTTTTTAAGCATTCTGTTCTATTGTGTGCAGAGGTGTGAAAGGGGAGTTTCACCATTAACAAAAGAAAAACTTTCATGTCAGAAGTGGCGAAAAAAATACTATGTTGCTTAATGGTAATTATAAAAGCTAGCATTCTTAATGTATTTACAATATTCTCCAATATCCTTAACTTCTGGATTTTGGGCATGCCTTAATTCATATTTGTCATTTTATATTGAGGTGGTATGACTAGTATGCATTTTAAGAACCTGTGTATTACATACATTGTAGTGATGTGTTGTGTTTATAGGCATCTTCCAAACTCTTTACAGCTTACTTGCATATACATATACATTCACATCAGTGTAAATGAGTAAAGCAATTTATTTGGTTTATTTTTAATCTGTTGCTTTACTAATTTGTGTACCTTTAGATAAGTTATTTCTAAATAGATGGAAAGTACTTTCCAATAATACATTAATAAGTCAATTTTGCTTTGCAACACAAAGTGTTACCTTTTGTAATTTTTTTTGGGGGGGGGCAATGTTTTCATGGGTATATGTATGGATCTGTAGCTGAATGGTGAGTTTGGTGTATATATTAGGATATGCAAGAAATGTTCATGTGATCCCAGGTTGACCGACTCATGCATAAAATAATAGTGGTTTTGAACTTAAGCAGTTCGCAGAAAGTGTCTTCACTTCACAAGAAGTATTTGAAATTGCAGTACTCTGGACCAAGTTTTTGTTTTTCCCAAGACCAGCACTGGTAGCACTCTTAAATAGATAGGAATTTGGGTGTCATGAAAGAATATTCATTTTGCAGCTTCATATTTTCTATGTATAAAAAATGTGTAAAACGTTAGGAAATTATTATAAATATGATCTAAAAAACTACAGAAAACATCCAAATGTGACAATGTATTCTCTAATTGCTTTTGATGTGCAAAAAGTATGAGAAATTTGGGTAAATGGAACATTTGTATTTACAAAGATATGCATACATACACAAATTATATAATTAGTTCTCAGGTAAATTTTGTTAAAAAACAGAGAAATAGTTTTAGGAGATTAATATGTTGGTGCTTTTTATATTAGGAAGTAAAACTAAATTGTAAGATAATATTCTTGCACAGCATGTTTTACAAAAGTTGAATTAATTACAGCAATTCAAGAATATATTTTATATATATATTTTATATGTGTGTATCCATTTAATTATGCGTGTTACTCCCTTTCTCCTCAGGAACTAAGGATGGTGCTCAAATTTCTAGGAAAGGAGACAAAGCATGCAGGATCTATACCAGTGTGTACATTTAAATCCCCTCTAATCCCAAATTGATGTTTTTTTTTTTTGAGGGGGATAGTTTTTTCTTACGCCTATTAAAACCATTCCTTTATTTGAATTTTCTTTTCATTTACTGATGCCAAGGTGTAAGAATCAGGCATGCATTAAAACGTGTCATGCACTTAAACATCAAAGCTAAACAAAGAACAGAACTGCAATTTGGAAGAATTTACACAATGTTGGATCTAAGAAAAATGCAACATTGTATTTGAAATATTTTTGATAAAGGATAATGGAAGTTATTTTTGAACATCAATTTGCCTTACAAATATACTGAGCTGTGTAAAAAAAACTTTTTATTGCCCTTTCTGTTGATTTGTGCAAAGTAGATTCAGTGGATTGACTCCCCTTGCATGTGTGTGTGATTTCTACTTTCAATTAGGGTAAGAGTACAATAATAAAAAAAAAAATACAAAACATGCAAATATCACAGAAACAATGATACTTAAACCAAAATCTACATGATAATTCTGAGATTTCTTTATTTCTCAGTTTATTTGTCTGCTTTAGAAAATTCAGTTGTGTAATGTTGCTTGCTTTCTCTTGTTCCACCTGAGCATTGCAATTTTTAATCCCTAACTATTGAACATTAGGTACATTTTTTTTCAGTCGCAGAAAAAAGATAATGTTGAAAGTAAAAAAATGTTTTTAACACACAAACACATAGGCTATAAATAAGTTCCTGTGCAATTTTGAAATTCGAAATCACGTTGTCACTGCATCATTAAGCTGCATTCAGACATTGAGCCCTTGTTTCAAATTGGTTGCTTGTGTGGTGATTGAGATGCTGAACCATGGATAATGCCCCACATTAAGGGCAAACATTATATCTGATATTACTCATGGCATTTTGTTAAAAAGTGCAGGTAGAATATTGTTTAACTCCGATTAATTCCAGTTACCAAATCAGAATGGACAAGCAACTGGGTTTTTTGACCAGGCTTATTATACCCTAGAGGAGTGTCTACCTTGTATATAGTTTTTCAAAAGTGGAATTCTCGTAATTAAATTAAGGCTGCAGTGGTTCCTGTGAACTTACACTAGCGCATCAAGTGAGCTCAGATGCTGCATCATCTTGGCAGGTAACTGTACACCTGGCATGCTTGGCTACTTGTTTTTTTCTAAACCGTTTTGGACAAATTCTGTTGTTTTAATGCAAAATTATATTGTGTTCCTTCAGACTTAATGTTTTTTTTTTTTTTGCCACTGTAAATGTCATAATTCATCTCTTTACTAGTACCAGACAGAAAAATGACCCTTCCCCAAAGTAGATTCTGTGTTAATTATTCAGTCTTCCTGCTCTGTAAACTTATTGCAATAATAGAACCATTTCTGTATGCAGTACTGTATATTGCTTCTCAAAGTATGAAAGTGTGCACTTATGAGAAATGGTAACTAAACTCTACACAATATCTCTCCATAGTCCAGTTGTTGTGATTTAACAGAGCTGGACTTTTTTTTCCTCAATAATACCAATTACAGTCAGTATATTTTATACTAGAATATCATGCACTATATAGAAATGTATTAGATGGGACTGGGTATATTTATTAGCTATGTGAATAAAACACATTAATATGGGTAGCATCTGCATATAGAGGATAGATTCTTCAGCTGTGATTATGGTGTGTTCACCAGCATGGTGGTGGCATCTTAAAGGGTTTTATTTTTGTGCCCACCTGGACAGTTTAGGATCTTTTGGTAAATGTGTTATGGGCCTGTAAAGAACTTTTAACATAAATTCAGTATACTACTCATAGTCTGTATTTGAACATGTTACCTATAGGTATAAAGAGATGACTTTGTTTAAAATCCTGTCCATTACTGGTAACTGTGAAAGGTGTGCAATACTTATATCTAGCTCTGAACCTTGCAACAAAAGGAAAGAGATTCGAAAAATTACGTTAAGACATCCATTGCATTTAAGGTTGTGGTAATTTAAGGGATGAGGGAAAAATCCCTAGAGACTATTTTTAAATACCTGTGTGAGGCAATGATCTAGTAAAAACTGGACAGTTGTCTCACTGCCAAAATCAGATGCCGCTTGGGTAGTTTCATCTCATTTGTGGAAGTGAGAGGAAGTAGTCAGATTTTTATAAAAAAGTTGGGGGAGAAATGGTTGATGATTAGAATCTTCTCTGGAGCAAATACGACAAAAGTTCCCAGCATTGTTAATCATGGCCAGTACTTCGGTTCCTGTGTAACAGAAATGTTCTTCAGTTTCCCCGGGGAATTAAGAGGGGTGTATAGGATGAGAATATGCTGTTTACACAGCTGGCACTAGAAACACTGAGGGGAGGGGATATAATACTGCACATTCACCCCACAGCAGCTCTGAGACCCTATAACTTTGGTGTGTAATGAGGCAGGAAATGTGCCATTAAAATCCAAGCATGTGCAGTGAGGCCACCACAGTTGCATCTCCTGCAGAGCAGTAAAGTTCCCTTGCTGTGTGACAATGTGTATATCATTTTTAGGCTGAACCAATGTACAGGTTCACAGATTGCATAGAAATGTAAGATATGTATTGTGTGGCTCTGCTTTCGTTAACGTACAAGTCCAGGAGTGTATGTGCTTAATCATATGCATGTGCATTTTTGGTGACTAATTTACTCTACATAAGAATGCACTCTTTATGGTTGTTACCAAAGATTGCACTTCATGGGCCAGCAATATTTGTTTGCCTTATTCAATGCTCACCTCTACAAAAAAAGTGACACTCAGTACAGTGAGCCTTCGTTTGTCATTGCTTTTTCATATTGATTTAGCACAAATATATATTTTTGAGTTTTTTAATGCACAAGTCTTGGCTCTATCTACTTTTCATTCTTTTATTTATATTGCTATGTAGTTTGTGTATGTGACTGAACCTTGTCTGTCTTTCAGTTCTTTTAAGTAATCCATATTTATTTTTTGTATACAATTATTTTTTTTCATGGGTTTTTCCTAAAATCAAAGACTTGAGGTAGGTGCATGGCTGGTTCCTGAGACTAGTGCAGTCTAGAGGAATTTTCTTCATCCTAAACTGTGGCTGAAAGCATTTATCTAGAGCATACCTAGTAAGATGGGATTTTTTTCACTTAAACACAGGGATGCCAATCAAAAGAAGCACATATTTAGGTGCTGAATGTGTTTGTCTGGAGTTTACATAACCAGTTAAAATCTTATTTTTTTCAGGACAGGGTTTTTTTGTGATTTAATACCCTTTTTTGATGGATTCCTTGTACCTCTTTTTTTAGAGTGAATATAGTTAATTTTACTCCCCTTTTGACTTTTGTGAATTTTTCTTGTTTTGTACTTGTTTGTGCATATTACCTTATTGTATCAATTCTTTATTTGTATTTTGTTAACATGAGCATTATTTGTCTGTATATTATATCCATTTTGCCATAGTCTTCTCTGTATCTCAGGTTTTGTCTCTTATATACATTTTGTTATTGCTGGATGTGTGTGTACAATTGTTGTGTTTCCTATTACATAACACTAATCTTCAATTGCTTTCCATCTTTTATGTTTTTACCATTTTCCCAAAATTTAAGTTTGAATGTCCTTGTCTCTAGTGCTTCAGTCTGGCAACTCCGTGATCCAGGAGCATTCCAAACTGTTGCAATTTGCTACATTTAGTTGATACAATTATTTGATACATTTCTCAGCAGGGATATTAGCAACTCTTGTATCAATTCTAGCAGCTGCCTTTAAGGGCAGAGACACACAAAGCAGATACGCAGCGACTAATCGCCTCTTCTTCAGGCGACTAATTTCCCCGAAAAGCCTTCCTGACGGCCAGAATCTAAATCGCTGGCGGGATGGCACTCTGAGCGCTTCATTTCCCAAAGTTGCCTCACAAGGAAAGTTCTGCAACTTTGGAAAATGAAACGCTCCGAGTGCCATCCCGCTGTCTAGCCGATGGGAAGACTTTTCAGGGAGATTAGTCGCCGGGCATCTGAATCTCCTCCAAATCGCTTTGTGTGTCCCTAATGGAACATAGGGATTCTGCTCAGCAGGGACAAAGATAACAAATGTATCCATTTAGAATAGTTACAGAATAGGTGACCCCCCTCAGAGCTGCTTTAGAAGGTAAAAAAATGAAACTTTACACTACAGTATTAGAAGAATGGTCACAAAAAGAAAGTAATTGAAAAAAGTCTTTATTTCTGGTGAATCTGACACCAACTAATCTGAGGAAAACCAACTAAACCAGGAAATGCTGGTTTATTACTTTATCTGAATGTTGCCACAGTAATGTAGATTTTAGTACATGCATGCTATATGACCTTTTAAATATGTCTTAGCTTGATGTGTGTCTTCATAGATTGGCCATACAGTGCAGGCTATGTGTAACTATAACCTCCAATCTGCCTTAAAGTTTTGTTTTGAGCTCATTATTAAGGTCACTGCCTACCACTTGCATTCTTTTTTTTCTTCCAATATGCCCTGTGTAGTGTGATTATTCTCTATGGAAGCCATGGAGAGAACATATAAGAAAATTTATCTGGGCACATGGATGACTAAAAACTCCAAGTACTTTTTTGATATAAGTGTGCACATGGCTGTTTATTAATGGTGTAGCATTAGCAGGAAGAACCCCCTATCACTGCTTCTCTGTATAGAGAAATGCTGTGCAACTACCCAAATAACATTTTTCCTACATACTAAACATAGTTCAGCCAGAAGTATTAAAAGTATAAATGTCCTTTAAAGGTATAAACAAATCTGCAACTGCTTGCACTTTAGAAAATATGATTTCAAACTTGTCACTGCATTTCATTCTTATCTAACAAAAAAAATGTCGTGTTCCTTTGTACCTCCATGTAGAATTATATTTCATGGTTTGCTTCTTTCTGAAAACCTTCAGTGTGGTTCACATTTTTTAGATTGTGTAAAAAGAAAAATACTTTTAAATGGTCAATTCTCTGCAGATGTTATCATTGTTCTAAAGTGCTTTGAATATTGTGTGTGAGTAGAACATTTCTTGAAAAAGAAGTGGAGGGTCCATATGTTAAATATTGGGATCCATGTTGCACAAACTGTCTATCATGTGGGCCCTAGGGCAACCACACCTGCTACCCAATAATGGTCAAGGTTCATCAGTGTCTTAGAGTTTCATTTAGGGCAATCAACACATGCAGTTGCAATGGATTTTTATCATCCAGCAGGGTCATTCAATATAAAACAAATCGGAACATCACTCCTTGTAACCTACTTAAGTAGTGGTATTAATCCTTATAATATGATTGAACCAAACATTAATCAAATTTCTTCTAACAAGCCATTATGTTTAAAGTGGTTTGTGAAGTAAAATGTAAAGTAAAATGAGGTGGATGTACCCTCTCTGTACAACCTTTTATGTGGTTAATTTTCCATAAATGAGATGGTATTGGCAATGTTAACATAGTGGCTGTCTTGGTACCTGATAAAGGCTCACTTGGGAAAGCTGTAAAATCCCACATGGCCATGGATGCTGTGCTTTTCTGATATCATTGGCCTCTCTGTTGGCACAGTAGCTTAATTGGGATCTTAAATCAAAAAACAAATTGATGTAAATTTACCTTTATTTTTTTTTTTCTGAGATATTTGCTAATTGCAGGTAGTTGGCTCAACTGAGAGCCTGCAGTCTCAGGATAGGATGCATAGTATGCAGGTGTGCTGACAGGGTCCCTTGAGTGAACCCTGCTTACCAGTCTCTATGGTGAATGTAATTAAAATCCCAAGCATGTTTTGGCGTTTCTTGCAAATGTTTATCGCTGTTTGCAAATGTAAACACCCGACGGAAGTGCAGGCTCTATGAGACCGCTCCTTTGGCTGGGGATAATATATTTTGGCAACTGGCAATAGATGCCCTTTAAGGTTATTAAAGACTGACCTTTATCAAGTTTAAGTTTTTGTCTAAATTAAATCTGTCTAACCACTAGTTGATCAAGAAAAATGAGAAAATATCCCGCCTGAAGCCTCTGCATTTTGCCTCTCTTGCTCCAAGATGCCAATTGGACCAATCCTTGGATCAGTAACCCTGTTTTTTCCTCCATTACTAAAACAAAAGGCACCCACAGACCTGGATTTGTGGCAAGGCCACAAAGACTGAGGCCTAGGGCGGCATAAATTAAGGGCCAGCTGCATGTGCTTTATTTTGGAGCACTCGGTAAGAAGAAAGCATGATTATGTGTATGTTGGGGTGGGGGGGGGTGACAGAGAACACCAGTCTCTGGACACTTCCAGGCGAAATCTGCCCTTTGGTCACCCAACCTTTTCTCGAAGTTAGAGTGTAGCTGTGACTTAGAAGTAGGTTTATTGCATCACTCAGACACAGTTGGGTGGGTTTCTGCCTAGGTTTCAGAATGCTGAAGACTGGACAGAAAATTTTGAACTTGACAGTCCTATCAAAACTGGACTTTCTGGTTCAAAAACAGATGGGTTGCAACCCTATATGTATATATCACATTAAAATAATCAATACAAATAGGAAAGAGAGCCCTGCACAAAAGAGCTTTATTTTAGATTAATACAAGTATGGGAACTGTTATCCAGAATGCTCGGTTTTTCTGTAATTTAGCTCTTTGTACCCTAAGTCTACTAAAATAAATTAAAACGTTAAGTAAACCCAATAAGCTGGTTTTGCTTCCAGTGTGGATCAGTAATATCTTAGATGGAATTATAACTGAGAAGAAGGAAATCATTTTTAAAAATTTAAATAAAATTGAGTCTATTGAAGATAGCGTTTCCGTAATTCGGAGCTTTCTGGATAACAAGTTTCCGAATAACAAATACCATACTGATAGCAAAACATGGCATAAGTGCAAATATACAGTGACTTTCTGCATAAACAAAACACATTAATATATTAGTTTGAACTGGTAATAGAGAAAAAGAGGCACATGTAAGTTCTAAATGTGTGACACTGATTAAATAGTAGCCATGACTTCTTTCCAATGTCTTAAATTCATATTATGCGCTTTACTTTGGAGCGCTATTGCTCCAGTAAGAAGTAAGCATGATCCTGTGGGAGGAAAGGGGTGACAGAGGATTAATTAACTGTTAATATGCTCGTTGTAGACTGCACAGATATTGATGAAAACCATGCTGCTACATGAGTTGGTAACTATCCATTAAATGTGTATCTATTTTTGAAAGGGATGAGGTGGCACACTTATATACATATACCTCTACAAATTAAAAGATTTCTAGGCAGATTAAGGCATTCGGCCATCAGTGTGGTGGGGAAGCTGTAGTTCATCATCATGTAGTAGCACAAACACCTTGAGATTTTGTTTTTACACCAACACCAGTAGAAAGTAGCCCTGAACACACTTTTATTTTTTGTACAGGATTACTTGGAGAAATTCATATGGAGTTAGTTACCTGTGGGAAAAGGTGGCAACCCCGATATCAGTGGGAAGCAACTGTGTCAAAGGGGCAGTGTAACCCCATACTTTTTCAACACTACTTAAAAAATAAGGCTAAAAGTGACAGAGAAGCCCTTGGTATAATGCTTTAGGGCTAGTCCACACATGAAGATTCAGGGAGTTTTGTCGCCTGGCAACTAATAACAGCTTCTTTGGGGCGGCTAATCTCCATGAATAGCTTACCCCTGTCTCGCCCCCACTAAAATATAAAGTTGCCAGCGCCTATTCACATGGGGTGCTGCATTTTCCTAAATCGCTGGAAATTCAGGGAGATTAGTTGCACCAAAGATGCGGCAATTAGTGGCCAGGCGACAAATCTCCCTGAATCTTCCTGTGTGGACTAGCCCTTACTCTTTATTACATAGCCTAGCAGGCTGTGGTTGGGAGAGCTTTGTTTACACAGAGGGTTTCTAAATGGACTACTGGTTTGTTTTGGATAATAACCCAGATTATGACCAGTTTAGTGCATGAAATGACAAAAACCATGCATGTTTTCTATCTAAAACAATTGGTACATGCCCTGTTAATCGAACAAATGCTGAAAAGGGAGTATTTTGCCCCTTCCTGTGTGACTCCACATCAGGAGTATAGCTCATAAATTAGAAAAGAGAGCAGCAGAATTTAAGAGTTGCTAGATAAGTGATCCCCATCCAGAAGCTCGCGAGCAATATGTTGCTCACCAACCCTATGGTTGCTACCAGTGGCCTCAAAACAGGTGCTTATGTGTCTTATAAAAATAATGCAGTCAGTGCAGCCTTTCTAGCTGGAGCCACATCTCACTGTGTATTTGTATACTGCTAAGATGACAAAGTTTACTTTGACCTTTGCCCTTTTGTAGCTCTATTCTCTTTAAGGGTCATTCTTTTTTCATATAGTTGAACTTAATCCAATAAAGTAATAATCACCAGTTTGAGATACTAGGCTCACATAGTAGCAGGTACCGTCTGCCAACAAAAGTTGTTTGAGAGGCTTGTGTATGAACGCCAAAGACTTCCTGATAGATATCACATCATTCATATAGTCTTCAGACATTGTCGGACGTCCCATAGGCCTAGCACCGCATTTTTGCTGTAAATGTAGTTTGTGGCTGGTATTTATACAAACCTGATGAGAGTGGTCCCCAACTAGTGGTTCATGAGAAAAATGTTGCTTGAAATCCTGGCTTGGAGACAATTTTTGGTTGCATAAAAGCCAGGTGTACTGATGAACCTCCTGGATGCTGCCAGTCCATTTGCCAATCATAGATTAAATATGGCACCCCAGAAACTTTTTTTCATGCTTATGTTGCTTCACAACTCTTTTTTACATTTGAATGTGGCTCATGGATAAAAAAAAGGCTGGGTCCCCTGGACTAATCTGTCCACTTGTTTCCTGGTATGCAATCTTTTGAGCTTAACCTGCAATATGGCCATTATGCAAGCAAGGCAGCCTTTCTTTTCAGTTCTTTACTATATTCAGAGTGATATTCAGAGCCAGGTCTACTGATGAACAGAGCCTCCTGGAGACTGCCAGTCCAATTGCCAATCATAGATGATATATGGCACCCCAGAAACTTTTTTTCATGCTTATGCTGCTTCCCAACTCTTTTTTTTTACATTTGAATGTGGCTCATGGATAAAAAAAAAGTTGGGTCCCCTGGAATAATCTGTCCACTTGTTTCCTGGTATGGCAATCTTTTGAGCTTAACCAGCAATATGGCCATTATGCAAGCAAGGCAGCCTTTCTTTTCAGTTCTTTACTATATTCAGAGTGCTTTAACAGAATTTATTTACATTATATTTTGTGTTTGTACAGGTATGGGATATGTTATTCATATCCCATAGACTCCATTATAATCAAATAATCCAGATTTATTAAATAGATTTTTTTTATCGCTGTAATAACAAAACAGTAACTTGTAATTGATCCAAACTAAGATTAAGCAGAACCAGAATATTTGGTTTATTTAATTTATTTCAATTTACATGATTTTCTAGTAGACCTGAGGTATGAAGATCCATTTTACGGAAAGATGGGCAACCTCAGGTCCTGAGCATTCTGGATAACCAGTCCCGTATTTGTAGTTGAAATTCTTTATACTTGTAAAATATTACAATATAGTTTTATTATTACAAAATATATAGTAGGTTTTTCCAGTCTGTATTTATATTCTTACAAGTATACTTTCTTTCACAGATCAGCTGCTTTTTTTATGTGAAAAACTATACTATAATTTAGCTCTTTCAGGCAAGTCCACAAGAGCTGCTGGTCCTATAATGCTTACATCATGAAATGCTCTATATATTCAGGGCCGGGTTTACATTGCAAGTACCTGTAGGCCCACAGCCATTTGTCGCCCCAGTCCCCTCCCCCATACCTCCCAACATTTTGGAAACAGAAAAAGGGACAAAAAATTTGGTGCACAGAGCATAGCGAAATATTTTGACCACAACTATTTTTGTGGCCTCACCCCTAATTGCTATGCCCATTTTACAAAATTTGGCAGGTTATGAAAGTTTTGAGGCCCTGTGCCTAGGGCGGCACAGTTTTGGGGCTGGCCCTCGGTGTGCCTATTTTTTAAGTTTAAGGATATCCAGTGATGGAGCAGGGAGTTGTGGGATACAAGGGCCAAGGATTCTTGCAGAAGTGCACGACGTTCTGAGTTCACGCTCACGACATAAGGGGCATGTTTAGGTTCGGTGCCTAGGGCAGCATTGGACCTAAATACAGCCCTGATTGCAGTTTTGCTAATGAAGGTGAATTGCCCTTTGTTCTCCCAAGAGACCTCTTTACCTAAAACTGTTTCAAAAGTATCTTAACTATCCGGGGCTCTCTGCCAAAAGCCAATTATGATAGAAACTTTGTATCTTTTTGGGCTGTCTCAAACAATGTGGATGTGGTTGGGCAGCATACTGCCCCTTAAAATCCTGCCACCCTAGGCCTGGGCCTTTTTGGCCTTTCCACAAATCCTGTTTATTTGCTTTTGATCCAAAAGAAGTAGGATGTACAGTATAGTTTTTTTTTTACTGTCCACCAGTTATTCAGTTGTTAGTCATTCATCTGATGTTTTGCTAGTCCGTATTAAGCAGAGCAACCGCAACACCTTTCTTTTCTCAGTTAGGGCTGAACTCCAAGGCGATTTGATGTGATGAAAGGCATGCGACATGTTGGATGTGCAGAAGATAATTGAACTGAATGTGAAATCATGTATGTATGTATCCGACTGTCGGATGAAGACGCTACATTCACATTCAGTTCCATTATCTTCTGCACATACTGCATGTTGCATGTGTTTCCTCACATGGCAATGAATTGGACATCAAAGCGCCGTGGTATTTAGCCATATTTTTTCCTTACTATAGACAGTTGTCCATAATGACCTGCAGGTGGCGGTGGTTACAGAATGCAGTAAATACCAGTGTAAAGTTGACGGTAATGAAAAGAAAAATATAATGTAAATTGTTGCTCTGAGCAACTTTACATTGTTGTTTTCAGGCTTTGCACCCAGTAACAGCAGGGTCTAACCTTTAGAAACATTTTAATTTACACTTCATCGGTACCAAAAATTAATTTTTGGTTAACTCTTTCCTTTTTTTTCCCTTGCAATAGATTCTATGATTTCTCTAGTGATTACTTTCTCGATTTTCTACTTTTGTCTTCTTGTCATAGACCTCCCCCCCCATGAGATTTGGTTCTTTTACTTGAGAAATGTGAATTGAGAGACGTTTCTTGACTGGGGTTTAATATTCATAGGGGTATGGAGTTTATTTTAATTTCTTCATAGAAGCTCTCGACTCTGTGCTCATCCCCCTAATTAAATGGCTGGAATGTACACGTTAAGCTAGGCGTCTGTGTCCTTTTTTGCCCCCCCGATGATTTTAAAATGATATTCATTTTTGCTTTTTAAACGCCAGCCCGATTAAAATCAGATAGATTTTCTTCATCAAAATCTAACATCCTTGAAAAATTAATTTGATGCTTCTGTTATCAGTTAATTGAATCTGCTCAGGGACGAGATTTGTGTGGAGGGTGATTAAAAGCGGCCTCTCTGGGCTTTCTTTTCCCTTTCTTATTTCAAACATTGTGACATTGTGGAACCTTCCTTTTATTTCTCCATTTTTACACCTTTTCTGTAGAATAAGAAATGAATAAAGATTGTTCTTCTTGTCATAGAAAAGAGAAGTTCAGACAGAAAAAAAGCCAGCAGATTGTATGAATCGAAAAGTGTTAGACCACAGACACTAAATGAAAAGAGCAATGGCTTATGACATATGGCATGTGTTGGTAGTCAGTGACATTAAAACTTAATGCAGTAAATGTTTAATATGTAGCAGTGTAAAGAGTTAAATGCCAATCAATAAATCACATTCAATTTAATAAAATATTCTCATTGCTGCCCTGCCTTGGTAAGCTTTTGCAGTTAACTTTAATGGATATATATGGATTTCTAAACCCTATATCTGCTGCAGTGCATTTTTTGTAAGCTAAAAAGTCATTGAAAAATATAAACACTATACTCCAGTTTACTCTGACGGTTAATTTGGTTGCATAGGGCAAACAGTACATCACTGGTATTTTATTTGCTTTAATTAGGTATTACTTATAAGCCCAGCTATAAGTGAGACATTCCAAGTAATTTTATATATTAATATTTCAGCCATAAATTGCACTTCATAGGTGAAAGGTCTTTCTTGTCTTGACCTCAGGAGCTGACTCTCTTAAAGCAAACATACCCTTAAACACAAGGCCTCGTTGTGCAATCACACGTCACAATTTAATTAGCCAACCCTAATTAACAAAACTTGGCACACGCTTTTCTCTTGCCCTTGTCTTCTCTGACTGAGAATCAATGGCTTTGATATGCTAATTAGGTAGTAATTTAATTTCAAAGGCCGCAATTAACAAGGGTGTTGTGGACATGCTGTAGTTAAGCAGCGTAATCTAATTTGCATTAGTAACAAGCAGGGACTAATTAGAAGCTTAATTAGACACTTAGCTGGCTCTCGTGTTTACCTTCTTAATGGGATGTTGAAGAGGAACTTCTTGTAGTACTTCTCAACTTTCAAGAGCTTAGGTTCAATGGCTTCTGTTGCTGGACACTCCACTGGTTGTAGAGTTCAACCCTGAATATCTGTACAAAGTTGATGTGAAGGATACATTTTTAATTACAGATGGAAGATTTTGCACTTCACAATGCATTGTATTAGATGAAAAGAGACATGGTTGGACAGATCCCCATTTAGCTCTGATGCAAATATGTTTTCCTTTCCTACAATGAACTGCTTCAAAACTATGAAATGACGCAAGTCTGATAGGTCAGATGGGAGATTAATTAATTTTGGATAAACATATGGCATTTAAGTTAGGAAAACCAAGCAGGATTTTCTGAAATTGACGTGACAATTGACCAATTACAGATTGCCTTTCATAGCTCCACAGTGACATCACTGAACCCTCACATCCAGTCATAGCAGCAGGCAATGGTGGCAATCCTGTGCTATAATCTTAAATTGTTTAGTCTAATTGGTTAGGTGAGAGGAGTGTGGTTTTGAGGTAAACAGACACAGAGATATCAGTGTTAATATAAATGGATTGAAAATGCAGATATTCTATAAATACAGTGAACATCATGAAAAAAGAATGGTTTCCATGACCGCATTAAAGGACAAGTAAAGTGAAACTGTGTGACAACCCCATCGATTACAATGATAATTTACATTTGTTCTACCATGGACAAAAAGGCATCCCTATTTTCTTTTCCACTAGCAATAATGTAACTCACTACTGGTATATGAACAAGTCACTTTTTGAGAAACCCAAAGCAGCACATTTCCTTACTGGCGATGTATAATATTGCTGGCGTGAAAGCATTTTCAGTCGCCTGAATTATTGTAGATTTTTATGGGTTTGGTGCCCCAGGACCATGTGCATGCACATTATATTAAAATATCTGATTATTACTATACTGCACTTGTGCAGGGACTTCTGGGAAGTGATTGAACATGGCAGTGTGGCACTGATATGCACTAGCCCAGGGTTTATTCCCTGAAGAGGAGCACCAATGCATTGGTCCAAGGGGTCCTGACAAATAGCAAGCCCCCAGTGATTTTCGTTTTCCTTGTCCCTTGTAAGGGCAAGCAGTTGTATATCATTATAAAACTGTAGTGTAGGACCCAGAAATGGATAAATATGATACAGACGGGCACCCGGGCATCCCTTTCAGGCCCCCCCTGTGAATTGTGCGCCATAGTGCTACTGGTGTGCACGCTATAAAATCTCCACCTACCCAACTGCCAGCAATAAACATACTCAAAGCTCCAGTAGGTTCCAAGGAGGTGTGGGCCTGGGTGTGATTGCACTTCTGGTAGTTATGCCAGTGGCTACAGCTTGAAGTAGGAAGGTGGGGGTTAAGGGTCCTGCTCACAAGATTTTACTCTCTAAAGCAGATGTTATGAAAATGTATACCATATTTGATATATTTTATAGGGCTATTCTGAATCACATTTGAATAAATTCCCACCAAAGCATTTTGTGCATGCATATTAAAACTACAACACTATTGTGCACTGTTGTACTTCTCTGTTGGCTGCAAACAACATGTTGCTTTTATAGAACTCTTTTCCTGAGCAAGTAAATAAGGGGCTGAACAGGTTTTCCCTATCTGAAAGGTGTGGGAGGGCAGAGTCCAAGACCCTACACCCAGGCACTTGTCAGGTGTACACATAAAACAATAAGCATCTCCCCCTTATCTTGCCCCTCCCCAGCTTGTCCAGCATGACCTGCACAGCAGAATGTGGATTGGCCAGTTCTAAATGTTGGCTGTAAACTAACTCCCAGCAGTGTTTACTTACAAAGAGGTAGGACAGATATGGAGAGCTGCCCTGACCAGTCTCAAAATAATATTGAGAAAGCATATTTGTTAAGCAAAGTGCAGGGTGTTTTATCTTCTACTTCAGATACCATAGTTATGGAGTTTTTTTTGTTTGCCCAAGGGCTTGCTGAGAACGATGGGTGAGTAGAAAAATAATGCTTAAAGCCGATTCCCACAGGAGCTCAAAACTGGGACACTTTTAATGGCTCTGCTAGAATTCTATGCAGAAAAATACAATTTATAAAACTTGTATTGCCGTATTCTAATTTATTATTGCATGTTAGTGTATGACTTAGTGTAGAAAAGTGTTAAATATAGAACAACACAACACTCGGTTATGCAAATCACACACACACACACACAGCAATAATATCCACAAGTCAAATAATTATCTAGAATTCTTGCAAATTCAAATGTTTTTCCTATAGACTGGGAACCTTGATCACATTTGTATGGACATCAGCATCTGGCCACAACTGCATTTAGTCAATTAAACCGTTCTTGAACTATGAGCTTTAAAGGGATACTGTCATGGGGAATTTTTTTTTTTCCAAAATGCATCAGTTAATAGTGCTGTTCCAGAAGAATTCTGCATTGAAATCCATTTCTGAAAAGAGCAAACAGATTTATTTATATTTCATTTTGAAATCTGACATGGGGCTAGCCATTTCGTCAATTTCCCAGCTGCCCCAAGTCATGGGGCTTGTGCTCTGATAAACTTCAATCACTCTTTACTGCTATACTGCAAGTTGGAGTGATATCACCCCCTCCCTTTCCCCCACCCAGCAGCTTAACAAAAGAACAATGAGAAGGTAACCAGATAACAGCTGCCTGGTAGATCTAAGAACAGCACTCAATAGTAAAACCCATGTCCCACTGCGTACTATTCCGTTACATTGAGAAGGAAAAACAACAGCCTGCCAGAAAGCAGTTCCCTCCTAAAGTGCTGACACAAGTCACATGACTGGGGCAGCTGGGAAATTGACAAAATGTCTAGCCCCATGTCAGATTTCAAAACTGAATATAAAAAAATCTGTTTGCTCCTTTGAGAAATGGATTTCAGTGCAGAAGTCTGCTGGAGCAGCACTATTAACATGTTTTGAAAAAAACATGTTTTCCCATGACAGGATCCCTTTAAGTTCAGTTTTATAAAGGTGAAACATTTTACATAAATGCAAAGGGTTGGAGTCCTTGGTCCATTTGGTCTGAAAGTAGCTGCTTTATCTCTATTTCATACCACCTCAGAAAGTTACTGCAATTTACCTTCCTCTTACTCAGAACTGTAAAGATGGCCATACATGCACCAACATTATCCTAGAATTCTATTGTTTCTAACTGTACATCTCATGATTCATCTTTACATGTGTGTATTGAACCAAACCATCTTTCCTAGAAAGATCTTTTCCAGAAAATATTGTGTTATGTCTATGGCCAGTTTAAGGGTGGAGACCTGCAGGTTGGATAGGCTTCCCCCCCAACATACATCCAAAGGCTTTATCGTTTTTTTTCTTTATTGCTTTTCATATTGCCTTTTTCTTGTAGTCCAGCTCTCTAACATAAGGTATATATCAAACCACTGCATATAAACGGTTGGGCACTGACTTAACTAATTGGCCAAAATAATTACAGTTTTTATTGTTACGTATGAATCTCCATCAAAATGTATGTAAAATATAATTGTAAAATCACATATGCAATGGACTATTGTAAGGCCTCCAATTTGATGCCAGCCTTCCACTTGACTAAAGATTCTTTCTCTGTGTAACTGATTTAATTTACAGAATGCTTCCTTCTTGTATTGTTAATAGGTCATAAAATCAAGTCATGATGGTAGAATCTGCATCTGAGTCCATACGGTCCACCCCAACCAGCCAAAATGGAGTTGGAAGTCTCCCTAACCAATCTGATAGCTGCATTGGAAGAGAAGGAGCAGGCAGTGGAGAGACTAATGGAGAGTTAAGCTCAGCTGAACTTCTACATTTTCAGCAACAACAGGCAAGTGTCACTCTATCCACACCATACACAAAAGAAGAAACAAAAAAAAAGATGAGAGGATGGCACCTAAAAGACATTTGGGGGAAATGTAACATTTTCTACTAGTCTAATCACTTCTACCAACAAAAACATTTACTGGTTTATTGACTGCTCTTGGTTAATGTAGCTGGGCAAATGCAGGGCCAGAGTTACATAGCGGGCGCCCCTAGGCCCACTGTCGTTTGTCACCCCTGTCCCCTCCCTCTTATTTGCTCAAATTTTCATCCTCAGGACGGAGCCATGGGAATTGCTTCACAGGAAATTTCAATTTCTGAACCAATGTGGGTGTGGTTGTGCAACATGCCGCCCCCTAAAATCCTGCCCACCTAGGCGGGCCTGGGCAAATGTAGTGCCTGTTATTACATTGAGGCGTAAATGTATGAAAAGAGTTGGGGCACTTTGTCACCTTCATTTTTCCCATGGACAACAAAGTGCCCAAGAATACCTTTTGATCCAGATAAATGGAGATCACTGTATGAAAAACACTTTTTACATCCAGGTATTTTCATGATTTTTTTGGGACTTTACAGCAATATAGGTGGACTTAATATGACATGATACCGGGATATTAAGTTACTAGTCGAAGGAGTTACTACTGGTATGGGACCTGTTATCCAGAATGAGCGGGACCCAGGGTTTTCCAGATAAGGGATATTTCCGTAATTTGGATTACCATGTTTTGTCTACTGAAAAAAATATTTCACCTTTGAGTTAACTTTTAGTATGATGTAGAGAGTGATACTCTGAGAGAATTTGCAATTCCGATTTCATTTTTTATTGTTTGTGGTTTTATAGTTATTTAGCAACTCTATAGTTTGCAGTGTCAGCAATTTGGTTTCTAGGGTACAAATTACCCTAGCAACCCTGCATTAATTTGAATAAGAGACTGGAATATGAATGAGATTGACTGAATAGAATAAGTAATAAAAAGTGGCAATAACAATACATTTGTAGCCTTACAGAGCATTTGTTTTGAAGTATTTGAAGAAAAAAATTGCAAATCATTAAAAAACTATGAAAAATAAATAATGAAGACCAATTTAAAACCTTCTTAGAATTGGCCCTTCTACATATACTAAAAGTTAACTTGAAGGTGAACCACCCCTTTAAATAAAACAAATAGGGTTGTTTTGCAAGGTACTGTTTTAATACTACAGTGAAAAGGGAAAACATTTTCCGAACTTTTGGATAACAGTCATGTACCTGTAGATGTTAATATGCACTTTTACAATCGGTTGGTATAAACGGAACACTAACATCATTTTTTTTTTTTAATTCGTTTTTTTTTTAATCGAAAATAAACAAAAACAGAGATAAATCTTTAAAATCTCTGTTTTAGTTTATTTTCGTAAAAAAAAAATGGTTCGTGTTCTTCTAAGATGTACCAGATACAACTTAAGCCACAATCGCCAAAGACTGTAACTGTTAGAGGCTACGGTTCCCATACAGATCAGATTGCTTATGATTATTGTAGTACAAAGGCATAGAGTTTTGGGTACAATCTTTTGTGTATAATGCCATCACGCAAATTACAGTGGAGGGAACAAGGAGTGTGCAGTTAACTGTTGGATAGTGTTGAATAGTTGTTGGATAGTGTTTTTACAAGTGTCAGTCTGTGGCCAATGTAAACTGAAAGTGCATTTGGTGTACAGTGAATCCGAAAGCTGTTTGCAGTAGGGATGTGGTTGACGGCAGGATCTGTCGGTTATCCCTGTTTGGACTGATGAAGACATCTCTGAGAGAAGCATCAAAAGATAGCTGGATTTCTTCTGTTGGTTATTAGTTATACCCCTGTTGCCTTTCTTGTGTAATGTTGTAAAGCCATCTCATGAAATTTAAAAGCTCTAGAAAACACTAGTGGCAAACCTTCACTGGCAGAGCAACTATTGGCATTTATATTCAGAAAATTTAGGGTAAATTGATTTATATTGTCCATCTTTGAACTATGCTGTGGTGCATTAGAGGCTGATAATGATGATCAAAATAGTTGTTGCACACATGTACAAACACCTCTACACATCATCAGCATAATAATAATAAATAGTACTTTTACTGAAAATGTATTTTGTATGGAAAATGTATCTGCAATTATTTGCTAATTTTAATAAAATATCCAATATATATATATTACACAAAAGCCATGAATATTCTGTAGATTATAGACTCATAAACAGCTCTTATGATTTCATGAGTTATAAACCCCCCACTGTAATAAGATGCCATGATAAATGTGGTATAGGCCATGATTTTCCAGAGCATTTATACAAAATCAGATCACCATAAGTTATAAAAAGTATGTAAATAATAATGTAGGTGCACACTTTTTAGAAGGATAGAAATTACAGTTTGATCCCATAGATACATTGCCATTATATATAATAAACACTGTAACTTGATTCTCTAATCATTCCTTTTGGGAAGCATGTTCTGAGCAATAAGGACTTAAAGGTTGTTATGGTTTATATACATATGTTTTTATTCACAAATATTTTACTACCTAGGCTCTGCAAATGGCAAGGCAACTTCTTCTTCAGCAAGCAACAGGTTTGAGCTCCCCTAGCACAGATAACAAGCAGCCCTCAGTACAGGTGAGCCAGTTCAAAACTAAATATACTGTCTTTGCAGTCTTTTTCTGGCAATATGATATGCAGCTAGCACCAGCTGGTTGTACAAGAAATTGTGTAGTATTTCTGCTTTTTTTCCCTACTTTGTATATGTCCCCGTTTGAGTTTCTCCTAAAACTGCTTTTTTTTTTTTTGCTTATTTCAACATTTGCACACAGTTGCTGAGAAAGCCAATAGTATATTCACACCAGTGTGTTTGGGCTAGGGAGATTCTCTATAACCTCACATAACGGGAACACATGCATCTTATATTCATGCCAGTTTCTGTTAATAGGAACATGAACTTTTTATGCCCAAGTATTGGGTATTACTTTGGGTCTACATTGTTTATATTCTTATGTCTTTCTGAATGTTTAACTTCTATTTTTAAAGATCATATAGTATAAATTCTGTATTTAATGCAAGAGGGACTTTTTGTTTGTTTGTTTCTGTTTTACATGAGGAAATATAACAGGTGTCCTGGACTTATTGTTTACATTATAGCAAGTCACAGAAAACACTTGTAGAATTACACTTTATATAGTCAATAATGTACCCCTCTTGTGAAACATACTGATTAGAAGTTGCCAAGGGCATTCGGCATAGACCTCAGGAGACCTCAGGATAAGTGCTCTGTATATGAGCAATGGAGCTTTGAGATGACTTCTAATATATAATTTTACAACAAGGTAAATGTAATTTAGTTTAAAAATCCATTCAGTTATTACTGGTAGCAATATGTTTTGCATTGTATTGCTGTGCAAACCATTTCAAAACCAAAGGATATGTGGAACAAGTAAAAAAAAAAAAAAGATACAGAAGATATACACATTTGTTTTGGGTCTCAATAGCTTAACAATCTTTTTTTTTTTTATTTTCAGGTGCCAGTTTCCGTTGCTATGATGTCTCCTCAGATGATCACCTCCCAGCAGATGCAGCAGATTCTGTCCCCAGCACAGCTCCAGGCTGTCTTACAGCAGCAGCAGGCACTCATGCTACAACAGGTAAGCACCTGAATATTTTCTTCTTTGTGTAGTGTCTCACTAATAAAAAGTTACCCTAGTATTTAATGTTGATATCACAATTCTCCAACCAATTAAATATTCAGTTTGTTTCCTTTCTGTTTCTAAAGTTGCAGGAGTATTACAAGAAACAGCAGGAACAGCTGCACCTTCAGCTTCTCTCTCAACAACAGGCTGGGAAGCAACAACCCAAAGAGGTGAGTTGAGTTGCTACTCACATGTTAGTACAGGTATGGGACGTGCTACCCTGAATGCTCGGGACCTGGGGTTTTCTGGATAATGGATGTTTCCATAATTAGGATCTTCATACCTGAAGTCTACTAGAAAATAATTTAAACATTAAATAAACCCAAAAGGCTGGTTTTGTTCCCAATAAGGATTAATTATATCTTAGTTTGGATCAAGTACAAGGAACTGTTTTTTTACTGCAAAGAAAAACATTTTTAAAAATTTGGATTATTTCCTTATAATGGAGTATATGGGAGATGGCCATTCTGTGATTTGGAGCTTTCTGTATAACGGTTTTCCGGATAACGTATCCCATACCTGTACCTTGATGTGAGTTTATTTGTTGTGACTTATTCTGCCCCCATTTTGCTCCCATGACACATTTGTTTTGTTTGTGACTTTGTCAAACAGTTAGCTTTGGGAAACAAGCAGTTGGCATTCCAGCAGCAACTATTACAAATGCAACAACTGCAGCAACAGCACTTAATAAACCTCCAGAGGCAGAACATGGTGGGACTTCAGTCTGGGCAAGGGCCAGTACCAATGCAGAGTCTACCACAAGGTAATAGCATTGTATTACTTCCTGTCACTGCCAGTGGATGAGAAATAAGGATGCATGATCAAATAATATGTTATTAGCAGTTATACATGCTTGTGTTGTGGATCATTTCTTTAATAACGTTATAATATCTTTTCAGCTGTATCCCCGTCAGACCTGCAGCAGCTCTTAAAGGAGATGAGCAGCAGTCAGGAAGAATCCAGTAAACAGGACACTGTTGACCTGACAACCTCAATCACTACCTCATTCCCAACTACCAAGGTTTCACCTCCTTCAATGCACCCATCTTTACCTAATGGGCAGAATACACGCAGAGAGAGGTGAGTGGTAGCTATACTGTGTAAAGGTGTGTGGATGAGCTAGTGTTACCCTTGCTTTATTTGTGAGTTTTACTTGTCATTCTTTCTTATTTCTCTATTCATAAAAGCCACATTGTCTTTCTTAAAGTTGTTTTTTTGTTATAACTAAATACCAAAGCCGCTATTTTAGAATTTGCCACATGGTTTAATATTATCTATAGAGCCACTTGCAAAAGTAAACCTAGCTCATGTTAATTTTTATGTTTTTAACACATTCATTTCAACAACACTGAAAAAGAATTATGCACCATTTACAATTTGTAGTCCATTTTGTAATTTAAACATCTATACAAATTTTGCATGTAGAAAATGTGAATACACCCCTACATTTATCACTAGCTCAGCTGGGAGAACAACCATACCCATACTCAGACTCTCCTACACCCCACCTCCACTGCCTACCCTACAAGCTCCCTCCCGGGCAAGCTATTATGCCCAGAAGTCTTCCTATCTGCATGCACAATAATAAATTTGCAGAGTTGTGCTTTGGAGTTGAAAGGTGCCATTTTCTGTCTGTCTTCTGAGCTCTCTTGTCAGTTGCCAATACGAATCTTGCAGAAGCATGTGCAGTAGAAGCCGATACAGGAAGTAGATTGACCTACACATGCTCCTTCAAAATCCATGTTGTTGCTCCAACAGAAAATGACAGTGGAAGATTGCTCCTGTGAACTCCACTGCACAACTCTGCAGATTTAGTTCAGGTCAGCAGACAGACAAACCTCTAAAAAGTCTGCAGGGAAGGAGCTTGAAGGGAGCTGTAGGGTTTAGTTATCCTTTACATTAGAAATAGGTGCACTAGATCAGATGCAAATGTGTAGAACATGGTTAGAGAGTATCTTTGAGGGATCTATCTTATTTAAGCATCAGAAGCGAGTGGTATCACTGTGCCTAGATTGAAAGAGCATGCTTATACCATTAGAAAGAAGGTTATAGCTGTCTATTCCCCATATGTAATAAAAGGTACTAAGTTTCCACATTAGCCTTAACCCATAGCAACCAGTAAGATGTGACCAGTATAGCCTTTCTGCTATGGGTTCCTGCTCCTGTGCAAACTAACAATTGAAGTTTGATTTTTTTTTTTCCATGAATTAAATTTTTTTTTTTATTTTTTTCTCTATTTCTAAAAAACTCAAAACATTTGATATTTATGAAGTGAAAAAACATCTTTAAAAAACCTTAAGTGTTGAGATGCTATAGAAGCCAAGGGGAGCTGTGCTTATCCTTCTGGACTGCTTTAAATACTGGTTTTCGAAATCTTAGTGAGTTTAGTCGTGGTTTCAAAAACCTCTAAAACCACAGAAATCCAACCTTTTAATAAAAAAGCCTCCACATGTCTTATATTGCATAACCCCCTCCCCCCATGAGTATGGGAAGGCATTTAAAGCGATCGCCAAACAACTGGGTATCAATCATTCCTTTGTTCAGAAGATTATCTACAAGTGGAGAAGATTTCAAATAACTGCCAACTTGCCCACACCATCACAGCAAGTTAACACTGACTATAGAATACAAGATTCTGAATAAAGTTTCTTCATCAAGGTACCTGTATCTCTTGCCTCTACTGATGTCACTGTGCATGAATCTACCATTAGAAAAAGCTGCACAAATTAGATCTGCATAGGAGGTGTACCAGGAAACCTTTGTCTAGAGGTTCATGGGCAAATGTTTAACAAAGACCAGGACTTCTGGAACAATGTACTTTTGACATATATGGCAAAGATAGTTTATTTAACCACAGTTCCAGAAGACAGCATTTCACCTGAAGAAGCGGAGTAATTACAGAACCAAATGTAAACCATTGCTCTTTACTGCATCAGGGCCAGGACAATGCATTATCAGAGCGTCCACTATTAATCGTTCATTGTTACACAGCTTGCCTTAGCATAATGCCCGATATCTGTAAGAGGATTGAAGATAAACCAAAATTTAAATGTTCAACATTGCCACAACCGATTATGAGGTTGTTTCTACCAAAGGGAGCAAAACCAGGTATTGGACCTGGTTTCTGTTTAGCAGTGGTTGAATAAATCATTACAATTTGTCATTGTTTCTTTTTCCTTTTTATACTGTGTAAATGAAGATCAAATATTGATAAATATGTAAACATTTTTAAAAGAAAAAACATGGAGCATACTTACATTTTCACAACTATATCTTTCCATGGCAGTTTGATTTTTTCATTCTTTTTATGTCCCTAACATTCTTTCAGTCTCTCTCATAATATTTGGACTCCCTGTTTAACCCTTCCACCTCTTCCATGTTCTAAACACTGTTCCTGACATCCTGTTCCCTTGATTCTTCCATGGTCTGTCAAGATTCTCTGGATATTTATTCCTAATAAATTATGTTCTTCTCTTCCCAGCACATCACATTATGAAACTTCACACCTACTTTATGGTCACGGTGAATGCAGATGGCCAGGTTGTGAAGCTCTCTGTGAAGATATGGGACAGTTTATAAAGTAGGTAACGTCTTTGATGTACCCTTTGCAACCATATTCAACATGTACATTAGTGTAAATAATAGAAGGTGGCAAAGGGTATTATTTAATTATAGATATTTTCTAACGTCTTCTTTATGAGATAGCTAATTAATAAGAAACTTAATGACTAAAAACATTAAGGGGCAGTTTACTAAATTCATGTGAATGAATCTAAATTCGATCGAATTTTCAAACACATTCGAATCTTCAAATTACTTTTTTGCGCACTTCGACCATTGAATTAAAAAAATTAGATCAATTCGAATGATTCGATTAAAAATCGATGGTCAAATTACTTGGCCTTTAAATTTTAATTCAAATCCCTAGTTCGAATAAAAAAATTCGATCGAATGGTTAAAAACGTTCGAATTGTGTGATTCGAATGATTTAATAGTGCGATCAAATTTTTTATACTCGATCATTCGTTCGAATTTCGCTAAAACCCTTCAAATTAAATATTCGAATTTGAAGGTTTAAAATTTGACCTAAATTCGATTAACCCTCGAATTCGACCAATAGTAAATCTGCCCAGAGTAACATAGCAAATATACCTTATTGTTACAGTTCTATTTAATTTGAATAATTTAATAACCATTGTTTTATTAATTTTGCAATACATACACTTTTGGCTTCTTATGAATAATATACCATTGAAACTGTCATATATTTTCTTTGCATAGAAACATAGTAAATTAGGTTGGAAAAAAGAAATGTCTATCATGTTAAACCTTTATATCTTGCTTGCAATACGCCAAGGCATATTTTATTGCACAGAACACGTATTTTCTGAATATTTAAAAACAGAACTAGTGATAGCTTTGGCAGAGATATTTTCCAGAGACTGCAGAATACACCTTGTGCATGGGCAAGTCAAAATGGATACGGTTAGGCAGAAATCTTTGGGGAATGACCTTGTAGGCTATCCGCATTTGTGTAAAAGGTATATAGGTTAAAATAAATACTTTCTTCACATTATGCTGTCTTCCTTTACTATACATTTAAAGGTGATATTTGCTGTAGTTTTGTCTGGGTGTTTTTCTTTTCAAACAGGTATGTTCATTTGCTGCTGATGGAATTCAGCATAAATATAAGTCTAGGAAGTGGTTGGTCTTCAAGCGAAAAATTATCCAAAAAAATGCACCATCAAAAAGTATCTTAGGTTATTTCAGTCCAAAGTTAATAATTTGTGGACTTACCCTTTAAAGTAGAAAAACAGAAAACAATTAAAATAGGGCATCATTTCCCTTTATTGGAACAGATAAAATCAAGTTAACAAGTTAGAAAATTTATATTTTTCAGTTTAATTTTAAACACACACATTAACTAAATCTGCCATTCTTCTATAATGGCAATGTATGTTCATATATTAAAGCACTAAATATCTATCTTTTAAACCAAACAGGCATTTAAACACAGAGCATGCTCTTGATGATCGTAGCACTGCTCAGTGTCGTGTCCAAATGCAGGTGGTGCAACAACTTGAAATACAGGTGAGCTTCTAAATGTCCTATGCAACAAATACCCTACCTAGAATACTATGAAAGAGTATCTGGAACATGCAGATTGTGTCTTAATACATGGAGCCTGGAGGTCCATCTTTATATGTGTAATGAAGTCAAATGTGAGAACTAGGGACTAGAGCACTTAAAAATAACAGAAAAAGTGTAGAAAGAACGGAAAAATTTAAGAAAATATGATATATATTAAAAAATATTTTCCTTTTTCTCCGTAGTAATAAAACAGTAGCTTGTACTTGATCCAAACTATGATATAATTAATACTTATTGAAAGCAAAACCAGCCTATTGGCTTTATTTAATGTTTAAAGGCTTTTTTAGTACACTTAAAG
>CM044434.1:57103300-57126069 GCA_024363595.1 Xenopus borealis | reverse complement strand
AAGGATTTTACTTCCCCACTATTCCCATGGTCGATTTTCAAATTTTTTTTTAATTCAAAATTCGACCATTAGTAAATCTGCCTCTAAGTGGGGACATGCAAGGCTCTGTATTGGGTTCACTTTTATTTCATATGTTCATTAATGACTTAGGGGAGGGTACTGTAAGTAATGTATCAGTGTTTGCAGATACAAAACTATCCAGCCCAATTAATTATATCCAGGAAGTGGCATCCTTGCAACAGGACCTTTAAAAATGGGTAATCTAGCAGCTAAGTGGCAGATGAGATTCATTATTAATAAATGCAAGGTTATGCATCTGGGGTGTTAAAATATGCAAGCCACTTGCACCTAGAATGGGACTGCTTTAGGCCCTTGTCGATCATAAACTTGGCCTTAGCAAGCAATGTCAGTCAGCAACAATGGCAAACAAGGTTTTCAGCTGTATTTAAAATAGGCAGTTGTTTCCCTTTTGAAAGCACAGGTAAGGACCCATCTAGAATAAGCTGTGGGGAGCTGTTTGGCACCCAAGGTGATGGGAACGCAGGGATAGTGCTCCTACTAGTGCAGGTTAATAATCTGCCAAAAAAAACCCGAAAGAAGCACTCAGTGGTGTTGTTTGTACACAGCTAGTAAATTGGCAAAAGGATTGTATACAGAGGGGTGGTAGACTATAGCACTGTACATTCTCTACTCGAAGTAGGATACTAAATGGGGACATGCACAGCTCTGTATTGGGTTCAATATTATGTCATATGTTCATTAATGACTTAGGGGAGGGTATTGTAAGTAATGTATCAGTGTTTGAAGATACAAAACTATCCAGCCCAATTAATTACATCCAGGAAGTGGCATCCTTGCAACAGGACCTTTAAATATTGGTAATCTAGCAGCTAAGTGGCAGATGAGATTCAATGTTAATAAATGCAAGGTTTTGCACCTGGGATGTTAAAATATGCATGCCACTTGTACCTAGAATGGGACTGCTTTAGGCCCTTGCAGATCATAAACTTGGCTGTAGCAAGCAATGTCAGTCAGCAACTACAAGGGCAAACAAGGTTTTCAGCTGTATTTAAACGAGGCAGTTGTTTCCCTTTTGAAAGCACAGGGAAGGACCCATCTAGAATAAGCATTGGGGAGCTGTTTGGTGCCCAAGGTGATGGGAACGCAGGGATAGTGCTCCTGCTTGTGCAGGTTAATAATCTGATAAAAAAAAACCCCGAAAGAAGCACTCACTGGTTCTCGTGCTTAAGTTGGACCAGAGTGGGTGATTAGAAGCAGTTTTTATGGTGTGGACCTGCGTGGACTTTGGAGCTGTGTTTGTATCTGTTTCCTCAGGATTCGCCATAGCTGCTTCCGTGCCAGTGCAGTGTAAAATTTTGTCACTGCTCAAAGGTCCGCCTCCTACTCTGTCCTTCTGGTCTTGTTTGTGGCTCAGCTCGGCTTGCTATGGCTGCTTTCATGGCACTCTCTGTCCTGCACTGACTTTTCGGGGAAGTCTGCATTAATTACCTCAAGTTACTCAAATATTGGACTTTACTGAGATATCTTGGCTTCAAGTTTTTTGACAAATAGCAAGGGAGATTTTAAATCCAAGAAAGGGGATGACAGCTACTCCTTTGTGATTGTCACGGATAGGCCTTCATTAGGCCCCCAGGGGAAGTAGTGGACCAAGGAGGAAGCTTAGGGGTCAATGGTCCAATAACGCAACAAGGCAAGGATCAGACAGGAGTCAGACAGGTCCAGGCAACAAGATGTATTAACGGGAACAAAAATAAACAAAGTCCAAGCAAAGGTCAAAAAATACAGGAACAATGGTCAAAAAGACAGGAACAGGATCAAAGTCACATACCCAGGATCAAAGCATGAAATCCTATAATTGGGCGCCATAATGGCATCCAATGGCCCTTTAAATAATTGAATTTGGTGCCGAAACGAGCGCGGTGACGTCATCGCGTCAGGCGCGACATGATGACGTCACTATCCGGCGCCGCTATCCACGTGGCGGCTATGGGCGCCGCCATTGTGGATGCGACGCGGAGCAGGAAGGATGTGCCACCCGGAGCTAAGGTAAGCCTCCGGGCGGCGCGATCCTGACAGTGATAACAAGAAGGAGAAGGAAAAAGTGGAGGGAAAAATAGAAAAAATACAAAAAGAGAAAAAGTTTTGTATAAAAAAAAAAACTAAAGAAAAAAAAGGATATAATACCAAACATCTTACATTATTAATCTTATTGAGATTGTTGTCAGATTCTCTTAGTTTATGGAAACAATTTATCCTTTCCCTTAAATGTCTTCTAAATCTTATAGCAAAACATATGAAAAGGCTAGCAGGAAAAATGGGAAACAGCATGATTCGGATAATAATAGCACTCCTCCATCTCACAATCTTGCTCCTCCCAGATTATCCTTATCTGATGACTACTCTCTCATTGCTGCTGTATCTAGATTTATTAATCCAGTCATAGAGTCTACAATTGCAAAAGCCATTGACATCTACAGATTAAAATTACTAACATCTCAGATAAACTCTCTACACATGATAAACGATTTGGTGAGATCGAAGATGTGGTTTCTCAACTTCAGGACGATATGATTGACTCTTCATCCAGGCTGGACTTTTTGGAGAAACAAAACCAAAAACTTAAATTGAAACTGTATGACTTGGAAAATAGTTCTAGGAGAAACAATCTTAGATTCATAAACATACCTGAATCTTTCCAAAATGACTCACTAAGCACATTAATTTCTAAAACAATTCATCTCAAACATCCTCAGGAATGTCCTCATCCTCATCTCAAACATCCTCAGGAATGTCAAAGTTTCAAAATAGAGAGAGAGTTCACAGGATTGGTCCACCTTGATGTATCCTGCTAAACTAAAGATTTTTCTGTCCTCTGGAGCCAGAGTTTTTTGTGATCCTGGTGAGTCTCTAGAAAAGAAGAATAGTGGAAATCTTGCTTAATTCAAATGTGGCTCTCTCCCAAAGAATCAAAGATGGAAGAGATATGATAATCATAGACAATCTAAATTTTCAAACGACTCAAAACCTTCTCAAGTGCAGACCAATTTTAGATTTGTTTTTCAGGGAAAACAAAATAAATTTGAAAGATCCATTCTTACTATGGGAAACATGGAAGGCAGTGGCTAGAGGGGAAATATCTTCTTTTAAATCTCATTTCAAGTTCACAAAAATTTTCTTGAGTAAAAGACAATTGGGGTAATGTAATAAAAGTCAGTAACGGAAAAACTATTTGCAATGCGAAAAGTTATGCCTGTGTGCGAACAATTTTAGCTTTGCCCGAATTTAATATAGCTTTTGCGAACACGGAAACTGTTTAGCGACCACCGACAGTGGAAGAGAGTTTGCAAATTTCACAGCTTGCGCCAATGCGCAGTCAATGTAATAACTTCTTACTGAAAAAGCACCTTCAAGCACTTCTTAAGAGTGCGCAATTAAAATTCGCAATGCGCAATTAAAATTAGCAATGCAATAACAGTTTAAGGAACAATATTGCATTACGAGATGTGGATTTTTAATCTTATTGATGCGCATTATTTTGCTCTTTGTGAATTTAATTACATTCTCCCCAAAGTGTCTCTTACATTCGATTTAAACAACATCCCTCATTTGAAAATGCTCAAAAAAAATAAGAATATTTTAGACAAACTTAAAGTTTGGATCAAATTGAGACAAAAAATTTTTGCATCCTTTTTGCAGGCTAGGCTTAATAACTTGAGTAATAAAGCAAATAATTTGCTTTTTAATCTTACTACGGCTGAAAATAAACAGGCTAGATTTATTAAGATTAAAGATGCTCATAATCAGCTAACAAATTATCCAAATAAAATTGTAGGTTTATTATAAAGATTTGTACTCTAATCCAAATATAAACTCTGAGAAAATGGAAAATTCTTTGAAAATTGTAAAATCCCCCAGATTTCAAAAGTTCAGTTGGAAAAGCTAAATAGTCCATTTTCCAATTTCTTTATCTATGGTCCTGTCCAAAGATTGATCTATGTTGGAGGGAAGTCACTAGTTTGTTAAATTATAAACTGAAGATATAAATTGAATAGTCTCTGTGCTTTGCTTTATTGCATTTAGATAATGTAATGCTTTCTTCAGTTCCTAAGACAAATTTTATCTCCCATGAGAATAAATTATTGACTGTTTTTTTTTTTCTTGCTGCTTCTAAGAAAGCTTTATTTCATTCCTGGTTACAAAAAGAACCTCCCTCATTATCGGACACCATGGGGCAAATTTTCTATTATTCCACAAAATTTGCACGATCCAACTCCAAATTCAATAAGCATTCGGCCATCGAATGCTTATCGAATTGTTTTAGGCTATCATTTTGCTAGATAATCGATTTCTCGATGAATTCGTACGATCGGATACCGATCGTTCGATTTCACAAAAAAATCGTAAAATTTCCTTCGAGCATCCCATAGACTTCTATTACAATTCGGTAGGTTCAATCTGGTGAAGTAGGCAGTCGAACATTATTTAAATTTTGACTCCTTCGATCATTGAATGATCGAATTATCGAATATCCGATCATTCAATCTATTTGATAATTCGGTATTAGATGATCGAAGAGGCCAAATTAGAATATATACGAATATGCGAAAAGTTCGTACGATCATTATTTGATCGGTATTCGATCGAACTTCGATCATTTCACGTGAATTTTGTAAATTTGCCCCCATGTCTTATACGAACCAGCTTAGCTGGCAAGAAGCCTTATTAACCAAAACCAAAGGGAATAAGTCCAAAGATTCTTTTAGGCTTATTTGTCTCCTTATTTTGAAGTTGGTCATTCTAATACTGGTGATCAAAAAATGCGGTTTCTACAATTGTAAGGTGTTCTTTCCAGCAATCCAGTTGATGAATTGACGTTTTTCTTTCTTTTACTATGGGAGTGCTCCCATAGGCTTCTATTGCAATTCGGTAGGTCCAATCTGGCGAAGTAGGCAATCGAATAAACTTTAAAATTTCAATCCTTCGCTGATCGAATGATCGAATATTCATTCATTTGAATCTATTCGAATGTATTCGATCATTCGACCATTCGCTATTCGATAATCGAATATGCCAAAATTTGCATATTCGACCAAACGAATAAATCCTACGTTCGAAATTCGAACTTCGATCTATTCACGTGAATTTAGTACATCGGCCCCTTAGTCTCCAGTTATCGCATCTGATATTACTGATTTAAAGAGAGTCCAAAGAAGCAGGGGTGTTTCAGGGACTGCTGGCCCCAATGCCTCCCCCTTCTGCTCTGCGCTTCTATCTTCTAGCATGGGAGCAGGTAGAGAGGGGGGCTGCATCGCTAGTGCAGTGAGTGCACTAGCAGAGGCATATTTCCGTGTTAAAAAAAATTTTCCGTCCCTGGTAACTGGCCACTCCATGCCGTCTGGTTCTCATGTTGCCTAATGGCAGAAGAAGCTCTGCAAAGAAGGCCAACTAAGTCTCAGTTATGATAAAACACTAGCCAAGTTGGATTACAGTGGAGAAGGCATTTGAATGTGGATATAATAACTATGTATAAATAAATACAGGCAGGGTCGCCATTAGAAATCACAGGGCCCCGCACAACAAAATTTTCAGGGCCCCGCCCACCCTGGCACCCAAGCCCCACCCCTGATCCCGTCCCCTCCACATCAAAGTTAAAAGACCACACAGACATCAGCGCTAAAAAAGTAACCCCCACACAGATGGTCAGTGCTCCCTTATAAGTAAAAAAAAAACATTGGCGCCAGGTCCCTGCATAAAAGTTTAAAAAAAAAAAATATTTGCTAAAGGCCTCCCCATTACAAGTTTAAAAAAAAATTGGTGCCCCAAAAAATATTTAAAAAAAATTGATGGCCTTTACAAGTTAAAAAAAATTGTGGCACCAAAAAATATTAAAAAAAAAAAACATTGGTGACAGGGCCCTCCTTACAAGGGGTCCCCCTGCAAGTAAAAAACAAAATTGATGGCCTGGGGCCCCCCACAAGTTATAAAAACCATTGGTCATCAGGGCCCCCCTAGAAGTAAAAAAAAATTGTCCAGGCCCCTCAAATTTTTAAAAAATTTGCTTGCCAGGGTTTTGTGTGTAACTGGGGGGCCTGGCCATGCGTTCACTTACTTGATTAGCCGGGCCCCCCTGCTTTCAGCGTACTGCCAGCTAAATAGGACACAGCAGTGCATGGAAGATTTTCGTCTACTTGTGGTCCTTTAAGAATAAGTCCTGGTAAAGCTGAACAGGGATTGGATAAGGGGATCCAATCCCAATGAAGATTTACAGTGACTGATTTTTAAAGGACCAGTGAGCGTAGAGATAGTCCTAATAGGAGAAAAGCTCCGTGCACTGAGCTGCTGTGTGCAATTAAGCTGGCAGCATGCTGAAAGGAGGGGGCCCAGCTAATCAAGTAAGTGAAAGTATGGCCGGGCCCCCCCTTAAACACAAAGTACTGTGGGCCCGGGACAACTGTCCCCCCTGTGACCCCCTGATGGTGGCCCTGAATACAGGGACAATACAATGAACCACCTTTACCAGCAGATAAAGGTCAATCTCTGATCGCCATGTATTAACCCTGCCCCATGATGGCTTTTGCTCCACCCTCAATGGAGCTGGCCTGTACCTCTGACATCATGGCTCCACCCCTGCCCGGATAGTGTACCACAGAAAGGTGGCAACCTTATGGCAGTGCTAAAACCCAATGATTCTCATTGAATGTCCTATGTGAAAAATATAAGTGAATTATAACACATACATTGCTCCCCCACTTCACATTATAAAAATATTTAATATACATACTGTTTTTCTTTAAACACCCTTTCATTTTCTGGGTTAATGGTATTGCTGCCATTATAGATATTGAGTTTCCACATAAAATATCCCTTACCCATATATACATTTATTTAGTTTAGATTCTAGTGTGTATATGTTTCGCATGTTTATAAGCACTCAGCATTCAACCCTGTACTTTTATATTGTCATGTAATTCCTTCATGGTTTCTAATATCCTAATATTTTAAAGTAGGGTACGTTATTCTGTATATAATCACTGAACCATTAGTAACAACTTATCACAATATTTAACATCAAGCTTTAAACCTATCTTCTTTTCCCTTCAACACTGTTGCATAGCTAAGTCATTTACTGGATCTCTTGCACAGAAATTGTGCATTTTTGTGTAAAAAAAAAAAAAAGTTAAAAATAAACACACAGTTAACTGTGTGACTTGGCTGCAGAGGGAACAAAGAAGGGTTTGTATAAAGTTAGACACAGGCAAAGCTCAATCAGGTTTTTAGTAAGAAAATGCAGAGTTACTGAAACTTTTACACATAATTGATCCAGGGACTGAACCAAATGCCATCTTCGAATCAGGATTTTTTTTTTTATCCCTTAGGGCTCCTACACACGGGCGTTTTTACCTGCGCTCCCCTGCGTTGCGTTTTGCTGTTGCGTTCAAACGCAGGGGAGCGCAGGTATAGACGCACTCAATTATTTTCAATGGGGCTGTACTCACACGAACGCATGTGAGCGCCGAACGCAGGAAAAATGCAGCATGTTGCGTCTGAATCTGCGTTCGGTGCTTACACGCGTCTCGTGGGTACAACCTCATTGAACAAAATGAGGTGCGTCTAGACCTGCGCTCCCCTGCGGCTGAACGCAGCCAAACGCAACGCAGGGGAGAGCAGGTCAAAAACGCCCGTGTGTAGGAGCCCTAAAGCAAACTAGAGAACCAGTTTCAAATTGGATTTAATCAACATGTTTCAAATTGGATTTTCTCACCTTCTTCTAGATAAAATTGAATTCAGGCAAGTTTTATTTGGCCAAAAAGACTGAATTTCATGGATGTGTAGGGAGTAGGGTTGCCACCTTACCCCTTTAAAACTGAACACTTATGGAATCCACAGCCTGCATGGCTAATTAGCAATTCATATAAATGCATGATCAAAGGCTGCACATAAATTAGTTCAGTCTGCAGCATGCATCTAAATGAATTGCTAATTAGCCATGCAGGCTGTGGATTCCATATGTGTTCAGTTTTAAAGAGGTGAGGTGGCAACCCCTATAGAATGGAAATCCCCTAAGTATTTCCCTCTATTCATAGGCTGGGTGATATTTTTATTTGGAAAGGCTAAAGGCAACATACAAGGGTAAACTAAAAGTTAACAGCTAATCGGTGTACAGGCTGAATGGTTAATTATTACATGATTTTGTCCATTCCCATTTGTATTCTTGTGTGTATACAATAAATATTTTATTATAGTGCAATACTTTACAGCAGTCAAAACAAACGTTAAGAAAATTGCATTGGGACATGCATTATGTGCTCCCTACTTTATGCAACAATTTGGGGAAAGCCCTTACCTGATTCAGCACAATAATTCTCCAATAACAAAGCCAGGTTTACTGTGATAAAACAATTTAACTGCACAAAACCCTGAATCCAAATGAACAGCCATTGAAATCCATAGCCCAAAGATGTTGTTAGCATCTCACATGACATAGGCCTGCAAAAAAATATATGCATCAATAATATAAAGTATATTACTATACACAGAGCAGGCATTAGGAGTGTAAAGGATATAAACACCAATATTTAGCATTTGTGCATTTTTTAATATGGTATATTTGAGCAGGCTATAAAGGCGACAATTTCAAACTTTTTAGTTTAGCCCCAGTAAACGTAACATTGATAACTTTATATACAATATAAGTAGCTAAAATTGTATAGTGCCTAAATACAGTATAAAAACGTTTTTGATTTTATACTTTTTTAACATGTGCTTTACATGCAGAAGAACCCCCCACATACACACAAGGTTAGTACATGACTTTGTTGGTGAACACTGACTGCTAATTTAATTGCAGTGCTGACAAACAGAGGATTGAATATTAGCTGCAGGGACAGTGACCTGTGCAGGAGGCTGTGCGCTTCTAATACATCTTTTACATCAAGGATTGCTCTCTGAACTTGAGAGACTGCAGTCTGCTACCCTTTTAGCCTTTACAGAACCCTTTTGAAATAAAAATTTAAAAAAAGGTTTAATAATGATACCTTTATTGGCTAACTTATATAATCATAGCAAGCCTTCAGACCATTTTAGTTCCTTTTGCAACTTTACCTACACTTTTAGCCCAAATGCTCTGTAAAACGTTTGCTAAAAGAGACAACAATTTCATAAGAAAATTCCTACATAGTACACCAACATGTTTGGGAAGAAAACTGATCCAAAATAACATACCAGAGTGCTGACTAATGATTTTCTGTATCAGCTGATGGCTGTGATCTAGGGCTGCCACCTGTCTGGATTTCACCCAGACAGCCCGTTATTTGGAAGAGCTGTCTGGATGAAACCTTGTTGTTTGGATTTCCAAATTAGGAAATTCCGGACAGGACTTTGAAAATAATGACCAATCACTAACACCAGTCTAGCCCAAATGTCACCACTCCTGCCTCTGGCATCACCAGCCCCACCCCTGTGTCACCAGCCCTGCCCCCATCATCCCTGCCCCCAACATCATCCTCCCAGCCCCCTGCCCATTTCTGGCCCCAGAAAAGGTGGCAACCCTACTGGCCTAAAGCCTACTGCATTAGGCAGATTTTTTATGGGTTTTTTAAAATTCACTTTTATTCTTTTTTGCAGATGTCAGGCAGGTTTGGGGAGGCTTAGCTATTAGGTAAGGTTGCAGAGGCAAGCCTTAATAAAAATCCACCAATGCCTCTATATATAAATCCTGGTTCCTGGGTGGCTTAGTATCCCCCACTGGCACTTTAATATAGCATTTGAAAGCCCAGGTATTCTCCTCTTTGTACTCCATCTTCTGGCCTAGGATGATGCCTGCTGGGTAGTAAGGATACTTCCTGCCACACAAGGCAGGCCACATAAGGCAGATCAATGCAGACAAGCTTTCGGGTGTGCCAACACCTGGAACCACTTTGCTGGCCTGGGTGCAGGCGAATGGAATCGATATTGATGCTTAAATGCATACTGTACATGAGTATGCAATTTGGCTTGAAAATCCACTTCATGTACCCAGGGACGGATTTACATAGTGGGCGCCCCTAGGCCCATTGTCGTTCGTCGCCCCTGTCCCCTACCCTTTATTCATGCAAATTTTCATCATCGAGACTGGAGCAATAGGGATTGGTGCATGGAAAATAAAAGACACTGATTGTATTTCCTGTGCATCCCCAATGTTTCTGAACCAATGTGGATGTGGCTGAGTAGCATGCCACCCCCTAAAATCCTGCTGCCCTATGTGGCATTTCCACAAATCCAGCCCTGCATGTACCTGTACTTGGGCTTACACATTGCAGGGACAGGTACATCACTACATACTAAGCAGAACAAAGGGGCTGATTCTTAGCATGCATTTATATGAAGGAGGTATGAGAAAATGGAGGTAGCTCTCTCTTAGGCATAACCAACCTTAAAGTGAAGGGACCACAGTGAATAAATTAATTCAGGCTAGTATTTACTACCTGATAGTTTCTAGTGGATGGGATCCAAACCACTAGCTGGTCACCTTAAATTTGCATCTTACAATCTGCCAGTCTCCACAGTGATACCATTGCCTTGCTGTGTAGTTGAATATTGCTGCCACCAGGAGCCTCAAGAGTATTGTTCAATACAGCAGTTTATCCGATACTGCACGCTAATGCCCTAAGCATGTCACCAATTCACCTCACGTGCAGCTCTATTTACACTGAGTGGTTACATACCATATTGTAGAACAAACCCCAAGGTCTTGGTTCATGCTTCTGCCAAGAGCAGCCACCTTTGGCTTCAGGAGGAGCCCTCCGCTACCCAGATACCATCAGTATCTGTGAGGACCAGGGAGAATGTTCTCGGCAGGCAAGGGAACCGTAACATACAGGAGAAACGAGGAACAGAGAGTGAAGTTGTGGAACAGGCTGTGAAAGTACCAACCAATCAGTAACACGGTACAAAGTCAGGATCCAGAAGAATGGTCAAATAGGTAAGGATCCGTTCAGGCTGCAATACAGCAAGGTCAAAACAGGAAAAAGTCAGGAATAGATGATAAGAAAAGAATCACACCCAGGAACTATCAGGAAATAGACCTACGTTGGACAATGAGTCAGTGCAGAGCAGGGGGTTTTACAGGTAGCTTAATGGCTTAAATTGATCACCTGTGGCCAGATTGGTAAAAGTTAAAACAAGCCATGCCTACTTGCAAATACAAGGATAGCATAAGGAGTGAACAAGGACCTACGCTGTTTGCTCACAGAGGGTACAGGTAATGCAGACAGCATAGAAACTCCAGGTCACTGGTTTGACTCCAGGTGGAATATTACAGTGTGCTGGTGATTCAATCAGATTAGTAACTGATTCAATGAAATTGTTGTCCAAATATGATTTCATATAAAGCTGTCTGTATATTGTGAGATTAGAATAGTCCAGGATATAATACTTGTCCTAGAAGTCATCCAAGCCACTCTTTAAGGCATTAATGGAGGTAGCCATCACAACATAGTTACATAGTTAAATTGGGTTGAAAATAGACAAAGTCCATCAAGTTCAACCCCTCCAAATTAAAACCCAGCATACATACACACACATCTACACTCTTTCACACAAACCATATATGCCCATAGCTATACTAACCATGCAGTTTAGTATCAAAATAGCCTTTGATATTATGTCTGTCCAAAAAAATCATCCAGGCCCCTCTTAAAAGCATCAACAGAATCAGCCATCACAACATCACCCGGCAGTGCATTCCACAACCTCACTGTCCGGACTGTGAAGAACCACCTACGCTGCTTCGAATGAAAGTCCTTTTCTTCTAGTCTAAAGGGGTGGCCTCTGGTGCTGTGATCCTCTTTATGGGTAAACAGGTCCCCTGATATTTGTCTATAATGTCCTCTAATGTATTTGTGTATAGTGTAATCATGTCCTCTCGCAAGCGCCTTTTTTCCAGAGAAAACAACCCCAACCTGGACAGTCTACCCTCATAATTTAAGTCTTCCATTCCTCTAACCAGTTTAGTTGCACGTCTCCGCACTCTCTCCAGCTCATTTACATCTCTCCTAAGGACAGTCCAAAACTGCACTGCATATTCCAGATGAGGTCTTACTAGGGATCTATAAAGAGGTATAATTATGTTTTCATCCCTTGAGTTTATGCCCTTTTTTATGCAAGACAGAACTTTATTTGCTTTAATAGTTACAGAATGACACTGCCCAGAATTAGACAACTTGTTATCTATAAAAACCCCAAGATCCTTCTCACTTAAGGAAACTCCCAACACGCTGCCATTTACTGTATAACTTGCATTTATATTATTTTTGCCAAAGTGCATAACCTTGCATTTATCAACATTGAACCTCATTTTCTAGATTGCTGCCCAGTTTCCCAACTTAGACAAATCATTCTGCAAAGTGGCAGCATCCTGCATGGAACCTATAGCTCTGCACAATTTAGTATAATTTGCAAAAATAGAAACCGTACTTTCAATGCCCACATCCAGGTCATTAATAAACAAGTTGAAAAGCAAGGGACCCAGTACAGAGCCCTGCGGTACCCCACTAACAACACTGGTCCAATTAGAAAATGTTCCATTTACCACCACTCTTTGTAGTCTATCTTTTAGACAGTTCTCTATCCAGGTACAAATACTATGTTCCAGGCCAACATTCTATATTTTAACAAGTAACCTTCTGTGTGGCACTGTATCGAATGCTTTAGCAAAGTCTAAGTAAATCACATCCACAGCCATCCCAGAATCGAGGTCCCTGCTTACCTTCTCATAAAAAGAAATTAAGTTAGTCTGGCAAGATCTATTACGCATAAAACCATGCTGACACAAACTCATAGTATTGTTATTTGCTATGAAGTCCAGTATACTATCCTTTATTAATCCTTCAAAAAGCTTTCCTACCACCGACATCAGACTAACTGGCCTTTTGTTTTGAGGCTGAGAATGGGATCCCTTTTTGAATAGCGGCACCACATTAGCAATTCGCCAGTCTCTCGGCACCATGCCAGACCTCAATGAATCCTGAAAAATTAAGTAGAGAGGTTGGGCAATCACAGAGCTAAGCTCGCTAAGTACCCTGGGGTGAATCTCATTTGGCCCTGGACCTTTGTGTATCTTAACATGTTCTAGTCTCTTTTGAATTTCCTCATGTGTGAACCATGCATCATTGGATGTATTATTAGAATTGGGACTATTAACAAGGAAATCTTCATTAGCTGGTTCCTCATTTGTGTGGACAGATGAAAAGTATTCATGCAGAATCTGTGCTTTTTGCTTGTTCTCATCAACCAGCTGACACCCCTCTGATAATAAAGGTCCTACCCCTTCCTGTTTGATTTTTTTACTATTAATATATTTAAAAAATTATTTGGGATTCTTTTTACTGCTTACTGCTATATCCTTTTCCATATCTATTTTAGCTTGCCTGATCGCTTTTTTGCAAGACTTATTGGCCTCCTTGTACCTTAGAAATGATTTGGCTGTCCCAGCTAACTTGAAAGCCTTAAAAGCACATCTTTTCTTACCCAACTCAACACCAAGACTCCTATTGAACCAAAAAGATTTTGTTTTGCAACAACGTTCCTTGCTTACAAGTGGAAGATACTGACATGTATATTTATTAAGCAGCATTTTAAAGACTTCCCATTTTTGTTCAGTGTTTAACCCTGTGAAAAGCATTTCCCACTTAATATGTTGCAGAGATGCACTTATACTGTCAAAGTTTGCATGCCTGAAATTCAATGTTTTAGTTACTCCATTATAGAGTTGCCTCTGCAACAAAACCATGTTATGATCATCAAGTAAAAGAAAGTAGCATTATGCTATGTGGCCCTTCCACCACCACCCCTCTTTTCCTGTGACATGGCCATTCACCTTAATGTCCTCAACCACACAAATTGCAAGGGGCAAGGACAAGGTCAGCCATACACCAGACCCTATGAATGCAGAGCATTGTATACCCTCACTGTCCTCACCCTAAATAAAAATTTTCCTGGAACTTATATATAACAAAATTTAAGAACATAAGCAAAAATAGATATCCTACTTGACATACCCACCACAAAGTTCATATAGAAGCAAATGAAAATTCAAAGGACCAAGGACAGACCCCTAAGGTACTCCACTATTTTTGTTTTTACTATTTATATATTTGGTGGTTGACTGACTATACTAACTCATCTTCTTTAAAGAACAAGGAAATAGTAATTCCCTAGGGATGTCAAAATTTTAGCCTCCCAAACCCCATTTAATTAAATGTCAAGTTTTTTCCCTTGCCTGTGCTGTCTTCTGAAATTAAAATGCGCCAGCCCAGGGATATTTCTAAAAACACACTTTACCGCCATCTTATATTTACAAGGAACCAGGGCCACCATGGGGCAAGGGGGGGAGATGGGAATTGTTGTCTTGGGTAAAATTTTGACGCATGAGGGACCTGGGCAGAAATCCAAAAGTCACCCAAATTGTGTAACTTCTGCTAAAATGTATGGTAAAACTTTGAATATATTGCATCAAAACTTACATAACTTACATACCAATGTAAAGCTCTGCTGCCAGCAACGAGATGAGCAGCCAAGCTCATCTGACCTTTCCATTCAATTTCCAGGGGTCAGCCAATCAGGATTAACTTTTACAGTGGCTTTGAAATGTAATACTTATAATTAATACAATATCCCAATATCCCTCTATTCCTAAAGGGATCCTGTCATGGGAAATTTTTTTTCAAAATGCATCAGTTAATAGTGCTATTCCAGAAGAATTCTGCATTGGAATCCATTTCTCAAAAGAGCAAACAGATTTTTTTATATTTCATTTTGAAATTTGACATGGGGCTAGACATATTGTCAATTTCCCAGCTGCCCCAAGTCATGTGACTTGTGCTCTAATAAACTCCAATCACTCTTTACTGCTGTACTGCAAGTTGGAGTGATATCACCCCCTCCCTTTCCCCCACCCAGCAGCCTAACAAAAGAACAATGGGAAGGTAACCAGATAACGGCTCCCGAACACAAGATAACAGCTGCCTGGTAGATCTAAGAACAACACACAATAGTAAAACCCATGTCCCACTGCGTAATATTCAGTTACATTGAGAAGGAAAAACAACAGCCTGCCAGAAAGCAGTTCCCTCCTAAAGTGCTGGCACAAGTCACATGACTTGGAAATTGACAAAATGGCTAGCCCCATGTCAGATTTCAAAACTGAATATAGAAAAATCAGTTTGCTCTTTTGAGAAATGGATTTTAGTGCAGAAGTCTGCTGGAGCAGCATTATTAACTGATTTGTTTTTTAAAAAAACACGTTTTCCCATGACAGTTTCCCTGGGTTGGTTAGTATTACCTAATGGCCCAGGGATATCTAAGACAATTTCCTTTTAGCTTCAATATAAGGATAGTTACATCCTGGCTTTTCCTCTTTGTCCTCCATCTTCTGACTGAGTTGGATGTTTGCAAGGGAAGCCTGGGTTCAACAAGGCTCCATTAATGAGTTCTGGACCAAATGGAACAACGTCTAGGCATAAGATCCATGTGAACAAGGTTACACAGCAGAAGGATAGTAACTGTAACAATATATTTTAGGATAATAAGTAGGTAGTTTAGCTAATAAGAGCAGTCATGTGCTCTAACTAATAGAGAGCTCTGTACTTGAATACAAAGCTTAGCAATGGCATCATTGGCATCATCTACCGTATTGATCTACTGCGAGAATCCAACGTAACATCAATAGTTTATATTTGGATCTATTTACTTAATTAAATGAACTATAACCTACAATACTTTTTCAGTGGAATGACTGCTTGTTGGGCTACACAGCAAGATCATTGCGCCCCCTTATTTTTGGGAACTATAATAAACATATATCACAGCTGCTTATCAGTCAAAGTTGCACTGGGTCCACAGCAGTTGCAGGATCCACACCCTTCTTTTAAATAAAATTATTGGTGAGTTTGTATCACAGTTCATTCAGTTCAACTTTTTGTTCTAGAAAAACTTAACTGCTAATCTTTATTTTCAAACACTATACTACACACTTTTGTTCATGGGGTGGCAAGATCTCTGATGGTGGCCCTGCAAGGACTCCTTGGATATGTTTAATTTTGCACATGACAAGTGTTTAAAAGGCAAATGCCAACTAGTAGAGTAGAACATGGGTTACAGTGGACTCTCATTCATCAGTATGGGCCTTATCTATGTGGAAGAGACCACGTGAGGGTGTTGTTGAAACTACACCTCAACACTGTCAACAAAATAATAGTAAAGAGGACACAAACAAAATAACAACAGGCTTTATTCAACCACAGTGTTAATAATGCTCACAGCACATGAGGTAGTTCAGTAAATGCCAGGATAAATCACAGGTGTAGCAAATACAGTACAGAATGGCACCACTGAAGGAATGGCAGTTGAAAGTATATACCTTCCAGGTTGTTAAGTAAGTTAAGTAAGAGTGATAAAACAATAACCAGGCCCGGACTGGCAATCTGTGGGTTTGGGCAAATGCCAGATGGGCCACTTGCTTTAAAATGTAAATGGGCTGCTCACCTAAAAATGCAATTTAGGCCTGTCTTTAATATGTAAATGAGCTAATCACTTTAGAAATGTAAATGAGCTGTCCATAATAGCCAGCCACAGCTAAGCTTATGCCTGTATTTGTTTAGAATATAGTATAGGGCCACTAATCCATCTGATAGAATAGTTGTGATAGAAACTAGGGTGAGATATTTGTTGCAAGGAGCAGTTCCAGCACATAGGGTATATAATATTTCTGGGGATTATATGGCAATGGACTCTTAAAATATATATTAATAAGTTCTAGTTAACCTTGGGGTTGAAAATATACTTTTGCCACGGTGGCTTTTTCCTCCCAGTCCAGCCCTGGCGTTAACAAAGGCTATCCTGTACACTAGCTAGACTTGTCCATGGTGTCCCTGCTCCTTGACTTCTCTAAAGTGATTTTCCCTTAAGGACAAAAGCTGCTAAGTGATTTAAGAATATTAGCAGTGTACAGTGTACAGAATTTTGCTTTTGTTTTATAGAGTTATAAAGTAAGTACCAAAAATATTAATTGGAGTGCTGTGCAAAAGTTTTCAGAAGCAATATGGGAACATGTGAATTAGAGAGACAGAGAGAGAGAGAGAAAGAGAGAAGCAGGGTTTATGTGGAACGGGAGGCTGAGTGAAAGAACATTTTATATATATAGAAGGGGGAGGGGCTGAGCAGGAAGAGAGTGGGGGAGAAGGAATGGCGCTCTACTTTCCAAAATAATGTTTTTGTTGTTGGTTTTTTTTAAAAGTGGATGTGGTTAAAGAGGAAAATACAATGTTTTAAACTGTACTTGAGGGTTAAAATAGTGCTACAAGCAGGGACAAACATGTTTATGGTGCTTGTATTTGGAAACGTCTCATTTAGGGCACACAAACACCCACATAGTTCCCAGAGAGGAAATTCAGAGAAAAACACCAAATACTCCTGGGGAGGGAGAGATAGGACCTGTGAATTCTACTGCCAACTTTGTTTTATTTACATATGGAGAAAGAGTTTAGATGCAAGAAATTGTTAGATTAAGTAAGGTATGTTCCGGGAGAGCAAACAGTCTGCAAGAAATTAGCTAATTGTAATCAAGGGCTGCATGCAAAAGGGAGGGACTGAGAGAGTCAGACAGTCAATAAAGGCACAGGAAGGTTTGGCAGACAGAAACTGCACAGATAGAAATGAAAATATTGGCATATAGAAGAAGCAGAGAGGGGAAACGGGATGACAGATTTGAGTGAAGAATAATTTATGCTAAAGCAGCTCAGAGTGAAGATTGGCAAGTCACAGGAAAGCAAGAGACTTTGTGAGAAGGAATGAAACTGGCAGTAGGACAGAGGCTGGAGTAATAAAAAGGTGAGTAAAAGCAATTGGTTGATGTAGCTCCTAATAATTTTAAACTGTTAAATATGCTAAGCTTTGTTTAGGTTATATCACTATTAATGTGGGAGAGATCAAGTACCATTAATATTATTATTATGACTAATAACATATATTTATAAAGTGCCAATGTATTATGCTGCACTGTCCAACACCTCCCTGTATACATTGAACACACATATTTACATTCAAAAAACAGCTATAATTAATGCAGTTGAGGTAAAGAGCACCCTACCCCCCCCCCAAAGTTTAAAATCACCATATTAATGTGTGTATAGAGGATTACCTAAAAGTATAATTCCCTATAATCAGATAAATATTATCATTTGTTAAGAACTTGTAAGATACTTGATACACCTGGAAAAGTTATAACTGCTAACATATCAAAGGGACATGCATCCTTGTAGGGATAGTCTAGAAAGGGATGCATAATACATATTAATGTGACAAGTATCATTAGAGCAATGAATTCATTTTGTTTACTATACACGAGCACCCCCAATTCAGATTTTTCAGCTAGCACTGAATATTATAGAAATGATTACAGAACAAATATATATTGTAAACTGATCTTGTTATGTGGATCGTAAATTGATCTTGTTGGGCAATACATTAAAAGGATACTGTCATGGGAAAACATATTTTTTTCAAAATGCATGCACTGAAATCCATTTCTCAAAAGTGCAAACAGATTTTTTCATATTCAGTTTTGACATGGGGCTAGACATTTTGTCAATTTCCCAGCTGCCCATGGTCATGTGACTTGTGCCAGCACTTTAGGATGGAACTGCTTTTGGCAGGCTGTTGTTTTTCCTTCTCAATGTAACTGAAGGAGTCTCAGTGGGACATGGGTTTTTACTATTGAGTGCTGTTCTTAGATCTACCAGGCAGCTGTTATCTTGTGTTAGGAAGCTGTTATCTGGTTACCTTCCCATTGTTCTGTTGTAAGGCTACTGGGGGGGAGAAAGGGAGGGGTGATATCACTCCAACTTGCAGTACAGCAGTAAAGAATGACTGAAGTTTATCAGAGCACAAGTCACATGACTTTGGGTAGCTGGGAAATTAAATATTAAAAAATTCTTTTGACAAATGGATTTCAGTGCAGAATTCTGCTGAAGCAGCACTATGAACTGATACATTTTTTTTTAAATGTTTCCCATGACAGCATCCCTTTAATAGAGTTTTAGTGGTTCCCAGTACAACCTCCCTACAAAGCAGTTCCTACCTGTTTTAAAATAAATGATGTAATGGTGCAATTACAGTAGAAATAAACACAAGGGAGTATCCATTAAATAGTTTTTTGAGCTTAAAATTTCGTTTTTGATGTGGACAGTATAGTTGTAACAACATTCAACTGGTCTTCATTACAATTTTTTACATTTTCTTAATATTTACATTTATTTCTGCAGTTATTAGGCTTGAAATTTCAACTGGTTTCTGTGTGTTACTTATACTAGCAACGAGGCAGATGCTTTAAACTTTTTGAAAGCTGAACAGTAGAGGAATGAAAAAAAAATAAGCAATACAACTAAATTCTCACACTCAGTATTTAATTCCTGGGGTCAGTGGCCAACCAATAATGGGACAGCATTCAGTTGCATGATAAAAATAGAATAGGAAGGCTAATGTGTGTGTGATTTATTTATTATGTGTCTTGTTAATGTACAATATACAGTTTATAAAGACTTTACAGTACAATGTCATGGTGTAACTTTTTCTTCTACTTGCAACTGAGATCCACTCTTGGAATATCTATATACTGTATGTGTCATGTGTCTAAACATCCACACTTTATGCTCCTTTGTTTAGGTATTTTCCTCAATGTCAATGGAGACACTTGGTCAGCAATCTGAGCTGTGCAGTCCATGCCTTGAATCAGGTATAGCTACATCCATTTACTGCCTATTTAATGTATCTGATTCTACAGCCAGAATGGAAGGTCATATGAAGTTGCGTAAGCATTGCAATGCAACACTATTACTTCTGACTTTGCTTTACAAACCACTTTCACTGCCCAAATCAAATGTTTCCCCACAGATAAACTATTAACTACCTTCATTCACTTAAAAATGCTGTTAAAACATGTCTGCTTTACTATAATCCAGAGTTTCTAGTTAATACATTTTCATTCCAGCGGGCTTGTAGTAGGTTATAGTGACCTCTTTGGTTGTATGATTAGATGTATTTCCTTTAATGGTAATAATAGCTATTAGTCATAAACCCACCAAATTAGTGAAAAATGTTGCTGTTGAAAAGCACTCCACTTGCTCATATGGCCTTATGTTCAGTCGTCTGACTTTTTTTTTAAAACTATAACCACTAGCTGATTTGATCAATGAACATATAGGACATATCAGATAGGAAAAACAGATAGGAAAACTCTTCTTCTTTACTGTTCTATGCTACTCATTTTTTGATGGTGTTTTTAATGAATTCCATGTGTGCCTGCCTATTAAGGATCCTGCAAGTCCTAGCACAAAAAATTTTCCATTCTAGCAGGACAGGCAAGGGACACTTAGGGGCAGATTTACTAAATTCACGTGAAGGATTCGAATATTCGCGCGAATAGTCTCAATTCGATTGTGTGGCTACTCGAATATGCAAATTAAGTATTTTTGACCATCGAATATAGAATATTCGGGCGCATCGAATAGATTGAATAAATATTATTCGAGCGCTCGACTATTCGCCAGTCAAAGAACTTGGCCTTTAAATTTTTATTCGACTGCCTACTTTGCCAGATTGAACCTACTGAATTGCAATAGAAGCCTATGGGAAACCCCAAAGTCTTTTGCCGAATTTCAATTGAACACTTCGAAAGTTCGATTTGTATGTTTTTGGCGAATATTCAAGCATTTTTTTTCTGCGACTATTCGCAGAATCGTTCGATCATACGATTCTGGTGAATAGTCGAACATGCGCTCAAAACTGGCGAATATTCCATTCGATTTTGGCGAATATCTATTTGCCAAATATTCGACAGTCGAATTCGAGGGCTAAAAGCCCTCGACAATTCGACCCTTGGTAAATCTGCCCCTTAATGTATGCACACAATAATGCATACAATAATTATGCCTTGGGTATATTTTATCATACCTTTGTTTTCAGAACCAATCAAAGTAACACAGCAAATAGATGGAGCAAAGCAAAACCCTGAAGCCAGTGAATTACTCCAAGAAAAAGTGGTCACAGAGCCTCCTCAAATGACATGTAAGTGCTGCACCATTCCACTAATTAGTGCAACCACTCTCCACTACTAGTCAACTGCTCACCCATTTCCTTTTCCAGAGTGATGTCAGTGCAGAGTGATGCTCCAGAAATAATTGTTCAGTCATAGAATATTGTACTATACATTTCTTCATCAACCTGTTTGTGTCACTGTACAGGTTTCCAGAATATAGATCTGCCTGTCACTCAGACTTCACAGGTAAAGAATGGGAGCCCAAGAAATTTCCCCTTACCGAACCCCAAGGACAAGAGACCAAATAAGCCATTGTCCCAGTCAAAGTTGCAGAAGCAGAGAAGCAGAAGCATTAAGGACACTGAACCTTCATATCTACCACCAGGGTCACAAGAGGGTATGTTTAATTCATTGGTAGTTCTTTACACACCTTCTATGCTTGTGTTAACAAAAAAATTGTCAACTTGCAGATAATTACTTAATGAGGAGGAATGAGTAAGTCTTTGTACTGTGCCACTTTTACAAATACTACTGCAGGGGACAGGGTATGTTTGAAGATAACATCACACTGCAGAAAATAGAGGAAGAAATAAAAACAATTCAAGTTGCTTTGGCTTTCTGGAGTCGACCAAAGCTGCCTCGACTTCCAGCAAGTTTGGATAGCTGAAGTGTCATATATGTTTTTCCATGTTAGAAGAGATTAAAGGAACAGTAACACCAAAAAAATTAAGTCTTTTAAAGTAAAGCAAATATCATGTAGTGTTGCCCTGCGTTGTTAAAACTGATCTGTTTGCTTCAAAAACAGTACTATAGTTCATATAAGCAAGCTGCTAAGTAGCAATGGTGGAAATTGAAAAACGGTTACAGTATATGGCACAGGATAAGTAATGGATAACAGATAACATTATGTTCTACAGAGCTTATCTCCTATCTGCTGTGTAACTTGAGCCTTTTCTCCTTTGAATGGCTTCCCCCATCGCTACACAGCAGCTTATTTATATAAACTATAGTAGTGTTTCTGAAGCAAATACAGCAGTTTTACTAGTGCAAGGCAACACTGCCTTATATTTGTATTACTTTAAAACAATTTAATTTTTTGATGTTACTGGTCCTTTAATCACAGGGCAACTGATCTCCTTGTGTGTCACTGGCCTTAAAGGAGAACTCAATTGCCCAATTAAGAAAAGCCGCTACCTGCATACGTCAATAGCCCTGAAAATGTCCCTAAAACATGAAAAAGCCCTGAAAATTTCCCTAAAATATCATCTAACCATGCAGAGTAAGCACAGAAGAGCTTGTGGGGCTGTCTTCTGGATCGACAGTCTTAATCTGTAATAGAGCTCTGTATTGGTTCATGCATAGTTAGAGCAGCCTTCTGGTTCGTACTAACTGTTCGTAAAGCAAATGTTATAGAAACACAACTGAAAAATAAAATGAAGAGAAGGCAAAAGCATGGTGAAACTTGTGAGAGAAAGTGGTAGAGATGTGGATACATTAGAAGTGGTTGGTAGAAATGTGGATACATTAGAAGTGGTTGAAAAGATGAGAACTTTAAAAATGGGGTGAGGAATGGATAGATGGGGAGATATGGAGAGGTCTGTTCCATTTGTGAGATTTTGAAACAAGTATGACTGCAAAAGAGGTGTAGGTTCTTGTGGCAGAAGCCCATGATCAGCCC
>CM044434.1:57049461-57081369 GCA_024363595.1 Xenopus borealis | reverse complement strand
CCACTCAAGGTTCCTGAACGAGATTGTTACAGTAAGAATATGTGATATGTGAATTTTTATTCTTATTGATGCAAATGGTTTTTCTCCTTGTAACTTTAATTACATTCACACTATTGTATTTTACAGAGTGTATATGTTATCGGCTGTTTAACCTATTTATCCCTGTTTGAAACTGAATGGCTGCCCCCATGGCTATAGAGCAGCTTATTATATAAACTACATAAGTGTTTCTGAAGCAACACTCCAATTTCAACAGTGCATATTATGCCAACCAACCAGTATTTAACCATTTAATCACCAGATAGAACCAGGTCAATTTGTAATTGTGCATAATCCCTAAAATGTTTTGCTACTTAACCCTCTATCCCCTCTCTGACTGCTTATATAGTCCCAGTCCACCCATTTACTCAGTCATAGGTATATTTTTTTCTCCCCTGATGTCACAGGTCCGCTTAATTTCTGCCCTTATGATATCATTGAGCAGCACATGTCCCAACAGGCCAGCAAAAGTAAATCAAAAAGGTGGCAATTCTACCAGTGCAGGGCAATAGAACATTAAAATACTTAAATCTTTTATGTTACTGCTCCTTTAAGGATAAACCTTTGCACAGTGCAATTAATAGAAAAACAATGTATTGCCCCAGTGCAAAAAAGATTATATGGCCCAAATGCTTCAGAAACATATTGTAGGAACACTACTAGTTTCTATGCAATGAAGTTACATTGATTATGATGATGATGCCCCCACTACATTTATATCTCACTACACTAACACTGACCAAATGTCTTCAGGAGGAGATACAGTGGGTTTAGAAAAAGGAAATAGATGATATAGAAGCTGCAACCAGACTTAAGGTAGCCATAGACGTAACAATTAAAATCTTTCTTGGAAACGATCTTTCCAAGAAAGATTCTTCATTACAGTACACACTGAATCATCAGATGTACAGGTAGAAACAACAGAATACAACCTGTATCTGACGATTCAGCACTAACAGTGGCCAATATTCAAAATTTTCCTCCTGGGCCAATTGAGGAGCCGACCGATATCCAAGTCTTCTGCCGATATCTGTTGGCTTGTCTCCCACCATACACACGCCAAATATCATACGAAAATTAGTTTCATACAATATCTATGCATCTATGGCCACCTATACACGCACTGAATATTGTACGATAATATCTGTGTGTCTATGGGTAACCTTAGAAATACCCATACAGCAGCAACCAGAACATAATTATTTATTCTTCTCTAAGTATTTCCAGTTCAAAGTATACAATGATAAATATATTTTAAGAAATAGTTTGCCTTTCTCACTTCTTGTTGCTCAGTTTAACTAGCATCCAGGTTAAGTGCAATGTTTTTCCTGTTGCTTGATCTCTGTGTAGCATGTTAATACCACTCGTGGGTTTGGCACATGCACAGTTATAACCAGCGATTATCCTTTTTTGTGCTTTCCTAACGAAACAAATAATAGTTATGTGTGAAAACAAATACAGTGAAATGATCACTTAGCTTCCCCGCCCCCTGACAACCCCCCCACCAAAACAGATCTTCATCATTGTGTGACATGAACCGTGCTTCACAGAGCATCATCATTGCAACCAGATTGCATTTCCCTAATTACCAATTAGTACTGAGCACCCTGCTAATTATGTTATGCCGTGTAATTAAGCAGCTAATTAGCTCAGTGTAAGCTGAGAATTAATTAGCAAATGCTGAGAAAACCAAAAGAAAAAAAAAACACCAATATGTGGACTTGGAGGCCAGGATTTGAATAAAAATTTTGCCCTGTCACATCCGTAAATGAGTTGGACTTAATGTCTTTTTAGCCTAAACAATAAGGTCATTGTATAGAAGAGAACTGCTATGGCTAAAGTATGTAAAAGAGCATTTTGTAACATTTATAAATATTTATTGAAGCATTTAAATGCCTTTGCAACCCAGAAATTAAACCATCTGCTTTTTAATTGGCAGTTGACAGCCTGTTTGAATTAATCCAACTGTTACCTGAAAACTTCCAGCAAAACTCTCCAGCCACTGGGCATATTTATATGGGCTTATCAGTTCATTTTGGCTTGGGGAGCTGTGACCAATATTCGCTGCTCTGTAACTTTCTCACCTCAGCCAGACAATCACCAGTTTTATAAACTGAATGAAACACAGACAGCATCGGACCGCCCCACCACCCCCATCCCCACCACAGATGCAAAGTGCATTCTGGCCCCACAACCCCAACCTCCTGCCCCCTGCGCCTTTTTCTTTTAGCCACGCTGGGGGCCAGGAAGGGAGGGAGGTTAGAAGCCACTTCCGAGCAAGGACCAGATCTGGGCTGGGCTCCACAGGGTTTTTTCAGGTGACCCGCCTGCCCTGTTCCACATTGAACACAGAATGCTTTGCTGCAAGGGTGATGTCTAACCCTTGAATATTCCTCTGGTGCACCAGACTTGACCTCAAAGAATTATGCACTAATGCCATTTTAAAGCCACATGTCCATAGTAATGCCATCCCTGCTACGATAATTTTAGCCGTAACTACCCAATTCATAAAGAATTCTCATCCAGTTTTTCGTACTTTTGATTTATTAGACACTATTTCATCAGTATGTCTAGTAAACTTGTGTAGAAGTTGACTTATTAAAATGAATCTTACAACCTGTTTTATTTAAGTTAAAGGGATTTTGTCATGATTTTTATCATGTATTCTTTATTTCTAAATTACATGTTTACACTGCATTATCATTCCTGACCCAGTATTTTTTTAAGTTGTAATATTGGTGTGTAGGCAGCCATCTAAGGTCATTTTGCCTGGTCATGTGCTTTCAGAAAGCGTCAGCACTTTAGGAAAGAACTGCTTTCTGGCAGGCTGTTGTTTCTCCTACTCAATGTAACTGAATGTGTTACAGTGGTACCTGGGTTTTTACTACTGAGGGCTGTTCTTATATCTACCAGGCAGCTGTTTTCTTGTGTTCGGGAGCTGCTATCTCATTACCTTCCCATTGTTCTGTTGTTAGGCTGCTGGGGGGACAGGGAAGGGGTGATATCACTCCAAAGTGCAGCAAAGCAGTAAAGACTGACTGAAGTTTATTAGAGCACAAGTCACATGACTCAGGGCAGCTGGGAAACTGAAAATATGTCTAGCCCCATGTCAGATTTCAAAATTAAATATGAAAAAATCTGTTTGCTCTTTTGAGAAATGGATTTCAGTGCAGAATTCTGCTGGAGGCGCACTATTAACTGATGTGTTTTGAAAAAAAAAATTCCCATGACAGTATCCCTTTAATTCTAACATCTGTACTTGCTCTTCTGTTATCTATTACATTTGCTCTGTGTAATAAAGCATGCTGGGAAAGCCTTGCCTTCATTTTGTATTTTTTTTCTGATTACTAAGCCACATGCTACTACATAGATCATTAACGCTAAGGGATCATATAGAATTAAAAAACAGCTGTTTTTTTTTTCTTTCAGCCCAAATTAACTTTTAAAATTAATGATTTAAAATTCAAATTTTTTTTTTGTACACGTTATTAAATATGTACCTTAAACTTACCATATGGTTTTAGTAAATAAAAATTCACAAATAGGTTATAACAAAAGTATAAATTAACCATAATGACTGTCCCTTAACACTGTCAGCATTAATTAAGTTAGATAAAGATTCAATCTCATTTATGGCCAAATATAGGAGACTCTTCCTAAGGGTTCCATCAAACTATTAATTCTGTATTTCCCAAAACAGACAATCCTCTAAATCTCAATGGAGTGAAATACGCAAGCCAATTAAGATATTCTAATTAATTCATCTACAAAGTGGAGTTTACATGCTGTCCTCCCCCAGTTCTGGAGATCAAGATATAAATTTACTGACCTTTAAAAAAAAATGTCTTTGTCATGCGGCAAATAAAATCCCATAGGGATCAGAGGCCTAAATAATATTCATTTGTGAAGCTTTTCACAGGAAATTTAAACAGAATTTGATATTGTGCATATTAACCCTGTCACAGCTGAATGTGACAATGTAAACTAGCTCTACAAATATTATTATACCCTTTATAGAGTTTTGACTTTGGTGTAAATCACTCAAATTACATGCATATTAGGTATTTTTAAGGAAATGTCTGCAAAAACCTTTCTTTCATGGCAATCAATATATTAGGGTAGGGGCACACGGGCAGATTCAGGCAACTTCGGTGGGAAAGCAGTTCAGGTCTCCCTGAAGAAGAGTGGATTAAAGCTCCCCAAATCTGCCTGTGTGCCCCTACCCTAAAGGAAACAAAATGTGAGGCCATTAAGTTACCGTGAATGCTATGCGTGCCACTTTGGAGCTGGTGATAGCTCCAGGGTTCCTCTGTGTTACTGGACACACTTGAGCAAAGTTCATAACAGGTGAAGGGACAATGTGTATTTGGTCTTCATGTTTTAGTTTTGAATTATTTAAAGGGGCTGCTCACCTTTAAGTTTGAGTGATATTCTGAGACTTTGCAATTGGTCTTGATTTTTTAAATTATTTGTAGGTTTTGAGTTAGTAAGCTTTTTTGTTTAGTAAAACCCCAGTTTAGAATTCAGTGTTTTTTCCTGAGACACAAAACCCTTCCTGGTGCACCGAGAATAATCCTACAGTTTTTGAAAATGATGCACACAAATGACATCACATTCACCAAGTGAACAGCTCATAATGCGCATGTGCACCCTTAAACATGTCCACCTGCACAGGGAGCTCCCTCCCTATGTGGGTGCCATTCTTTTAAAAAACATTTGTTTCTCTTAACCTCCGGAGAGGGAAACATTTTTGGGGTGGCAGGTGCCCTTTAAGGACACAAGACCAAACCATGTCAAATTCATCGTTCCAATTATACATTTGTCATATTTTGAAAAGTCTGCTTGGTTCATCAATAATTTGACTTTAAATTATTTTTCATACAATTGAATCTTTGCATCTATGGCCAGCTTAAAGGGGTGGTTCACCTTCAAGTTAACTTAGTATATTATAGAAGGGCCAATTCTAAGAAACATTTCCATTGGTCTTCATTATTTATTTTTCATAGTTTTTTAATGATTTGCAATTTTCTTCTGTTTCTTTGCAGTTTTCAAATGGGGGTCCCTGACACCATCTAAAAACAAATGCTCTTTAAGGCTACAAATGTATTGTTACTGCCACTTTTTATTATTTATCATTCTATTCAGTCCATCTCCTATTCATATTCCAGTCTCTTATTCAAATCAATGCAGGGTTGCTAGGGTAATTTGTACCCTAGAAACCAAATTGCTGACACTGCAAACTAGAGAGCTGCTGAATAAAAAGCTAAATAACTATAAAACCACAAACAATAAAAAATGAAAACCAATTGCAAATTGTCTCAGAATATCACTCTCTACATTATACTAAGGGCCCTTACACACGGGTGTTTTTACCTGCGCTCCCCTGCGTTCCGTTTTGCTGCGTTCAGCCGCAGGGGAGCGCAGGTATAGATGCACTCAATTATTTTCAATGGGGCTGTACTCACACGAACGCATGTAGGCGCCAAACGCAGGAAAAATGCAGCATGTTGCATCTGAACCTGCTTTTGGCGCTTACACGCGTCTGTGGGTACAACCTCATTGAAAAGAATGAGGTGCGTCTAGACCTGCGCTCCCCTGCGGCTGAACGCAGCCAAACGCAACGCAGGGGAGCGCAGGTCCAAAACGCCAGTGTGTACGGGCCCTAAAAGTTAACTCAAAGGTGAACAACCCCTTTAAGCCAGAGTCTAATCTGTAAACTTTTGTTCTTTTTCATCTTTTGCACTAATCTGTAAACTTGACATATACACCCTTCTATTGTACACTTCTCTGTAATATAATGGGCTTTATCAATACTTGTGATTAGACGTAAAGGAACACTACTTTTAGTAATGTCTGCACCCTGAAACCGTGCAATTGATCAAAAAAAAATACAGAGTTGTAAAAATATGCTTTATTTTTTTTTTTTGTTACAGTCAATTTTTCTGCATGCAATAAGAAACCTTACACAGAAAGAGACAGGGAAGCTTTATAATGGCAAAGCAAGCAAAAGCACAGTACAAATTATGAAAACGGTCACAATTATGAAGCATAATAATTCATCGGGGTGTTGCAACTGAAAACTGTTTCTTGCAGAGGGAAAGAAAGCAGCATTCTAAGCAACTTAAAAATGGTGTTTGATTATGCCTTTCTACTGTTTGGGTCTGACTCTGTAACAAGTCAAAAGACAAATAAGACAATAACATTTTTAAAATAACTATAACCAAAAGTTTTTCATGAATGTACTGTATGTTGGAAGGTTGCTTAGAATTACATTTTGTTTAACTGTGCAAAAAATATATTTATGTGGAGAGCTCATTGTATTCAAAACTAAATTAGTAAAAAAAAAAGAGGCATGATAGTGTCCCTTTAAAACTGCCTTAAACAAAGAACAAACTGTTTTAAAAACCTGAATCTACATAACAGCTCAGCAGAGTGGGCAGGGCTGAAGTCACATAACATGTACTTTATAATTCTGTTTCTTTATGCAACACAAATAAGACATCATTTATATGGCAGAAATAAAACTGGGATCTATTATTCAAAGTATTTAATTAAAAGCATTTTGTATAACACTAGCACCCCCTTGAGTCTGCAAACCAGATTCACATAAATGTATAAAGATTTACATTTCTCTGGTACACTTAAACAACAAAACAATAAAAGGATGGGACCTGTTATCCAGGATGCTTGGGATCTGGGGTTTTCCGGATAACGGATCTTTCCGTAATTTGGATCTTCATAACTTAAGCCTACTAGAAAATAATTTAAACATTAAATAAACCCAGTAGGATTGTTTTACTACCAATAAGGATTAATTATATCTTTTTTGGGGATCCAGTACAAGGTATTGTATAATTATTACAGAAAAAAAGGAAATCTTTTTTAAAAATGTGGATTATTTGGATAAAATGGAGTCTATGGGAGAAATTAATTCCCTAATTTGGAGCTTTCTTGATAACAGGTTTCCGGATAACGGATCTGATACCTGTACATAGAATATTGAGAGTTTAGAAACCTGGTGTGTGCAAACAGCAAGGCTGATTTAGCGATATTTTAGAAGCACAAATGCTTCAGCTCTAAGGCCCTTCCATGGAGTACTTGGTCCATAGTCCATGCAATTTTACTGTACTATTAGGTTAGAACACAGGTGATAATGGTGCACTTACCTCCGTTCCGACACAATGCAAGGAAGTGCCGGCATTATATCGGATGCGTTCGACAGTCATGTCTTGTCAGATGCACACTGGCAGTCTGGCAGTCCCTTTACTTACGCATTTCCTTGCGTCGGAACTCAGGTAAGCACAACATTATCGCCTGTGTAGTTTAGGGTAGAACTACATGAACGCTTTTCGTCAGATTTTGTGGGTCAGATTATATCTGATCCTCCATGCAATACCACGCTACGCTGCGCAACACCACAAGCTTTTGTAGAATATAAGTCGAATGGAGTCTTTCAAGCATTTACATCCAATAGTAAATATATTTCAATGAAGACAAAAGTCTTTTCTGACACCAGGCAGGCAAAAAAACCTAGTCGGATCACAGGCGCAGCTCTGTGTGTATGTGGTTTAGTGATCCGACCGCCCGTATCGCCTCTATTCTGATCCGATCACTGGGCCCCTACCTGATGTGCACGGGCACACACACGCACAGACAAGTGTGTGTGCGCAGAAGAGCGCAACAGCCAGGATGAAGGTTGTTTTTTTTTTTGAAACGAGGGTCTGAACTAGGGGCAAAGCAAAAGAAGAGGTACGGCCTGGCGCCCCTCCACCTTTGCTAACTAGGCACGTGTCTCTTCTGCCTACCCCTAGTTCCGGCCCTGATTGGGCCCACGATTGGATCAGCCCAATATCGCCCACCTCAAGGTGGGCATATCGGGGAGAGATCTGCTCGTTTGGCGGCGATCTCACCATGTATGGCCACCTTTAGTCTATTTTTTGTCTAACCATGTTCACCTGCTTGGAGATGGCATAAACAAGAATACTACTGTTCATGCTTTATTCTGCTTAACCACTGATTTATAAACTTTTTCTTAGCTTTATACTCCTAACATCTTAAAAATCCCATTAAGGATTAAAAAGATGCATGTTTTCAAAAGTAACATGAAATATAATTTAACAGCAGCAATGCTGGAAACACATCAAGACAGGGATTTATAGGTATATAGGCCTCAAAATGTTTTTAACTTAAATCTGAAACAGAATGTTGGTTTCCAGATGCTCTAAATATTCACCTGACAGTAGAAGCTTGGACTGAGAGATTTCATCAGGGTATTTGTACCTATGGATGTTAACTTTCACTATTACCTGGCACAGATATCATGTACAGTGCTCCCAGAAGTGACGCTCTCTTCCCCACCACCTGAGGCTACTCCTACCATACTACACCCCACCAAACCGTTTCTTCATAGGAGTGGGACCAGGGGGCTGCATTAGTTTAATTGCACTCTCTGCAGTAGAAGAGCCACATTTTCCAGTTTAAAGGAGATCGCAACCCTTCTGGCGCAAACCCATCACCCCATAGGCCCCCTCCTCCCCGCAAATGCCTTGGTCTCCTTCTAGGTCCTCTCCAGCAGAGTTCACGGCTGCCATCTTCTCCCAAGCGGACTTCTTCCTGGATCCATAGGCGTCTTCTGACGCATGCACAGTAGGAGGTATTTTCCGGTTCGTGATCTACTGCGCATGCCGACCGATCCAGCTAGAAGACCACTCGGGAGAAGATGGCTGCCGTGAACTCCACTGGAAAGGACCTAGAAGGAGGGGTAAGTAACAAGTTAGGGGCATTTGCCCAGGGGGAGGTAGGCTGGAGGGGTTTTGCATTCTCCTTTAATAACCAGAAATTCAGCCCACAAACTATATTACTAATAATACTTACTAATACAACTAATATTAGCATATGATAAAGGATGCTGGGAAATTGAAATTTACAAAGCTGAAAATAAAATTACGTAATAGTTGCAGATTCAGATATTAGAGATGTGGGCTAGCTGTGAAGATATTTTGAAGATAATTCAAAATGAAAGAAATCAATTAATGTCTTAAATATGGCAACAGGGAAAGAAATGATAAAGAGCAGATCAGCAGGTTATACATGAATGTAACTTCAAATGCAATTGGCTATTTTGGGATAATTAGCATCATGTCCTATTCCTACGATTTATTAATGTTCACATTTTGTTTCCTGAATCATATTTTTAGCACTAAAAATCATGTATTTTACCAATTACTAATTTTTGATTTATTAAAAGGAAAAAAAACACGAGAAACACAAATACAAATTTTCAAAGTCATGTAGAATTCAATGGGATTTGCCCGTGTCTAATTCTAATATCTTTCTTTAATCCAATTTAAAAGTTTCAGGGGTTCTTTTTTTCTGTTTGTATTTGCAAAAAAATTTTAGAACATCAAGAACATTTTCGTATAAGCATTCAGATTTGTTCTGCATTTTTATTTTTTGGACTTTCTATATTAGGCTCTTTTAATAAATTACTTGCCATTTGTTTTTTCATGCATTTCTAAAACCTTTAAAATCAAATGTTGATAAATGGGCCTCCAAGATTTCTTTCAATATTTTTTGTTTTATTTTTAAAATAGTGTGTCACTAAATATATTTGATTTGGCCTAATATTTTCATTGCATATTACATTGTTTTATGAGGTTTTTTTAAATTACATTGTGACAATTTAGCACCTGTATAAAAGCTACAAGCAAACACTTTGGAGTAAACTGGGAAGAGAAGGATGATTTAAAGGGCACCTATCGCAGCCAAAGTCAAACACATTAACAATCTGACCAGTAGAGCCTAAACACGTTTAAACAAACTACATATACATTTTTTTTAAAAATCCCTTATTTGTCAAATGGGTTCTTTCACTGAGGGAGTCCATACTGTGACTATAACATGCAAATTAGTTCACAAGCAATCTCAGATTGTAGCACTGCTCCGATTATTCTACCCAGAATGCCTAGCTTTAGTAAACTCCTCCACTAGAAGTATCACGAGATTTCCCTATCTTATCCCCTGCTGGTGATGCCCTTATGCAAATGAAGGGCACACGCTAACTTCCAGACAGGTGGCAGCACTACTGAGCAGCAGCTAACACAGAAGTTTGTCTGATTTGCAAATCGCTTAGAAGGACTGCTAGGCAATCAAGGAATTTCAACTGAGCATGTGCCAGATTTCAGAGCTGCAGTTGGCTGTGAAGATATGGGTAGGAGGAGCAAGCGAAATCCAAGATGGCTGCCTCAACTAGAACTGCAGTGGAGGTAGGGGAGACTTTGCAGAAGGTATAGTGAGCTGATGATTTACATTATAAAAAACAATTCTAAATGTTTTGAAATCAAATTTCTTGAACTTTCACATAGTGTATTTAAATTTAAAGTTATTTTAGTCATGATTGGTGCCCTTTAAGGTTCTCTACATTTTTTTGGATGTTTGTATTTTTACTAAAAGTAAGTGAAATATAAACAGTTGTATTAGATAAACTCATGGCTGTATAGCAAGGCTTGTGTCACATCTAGAGCTTTTGTGTCAAACTATAATAAGCCCTGGAAGTTTTGGCTAGCGCAGTTTAGGGAATTGAAATTCTACTGCAATGGCAGTAAGGGGACTGTGATTTTGGGAAACACTCAACAATGTAAAATGCTTTTGGTCAGTTCCTGACTCATGTTTTCTACAATAAATTGTGTTTGAAATTTTCCCTGGTTCTGTTTTACAAAACCAGTTTGTATGTTTTTTTTTTTTTTTTTTTTTTTTTTTTTCACAAGTTGGATTTTGCTAAAAATAAAAAGTTGGCCGCCTAAAACATGGCAAGATTTTTATTTTCAGCAAATACCCACTTGTGGAAAAAGAAATACGCCACGGTTTTACAAAGCAGGATTGTAAAATAAACTAAAGCAATTGATTGTAGAAAAAGCCAGTGAGTTGAGGAACTGACTCTTGTTTTCTGCCATCAATTTACCTTAAGATGACACTCAAAGCATAAAAAAAATCAGCCCTTATGTTGGTAAGTGTGTTTACTGCACATATGCTTTATTTTTATTGCATTCAATGATCTTTATTCACATGGAGTATGTCTAACACCACTGGGAGACATAAGAGCAGTTGGCCTATGGTGAGTGCATATTCCTGCACTTTACAGCAAACGCACTTACCAAATGTAAATGCTATGCATATGAGCCCTAAAGATCTCATGCTTGCACGAACCCCAGATATCTGAGACAAAGGTGTTATTACAGATTAGAATTTGTATACTATTTACATATGACAACATGCCACTAAATCTACTGACTGATTCTAAAAGGCAACAATACAGCATAGTGAAGTAGATAACAAAGTGACATTAAGCAAGCAATTTACTTCTGCTAAGGTTTAAGAAAGTTTTTTAAAAAAAATGATTAAATATGACCAAACTGAATTTTCTTCCTCTTAAATCACTGAGGAGATCCTGAAGAACAGTGAGTAAAGGAGCAATCACTTTTAATCGTTATAAGGTGCACATCTCTGTTTGGGGATAACTGAAGAACCAGTTAATGCAATGCAAAACTGGAAGGTGCATGGCCACAGGAAAAAAGTAATGTACAATTATATATATATATATATATATATATATATATATATATATATACACATATATATATATACACATATATATGCACTTTATATCATAGTATACCTAGATTTTCTTTCAGTGGGAATCTATTTATGCAATTGGTTTAAACATAAATGTTGAAAGTACCTGAGTTCATTAGTAAAAGTAAAAATCATTAAGAGAAAGCTCACACATCTATATAACATTTCTGAACCCACTGGATTTCTTGTCCTGTTCAGGCTATAAGGCACTTGGCAGCTACAGTCTAATAAGGCTGGGGAAGATGGCATTATAACATTTAAAATGTGATGAAATAAGAGACAAGGGAGTTGCTGAGGGTGCAGTCCACCACCTTGACAAAGACAAATAAAAGTTAAAGCTGCAATCTCAGTATCCAGTTTGCCAAATGTCACCAGTTTCTCTTTCTTGAACATACACACACAGACAATACCATGAACACACAAAATACTTAAATGTAGTAGAAACTGAGATTTGGGTTTAAAACCCACCAGGCTCTATACATCCAAGAGAAATAGCAGAAGATGGTCACCTAAAAGAGACACTGACACCAGAAAGTATACCTTTTTTACATCTATCTTAATATTGGCCTTTCATGCTACTTATAATTTTCCCATAAAGAATTTGCCTGGTGCTTTTACCTATCTGACTCCCTGTGTTCGTATATGAGGGGGCAGTCATATTTGTGCAGCAGAAGTCTGTTAGCATTATAAACTTTGACAGGCTGAGATGGGACAGGTTGGCAAAACAGTCAGGCTTAGACCTTCAACTAACAATTACTTACAAAAGTAGACCTCTTAGCAAGAATCAATCCACATGGCCTATAGGTAACTTTACATGTACATTCATATTTTAAAAAGTAGTTTTTTAGTGTCAGTATCGCTTTAAGGCTGCTGTCACACACTGTGTTTTCCCATCTGGTGGAAAAAGACAGAGGATATAACATTGGTTCCCCTATTTGCCCTGCCTATGCAGTGACAGGCATTTTCCATTCTCATTAAAGGAAAATTATAACTCCAAAATAAGAATTTAATATATTCATGGAATCAGATATCAGAATATGGATATCAATAAATATTGCCCTTTTACATCTTTTACCTTAGGCTACCATTTCATGATGGTTTGTGTATTGCCTCTGCGATCACCTGCAGCTCTAAATGTAACAGAAAGAAGTATGGGAGTAAAAGACATATTAATTAGCTCATGTGACCTAACATGTTTGGCTTGTTTATGTGCACTTGTGAATCACAGGGGGTGGCCCTTAGTTCATAAATGGCAATTTTCTATTAGGATTACCCAATGGCACATACTGTACTACTAAAAAAAGTATATTATTGTGAAAATTATTAATCTACATTAAGGGATTTACGTATGAGCTGTTTTATGCAATATATTTTTTAAGAGATCTAAATTGTTCGGCAGGTATAGTTTTCCTTTACTGTATACACACTCAATGTACTAGGGGATTTTTTCATCAGCTGAGAAAACAGTGTGTGTGTGTGTGACACTAGTCATAAGGCATTGTTTCTCAGTCTGGGACTGGAATTTGTTTAAAGACCCAACATTTGGTTTCCAATAAGTTAGGAATCCCCTGCTTTAGTGGATTTTAAACCAGTATAAACTTAAATTCAGCAGGGACAATGCTATGTAATCATGCTAGGTTTTAGCAACAATTAAGGTCTACTAAAATTTAAACTGTGAGTTCTAACGAATTCTCAGTAGTCTGAATTTAAGCGCATTTACAAAACATTTTCCTGACTGTTATAGAAATCATGAAATCTTTCCTGAAAGAAAAAAGTGTTAATGAATTTACATATTTATCAATGCAGATATATATGTCAGTTATGTGATCGACATAAACACCTTTCTTCTTTTAGGGGATTTTGGAGCTCAGCAGCAGTTCTCAGCTCTAATACTCCTCTGAATTGTTAATCCCCAATGCAAATTAGGGATTTGCAATTCTGGCACTTTTTATAAAAATTAAATATGACATGTTGATATCCAACATTTATTTACTGACCTCTGTGTTTAACACTATGCCTGTGGCTTACACTAATAAACTCCTGACAAATGGGTTTGGAGATTTTGTAGAGTTGAATTATATCTAGCCTAGACAATGACAGTACTTCCTTGCTAACTATACATATATACTGATATACAGACAGACAAATGCATGCTCCTTCTGTTCTGCTATTGCAGTAGAAGATGAAAGGCACTTCAGGTTCTTGGCAAATCTTCTGCAAAGATTTCGATCCCTGAGGCAGTGACAGAGTTTTGTACATTTATGAGCCATTGCTTCAACACAATATTAAGTGCTTTACTGGTACTATTTGTTGTAAATTTAAGTGTCAATCATGTAGAACAGCTATTGAATACGTGTGTCAATATAAAGATAAGTAGCTGTTATTGCATAGGTCTAATTATGCCAGTATGGTAGCTAGTTAAGATGCAGTGTACTTAGATGTGGTATGAATATTACATTATTCAGTGCACAGAGATCTCTGTGAAGAGCCATTTGTTTCTGTCCAACACAAAATGCAGTGTGATGCCTGGCTCTCAGCCACTTGTGTGTTCACAGCCCCTATATGTCAATATTTCAAAAAAGGGGGTCCAGGGGGTCACAGCCCTTCAACATCATCAATACTGAAGCTGCTCCTCCGACTGCTGGCCTTAGAGGTATCAGGAGAAAGGTTGGACATAACTGGGTCACAAGCCATTATAGGGTCAGATGTGAGCATGGCATCCTCCATTAGCATGAGGTCCAGCTCTGTCCTGGAGAGTGAAGGAAAAGACGTGTCTACAGAAGTATTGCTTTGGTAGCCGAGTGGAGCAGGGTAGTCCATCTGAAAGGATGCTTGTGATGGGGCTACAAGTTGTTGCTGAACCAGTGGAATAAGGTTAGATTCCTGCTTAATCAGGTCAGCTGGGCTCAGACCATGAGGTGAGGATGCAGGAAGGCCATGCATTTGAGCCTGGCTCTCCAGCTCCTGTGATAAAGAATAAGTAAAACTTGAATATTTTACAGTTTAAAAAATAGAACAATGTAGAATATACATAACAAGATACAATATTTGAAATTGTGCTGATTATATTTAACATACAAAAGATATCGATGGTAAGCGCAGTGTGTACGACATGAGAAGTAACCTGCACAGGTTTGTTACCTGGATCCGCAGCAAAAGCTGCTTATTTGCCAATTCCAGCTGCCTGGAGTGGGTCTCCAGATCCCGACTTTTATGCTGCTCTTTCTGCATGTGTTTGATGTAATCCACTGAGGCCCTTAATATTGTCCCTTTATTCCATCGTGTGTCACTGCTGTGGGATTGAGAGAAAATTTAATGGTTTTTTAAGCTGAAGTAAGTAGGAAGTTGGACAGTGGAGTTGCAGTAGATGTACATACTTGGATTTTGACAAATAATTTGATACTATGCCACAGAATTTGTTCATCTATGTGGCAACCTTGCAGGGAGATCTGGACAAAGTAGAAGACTGGGAGGTTATGTGGTAGATGAGATTGCATGATAAATGAATGCAGTTGGGATGTAAAAATATGCAAGCCACTTAAGCTAGACTGCATTCTTGATGGGGAAGGACCTGATGGTACTTGTGACTAATAAACTTGGCTGTAGCAAGCAATGTCAGTCAGCAGCAAGGGCCAGCAAGGTTTTGTCATGTTTTAAAAAAGGAGGAGAGGGTAATTGATCCCCTTTATCCCTCTACAAACACTGGTATGGTCCCATGTAGAATATGCAGTTCTCACGCTGAATCTTGGATTTAACGTATAACGTATCCAGTGCTTACCGAATAAATAAAAGACTTATTCAAAACAAAACAAAGACTAATGCACAATTTTAGTTCTGGTTGATTCCAGCAACTGCATTACACACCACTTTATCATTGAAGTTATAACCTCAATAACCCATGCAGTAATAATTATAGTCCAGATCTAAATTCCCCCGATATAAACAGTCAGATGAAAAAGTTTGGTAACCCCTCTCAACCTGCATAATAATTTACTAGATTTTCAACAGAAAAGATAACGGTATGTCTTTCACTTCCCAGGAACATCTGAGTACTGGAGTGTTTTCTGAGCAAAGATTTTTAGTGAAGCAGTATTCAGTTGTATGTAATGAAATCAAATGTGAAAAACTGGCTTTGCAAAAACATGGGTACCCTTGTAATTTTGCTATTTTGAATGCATGTAACTCTTCTCAATATTGATTACTGGCAACACCAAATTGGTTGGATTATCTCATTAAGCCTTGTATTTCATAGGTAGGTGTGTCCAATCAAAAGAAAATGTATTTAAGGTGGCTAATTGCAAGTTGTACTTCTGTTTGACTCTCCTCTGAAGAGTGACAGAATAGGATCCTCAAAGCAACTCTCAAAAGATTGAAAACAAAGATTGTTCAGTATCATGGTTTAGGGAAAGGCTACAAAAAACTCTCTCAGAGGTTAAAACTGTCAGTTTCAGCTGTAAAGAATGTAATCAGGAAATGGAAGGCCACAGGCACAATTGCTGTAAAGTCTGGCAGGCCAAGAAAAATACAGGAGTGGCATATGCGGAGGATTGTGAGAATTGTTACAGATAACCCAAAGATCGCCTCCAAAGATCTGCAAGAACATCTTGCTACAGATGGTGTATCTGTACATCGTTCTACAATTCATCGCAATTTTACACAAAGAACATCTGTATGGCAGGGTGATGAGAAAGAAGTCCTTTCTGCACTCACTCCATAAACAGTTGCTTGTTGTATGCAAAAGCTCATTTAGACAAGCCAATCATTTTGGAACAAAGTACTTTGGACTGATGAGACAAAAATGTAGTTATTTGGTCATAACAAAAAGCACTGCATGGCGGAAGAAGAACACTGCATTCCAAGAAAAACACCTACTACCTACTGTCAAATTTGGTGGAGGTCCCATCATGCTGTGGGGCTGTGTGGCTAGTTCAGGGACTGGTGCCCTTGTTTAGTCGAGGGTAGGATAAATTCAACCCAATATCAACAAATTCTTCAGGATAATGTTCAATTATCAGTCACAAAGTTGAAGTTATGCAGCGGTTGGATATTCTTACAAGACAATGACCCAAAAATCTACAAAGGCATTTATGCAGAGGGAGAAGTACAATATTCTGGAATGGGTGAAAATCTAGGGGATGATTTGAAGCAGGCTGTCTTTGCTTGGCAGCCATCAAATTTAACTAAACTGGAGAGATTTTTATGGACGAAAAAGGTAAAAAATACTGCCATCCAGACACTCCTCAAAGGCTACAGGAGGCCTCTAGAGTCTGTTACATTTGCAAAAGGAGGCTCAACTAATTATTGATGTAATATCTCTGTTGGGGTGCCCAAATTTATGCAACAGTCTAATTTTGTTTTGATGCATATTGCATATTTTCTGTTAATGCAATAAACTTTGTCACTGCTGAAATACTACTGTTTCCATAGACATGTTATAAATTAAAAGGAAGTTGCTACTTTGAAAGCTTAGCCAATGATAAACAAAATTCCAAAGAATTTTGAGGGGTTCCCATAATTTTTCATATGACAGTATACATGTGATTTCAATGAGGCTGCTCAATATATGAGAATTCATGTCCTGTAAAAGTTGGCATCTCTTCTTACATAAGATGTTGCACAGATACTGCCAATCTGTACTTGTGACTAAATAATATGCCATTAAAAAAAAAAACATTTCAACCATGCACATTCTGGTACTAATGAAAGTCCAGGCTACATGTGCCTGTCTTGCATCCTGTTGTTTTCAGCTGTCACTGCAATTAAATGCTCATAGAATGCTTGACAGAACCACAACACACATTGGAACAACTGATAAGAGTGGTTTAGATTTGTAGATTTGTACTTATATATAGGTTCACCTCAACAAATATAGTTGAAAAATACATATATTACACTGTGTTCTTTATTGGTGTAGCAGGCGTACCCTTTCATCCAGGTATTAGACCATCAATATGCAGCTGCATTCTTAATGTGCATAGGATGTTATTAAATTTGTATAATTTGAATATGTATGTAAAATTGATGTGCTAATGTATGCTATTCACAGAAGTACTTGTGTCCATTCATGTTCTTAGAAACTTGTGGAGAGTGCTAATGGAAACAACTCACTAACACTAAGTGGATCAAAGGAAAATGCTGCTATTAACATAGCATGCATTGGCACTCCTACCGAGGCACCATCACATGTCTGAAACTGTACGAGACAATTATGCTGAATTATGGAGAAAAATGCTGCACTGTGGGTAAAAACATATGGTGATTTGCATCAGAAAACAAACATTTCATGTGATTAGCCCTAAACTCTCACTTAAACGTTATTTACCATACCATTCCTAAGCAAATATGCTTTGTTTTTACATTTCTTTTATATGATATATGCAGAAATACTTACAGTTCATTTGCTTTTGGAATCAAACTCCCTAGCTCCTTAATCCGATCATTGATGTTAAACCTCCGCCTTCGCTCAACTGAAAGATATGGATAAAGTTAGATGTGATACTGTTTGATATGGAGACACAACTACCTTACTGTTCTTTTAAAAAAATATGATAAAAAGGAAACAAGTATTAGGGATGCACCGAATCCACTATTTTGGATGCGGCCAAACCCCCAAATCCTTCCCGAAAGATTTGGCCGAATACCAAACCGAATCTGAATCCTAATTTGCATTTGGATTTGGTTCAGCCAGGAAGAAGGATTCGGCTGAATCCTGCTGACAAAGGCCGAATCCTGGATTCGGTGCTAACAAGTATACAGAGAGCCATAAACTGGAGACACATAAAAGAACAACAGCAGACAGTATACTGTAGAGCTGTGTCATATAAAAGATATGAAGGGAACTATACTGGAGAAATAAGGGCTCATTTACTACTCAAGTGCAAGTGTGCACCCCTACATTCTCATTTATAGAGCACTTGTGCTCCTGATGTTTCTGATCCTTGAATGGAGTTCTGGATAAAAAAAATCTGCCTCTCAGTAAATAGGGCGGCTTCACAAGGTCCTTGCATTGGTGTTCAGGGACATGATGTGAAGGCACCTCTTGCCACTCCCTGACTTGCGCATTCAATTTAGGGGCAAATAGTGTGTGGGTGAGGGGATATCCAAATGCCCTCCCCCACCCATCTTTTATAGATCCTCCATCACCATCTCAACGCAGTTATAGCAGGATCCAAAGGGTGTGCCGCTGGTCTCCCAAATGGGGCACTGAGGCCTGCAGCTATTTCTGTACAACTGAATGCAGTGTGCAAAGTACAATAAAATAACAAATTGCTAGCCATTTTTGTGCTTCCACTGTGTTGGGCTTCTCAAACCAGGCCTATAATCTTTAGATACATATTGGAGATTCTGACTTACTCATGTTATGAGTATCCTTCTTCTGACGCTCCCGTACCAGGGCACGGTTTTCTGCATCTATGGGAAGTAGCAGAAAAAAACAAAATTTACATCGGAACAGGCTATAGGCCACAGGGCAAAACAACCACCAATACTTCACCACCGTATACGTGTACAACATAAAGGCATACGAAAAAATTTTTCCACAGTGACAGGGTTGGACTTGTCAAGGTTTACATCTATCACTATAATTTTGCAAATATGGTCGTGGTAAGTGATAAGAATTCTAACATGTTTGCACTTGTGCACTCCCTTAACCAATCCTAGAAGACACACAATTGGCATGTAATATTTAGGAGACAAAGCTTGTCATTCATAAATGGTTTGGTAATATGCTGGACTAGGGTGTCAGTCCCACCACCATCACCCCCTTCATGAACTCCCGCCCCTCCTATAGCTCGTTGCATGACTCTGCTCTCCTCTGCAGCAGAAAGACGCCAAGACAATTTAATGTATAAAACCCCTTGAACGCATAGCCAGATGGCACAGTGGCAAGTTAATGTATAAAACCCCTTGAACTCATAGCTGTATGGTACAGTGGCAATTTAATGTATAAAGGCCCTTGAACTCATACCCGGATGGCACGGTGGCAATTTTATGTATAATACCTCCTGTCCCCAGTGACATAAACATACTAGAAAAAGCAGCAACAGATCAGTAAGGAGACAATAAAAATATACTGCATATGCCAACACTGCAGATGTGGACTGTGGCAGGAAAAGCAAACGGGAATGGCCCAGGTTGAGCTGATAGATATCTAGGTCATCAATTTTTTCAATGGACAAAGCAGGGGTTGCTGTGGATTGTGAATAGGGTTGCCACCTTTTCACAACTGTATACCTTTCCTCCCAGGTGGGGGGTTGGGGGCGGCAGGGGAACAAAATACAAGATACAAGTGACTAGCAGTGCAGCCTGACTGGGAGGAAGAAGCAGCCCTGGCAAAAGTATCAAGGCAGCCCATGTATTTACACTCATGCAAAGCATGATTTATAATTCCAACCCCAAGGTTAACTAGAATCAGTGTTTTGAAGTGGAAAATACTTCGAAATTCAACCCTCATTTACGATCGAACATTTCCATCAATTTTCACCAAAATCCTTCAAATTCTCAGAAATTCTGTGAGGTCACCCATAGGCTAAATTGACAATTCGGCAGCTTTAAGCTGGTGAATAGTCAAATTCGAAGGATTTAGGGCCAGTACTTCGAAATTAGAAATATTAAATTTTTTCAATTCAAATCGAAGTGTGGGCTATTCTATAGTCGAAGTAGCCCAAATGAAATTCAAATTTTATTCTAATTTAAATGCGACCCTTAGTAAATCAGCCCCTAAAAGTCCATTACCCTATAATCCCCAGCAATATTATACATCCTATGGGCTGGAACTGGTCCTTGCAACAAATCTTTCACCCTAGTTCCAAATTTTCCTTTGTGTGCCCTCAGTTAGACCATGCACCCTGGCAGATAAGAGGTCTATAATTACCATGTGTGTCAACGGGCCAAAGTGTGACATACTTGAAGAGACAAGGCTGTCTCATGGAATTAATGCTACATATCAAAGATTTCTATATACTGGCTGATGTGATTGTTCTGAGCACGGATCCTCCAGGTGCCAACATACCTATCATAATCATAAGGGATTGGGTATATAGCAAGCAACGCTAATGTCTAACTGAAGTTGGTCAGAATTCCTGGTTCCGCCCATATACATGTGCACTAACAAATGCAGGCATTGGTTTAGCTGTTGCTCGACAGCTCATTTACATTTCTAAAGTGAGTGGTCCATTTTCATTTTAAAGCAAGCAGCCCATCAGGCATTTGCCCGAACCCACAGATTGCCAGTCCAGCCCTGCTGAAATCCATGACGAAGGACCTGGAAAGCGGCACATAAGAAATCTGCAGAGATCCACAGCGGCCAGCAGGAAGGCAGGGCAATGGTTCTGGATTGGTGGTGCCCCTACCAGTCCAGTATGACCCTGTTCATAAGGTGTGGGTTGTTAAACCCGGTTTGAACTTTGGGCTGGATCGGACCCAGGTTAAAAAAGGGCAAAAAATCCCCTGCCCATCTATGATTGTCATATCAAAGCATTGTCCTAATTAACCATGTTAAAATGTGCTGCCAATATATTTTGCTATTCCACAGCATACTGCAAGCCTCCCTTACTGAAAGCTTCCAGTATACGGATTGTGTACACTAACACACACACAGCACTGGAATAAAAATATATATAAGTAGGTAGAATATAACATCTGTGGTCCTCAAGAATACTAAAAACATAGTCAGCATTCCAGGGGTTACAAGATAAGAGTTAAAATCAGAGGGGGGCTGCTGCCACATGTAAGAGGCCACCTAGTGATTACAATCAGTTACTTGACACCCCAGTGGAAGAAGAAGATTGCTATATGGTGCTCATACAAACATACCCCAGGCTGGTGCAGTTTTCTACTAAAAGGCGCACCTGCCCAGGGTAAGCAGTTATAATCACTGGAGAGATGACTTGTCCTTGACACCTTCCGGTGATTTCCTTTTCCTTTAAAGAGGCCGCACAAAGCAAATAAGTAAATAAGTGACAGACTCATTGTCCTTTATACAGACAAATTACACTAAAATTGTATATATATTTTTTTTGGAACAAAAAGCACAGGAAGCATACAAATCACAATACAGCAGTGAATGCTTTACAAATACAATAACAAAAAACAGAGATTGTGGATACACGGAATCAGTCATTTAGACAAATACTTAACCAAGTCTGCACCCTTATTTGCATATTCCAGTTTAAACTATTGCATTATTCGTTCAATTGAGTGATAAAGGCATTTGACTTTACATGCCGCCCAACAGAATTCACTGAACACTCTGTATCACTTGTATAACATGAAAGACAAATAAAACTGCTCACCTGTCAGTTCCCTTTTAATGGCAAGATCTGCAGGGCATGAGTTGCTGGTGACACCTACAACAGTATCACTAAGACGAGGGTTGTCACTGTAAAGTCCCAAATGACTACTGGAAAATGGAAGCTAAATAAAATTACACAAAATATGGTTAGCACCCATTGCTTAAAAGGTGTCAAAACAAGTGATTTCTGATGCGTTTGACCTTGTCTACTCCCTATTCTTGAAAGTTGCAGTTGCAGAGGCTCCCAATTACCCCTAATAAATTACTGTCCAGATCAAAAGGCAATTCTCATTTAAGAAACTCCAGTAACTACAGTATATAGAAAACTGGTAAATTTAAGCAGTGCATCATACATATTTTATGAACAAAAAAACCTATAAAAAAATAAACTTCTGAATAGTATTATAACTTAATAACAGTGGCTCAACTTCTATATCATATTATTTTACAGCTTAACTAAAGAAGAATGGCAGAAATGTTGTACATTATGTTTTGGGCTTCTGTACCAGCCCAAGGCAATGACAGCCCTATAGCAATAAAGATCTGTCCCTCCAAAGCTGCCGCAGTAGCTCCCCATCTTCTTTTCTGCCGATTCACTGCACATACTCTGTGCTGCGGTCACTTACTGAGCTTAGGGACCCACACAAAAGATACTGAAAATATATATAATACAAATGTCACAATATAACACTGGGAAGTAAATAATTTAGATTTTTGTTACATGGCAGCTCAGAAGCCAACATCATCTGTTATGTATTGACTGTGATGTAAGTCCAGTAGGTGGTGCTGTGTACCTGTTAAACTGATATGTGTCATTCTGTTCTGATGATACTTGTTTTTCCTATCACCTGCCTCTCTATCTGTCCTTCCTCCTAACTTGTAGGCAGTTCAACCATGCTCTCTCCTAAGTAAAGTTTGTGAGCATTCTCTGTATACTACAGGGTCCAAAAAATAACACTGGAGAAAAGGATGGGATGGAACGCATAAAGTAATCTACAACTACAAGATCCCAGTGAGTAAAAAGGAATTTAAGAAAAGTTATTATTACCATAATGGTGTCCCTGGGCCGCATAGAGGAGTTTGCCATCCTCCTGGGATTCCTATGCAGAGAGACTGCAGTTTTTTCTAAAATAAAGTGCCAGACCGTGTGCAGAAACATGCAGTTCTGTTGAGTGTCATAGGCTCAAAGACTTACGAGATTGTTCGCTCTACCCCACTAAACCCAGTGACTGTTCATTTGAGGAAATTATTAAGCAGCTTAAAAATCATTTAGCACCCACAGCTTCTCAAACTGTTAAGAGGTTCCACTTTAAGAGACACAGCCAGCGGCCAGATGAAAGTATTGCTGCTTGTATAGCAGAGCTGCGCAGATTGGCAGAAAACTGCAATTTTGGCAGCAGTTTGGAATCCTTGCTAAGGGACCGCCTTGTGTGTGGGGTCAGGTATGCAGCACTGCAAAGAAGGCTTCTAGCAAATCACAACCTAACCTTTGCTTTGGCCCGGGAGGAAGCACTTGCTTGTGAGGCTGCATCGGTGCATTCCAAGGAGATACATGCCTCTTCCAGTTCAGTTATTACACCAGAGCTGCATCAAGAGTATAGAATGCCTGATGATAAACTACAGCTTGCATCAGCGCAAGTATCAGATCCAGTAAAATCAAGGTGCCACAGTTGTGAGGGAGGTCACCTGCGTGGAAACTGTCGTTTCCAAAATGCTGTGTGTCACAAATGCAAGCTCCGCGGCCACACACAGAGAGTCTGCCGCCAAGTTGCTAATTTGCAGAGACACAAGCAAGATAGAGCAACTCTATCTGGGGATGCAACCCATATAGTAAAAATCCAAAGTGACACTACTGAGAAGGAAGCAGAAACAGATATGTATGTCTCAGAAATTATAAATAGTGTTGAAAATGAGCCAATGCACAAAAAGAAATTCACTGATGTAATACTGCAAGGATCTAAATGTAGAATGAAGGTAGATACAGGCTGTGTCTACTCCTTAATTTCAGAGGAAACTTTCCATGTAATGTGGCCCACTAATTGCCCACCGATTTTACCTTGTGAAGTGAGACTTGTTGATTACAATAAAAAGCCTGTTGAAGTTGTGGGCGCATGTTTTGTTAAAGTCCACTATGGCAAAGACAGAGGAAAACTACACCTCATTATTACTAAAGGACACAGAGCAAGCTTGTTAGTAGTAGAGTGGTTTGAGCCCCTAGGCATTCAATTAACTGGAGTAAATCATGCAACAACAGACTCTTTGCAAAGTGTCCTCAAAGATTTTAGCAGTGTACTTGAAAAAGGCCTTGGCAAATTTGAGGGCTCACCTATATAATTCCTGCTGGATCCCAAAAAAATAGATGCCGAAATAGATTGCTTGGTGCAACAAGGAGCGTTAATTCCAGTAAACCCGCCCAACTTGGGCCACCCCAATAGTGCCTATACTGAAGCCAAATGGAGAAGTGAGAATATTTGCTGACTATAAATGTACAAGCAACAAGGCATTACAGGAACATCCATATCGAATTCCTGCTGTCAATCAGATTCTTAGCACCTTGGCTAAAGGAAAGTTATTTGCCAAACTTGATTTAGCACAAGAATACCAGCAGTTGCCAGTGGATGATACAGCTGCTGATGCACAAACAATTATCACACACAAAGGAGCGTTTAAAGTAACACGGTTACAATTTCTAGTTTGCATAGAACCAGGTGTGTTCCAGAAATTGATGGATGACCTCCTTTCCAGCCTGCCAGGGGTGGTTCCATATTTTGATGATTGGAGCAGACTCTATGGAATCATTAACTGAAAGGGTAAGGGCAGTATTAAAGTGATTTGCAGATGTTGAGTTAAAACTCAAGAAAGAAAAATGTGTTATAGGAGTACCAAGTGTTGAGTTCCTGGGGTACAAAGCTGATACAAATGCGTTACATCCAAAAGGTGCAAAAGTAAAAGCCATTCATGAAGCTCCAGCCCCAAAAAATTAACAGGAGCTGCAAGCATTTCTCAGCTACTGTGGCTGAGCCACTGCACAGAATTCTGGACAAAAATGCCACGTGGGAGTGGTCAGCCCTGCATGAGCAGACATTCAATGATGCAATTCAATGATGCAATGATATCATCAGACAGTGTGCTAGTACATTATGATTTGCATAAACCTCTTAACCTTACATGTGATGCCTCTCCTTATGGAATAGGGGCTGTTTTAAGTCAAACTGTAAGTGGCGGTCGTGAGGCTCCCATTGCATTCTATTTACGGACCTTGAGTACCACAGAGAGGAATTATGCCCAGATTGACAAGGAAACCTTATCCCTTGTGGTAGGGGTAAAGAAATTCCACGAGTACTTGTATGGCAAAAGTTTTGCTATTATTACTGATCACAAGCCATTATTGGGTCAAAATAATGGACCTACTGCACAGATACTTTCTCCACGCATGCTGAGATGGTGCTTATTGCTGAATGCACATGACTATGAGTTGCAGTACCGACCAGGAAAAGAGATAAGTAATGGAGATGCTTTAAGCTGTTTACCTATAAACACTCCTGATTTTCAAGTACCAGCCTTGTCTGAGGTCCTCATGTTAGAGTCCTTACCGAGTCCCCCTCTGCAGGCATCAGAAATTGCCCGCATAACAGCTACAGACCCGGTATTGTCTCAAGTGTTGAACTGGGTATGGAGGGGGTGGCTAAAAACAAGTTTAAAAGAAGAGTTCACACCTTTTGAGAAACGCCAGCGTGAACTCTCTGCATACAAAGGTTGCCTTTTGTGGGGAAATAGAGTGGTTATTCCCAAAGCAGGGCAAAACCATGTTCTTAAAGCCCTACACGAGTCACCCAGACATTGTAAATATGAAAGTCCTTGTCAAGAATTTATGTCTGGTGGCCTAAAATGGATGAAATAATTGAAAAATGGGTAAAAAGTTGTGCTCCTTGCCAGACCAACCGCCATGCCACTGCTAAGGCCTGGGTACATCCATGGGAGGTGAAACGGAGCCCATGGTCTCGGCTTCACATCAATTTTGCAGGGCCTTTTCAAGATCAGACATTCTTCCTTGTGGTTGATTCCTTTTTCAAATGGTTGGAAGCTGTTCCAGTGGCATCTGCAACCACCCATGCAGTCATTCAAGTGTTGTGAAGGTTATTTGCCACACACGGACTCCCAGACACAATAATGTCAGATAACAGAGCACAGTTTACATCATCAGACTTTAGAGCATTTATGAAAGGTAACCTTATTGGTCATGTTACAGCAGCACCATTTCATCATCCTCAAATGGACAAGCTGAGCGTATGGTCCAGAATACAAAGGATGTGTTAAAAAGGATAATTGATGGCGACTGGAATTATAGACTGGAAAAGTTTTTGTTGCAGCAGCACATAACCCCTTCTGCTAGCACTGGCTGCAACCCTGCAGAACTTTAGATGAATCGACGGCTTAAAACCTGTTTGGACAGATTGCATCCCGACTTGGCTTCTGATATACAAAATAAACAGGAAGACCAATTTCATAAAAATTGCACAGGCCTCCACAGTGAGGATATTTGAAGCAGGCAATGGTGTGTATGCCAGAAATTATGCACTGGGACCAAAATTGATACCATCGTTGAAGCCACAGGCCCTGTCTTTTACAAGGTTAAGACTGCGGATGGCCGTGTTATTCGAAGTTGTGTTGATCAGCTGCGGAGCAGACTAGGGGACAATGCTTGACCTAACACAGAGGCTAATCATGGCCGGTCTGGATTACAAGATGACGTAACTCCTCTATCTTTTTCAGAGGAAGACATTCCTGCAGTCAGGGGCGTAACTACAGAGGAAGCAGACCCTGCGGCCTCAGGGGGGCCCAGGAGGTACAGGGGGCCCATGAGGCTCTCATTCATGTACAATATCAATACATACTAGTAAAACAGGACAGCCTTTGGATATGTTGGGGGCCCTAAAATTAATTTGCTGTGGGGCCCAGTAACATCTAGTTATGCCATTGCCTGCAGTAGATGTGCCTGAGGAGGTAACAGTAGATACTGAGACCAATCCACAAGGAGAGATTATCAGTGTTCCACTGGAACGGCCCAGAAGGGTCATTCAAAAGCCCCGCCACCTACAGGATTATATCATCTAGGAGGGGAGGGGTGTTATGTATTGACTGTGATGTAAGTCCAGTAGGTGTCCTTCCTCCTAACTTGTTGGCAGTTCAGACATGCTCTCTCCTAAGTAAAGTTGGTTCTACATCCAGCTGTTGTGAGCATTCTCTGTATACTACAGGGTCCAGAATATAACATAATTAGCATCAGAATTGAATAATCAGCCTGTAGCATCAGCTTATATGACAGACAAACCTCATTTTATGCTTGATGTATTATGATGACCCCTAAGCTTAGCTTCCCAATTGCTGCTCAAAGCACACTGAGCATGTGAGTGTCACAGACACTCCTAATAAGATCCAAGATGGGGAGCCCCTTTGACAACTTTGAAGACCTGGATCATTATTACTATAGAAATGCTGAACCTTTAGGCAGGTTCAATATGTTCAATATATAAAATATGGCATTTCTAGCTATTAATTTTTAGGATTTAGTTATCCTAGAATTTATGGTTTGCACAAACATTTAGGTTCAGATTTATCAAAGTGTGAATTTATAATTCACCACAATACAACTCACTTTCTATTCCTTCCTATGAGATTTGTAAAAGCATATTTATCAAATGGTGAACTCAACTGATAAATACAATTCTAAAAATTAAATTGAAAATGAGTTCTAATCTCACATTTTGATAAATCTGTCCCTTAATCTCTGCATGGTTGCAATAAAAGATATGAGAGTAAGTTGCCATGTTGCAAGAGTGATTACTTTTGTTCTCAGTGTAATAACACCCCTAGTGGTCCTTTGCCTTGGTCAGTTGAAACAGTTGAAACCTATAGATCTGTGCTTCACAAATGTGGGGTATGTCCTCCTGATTGGACAACAGGGACCATAGTTTCACCTAGTAGGAATGCTCAGTGCACTGTGTTGGCTGCGACAGAAACAGAACAGAAACTCAAACGGAACCTAAACTCAAACGGAATCTAAACTCAAACTGAACCTATCTCACAGTGAAATTTTTTCAAACTGAACCTAACACTGGCTTTCTCACTTCAGTCTATATTAAATTCAAGGGATCAGCTTCTTCTCTCTAATGCTTAACAATACTTTATTTATATTTTTTTATTGTATTGACCCTTTTGTTCTATTCATGTATTACAGCAGTGTACACATTTAGTGCTTTATAAATAAAAAAATGCATAAATCCTCTGGTATTTGTGTGTTGCTATGACCTCTGCTGAAGCACTTAACGGTTAATACCACGCAAAGCATTTTGTCCAATGCTGCCATCCAGTGGAAGAAAACGATGGACAAAATGTGTCTTTTCAAACTGAGGAAAGCTTTTCTGTTCTGCATATGCATCAGGTGACAGGCAGGCAGAGGTGTTTTAACTGCTGCTTCCCGCCAGATGACAACAACAATATAACTGTCCCATGTCTTTCTTTCCAATCTTTCTGCATGAAGCTGTGAGACCTAGAAACTGAGACACCCAACCTTTCAGTTAGAATTTCCAGTTATCCAGAGTGGATTGTAAAGTGTGGATGAGCAGTTTTCCCTGGCACATTGCTTATGGCTGGTCAGAGTTACTTATTTATATGTATTGTATGTATGTACAAGTGTCTCGTGAGCTACTCAGCATGCTAAGCTACAGGCACCATGTATGATGCTCTTGATCTGGCACATGGTGTGCAGCACAGTGACTGCCCCAGAATGTAAGTATTTTGTTCAGTTTCCACCCTTCCTGCTACAATAATAAATGAGCCTTAATGTCTCCTACTCTCATGGAGGAAAGGAATATTGGCTGCACAGTTTATGATACTAATTATGTATAGTAAATAAATTAATGAAAAATACTATTTCAAAGGGGAAAAATTCTTGCTACAGAAAATGTTGAAAATAGAACAAAACAAACAGATATAAAGTTCAGAGTAAAATGGAGATGCAGGACAAAGCCTATATACAGTATAAATTATGAGTGCCAAGAATAGCATAGAAGACAATGCAGACACGTATGCAAATATATTGGCACAAACATATACACACCGTGTTTGGCATGGAGATTGCAGGCTCAGGGTATCCAAACATGTCATCAAGGCTCATGATGTTATCGATTACATCATCCATCTGTTAGAGAGGTGTTATGACCAATTAAACACTCTTTAAATAACATTTAGAAGTGAAGTTTTATCATGATAATCACAGTCACAACCTTTGAAGCAATTATCCGTTTTTTTCTATGACTGTTATCATAGCCATTGGTTACGTCATAGAAACACGCAATATTTAATTCCTCTGACCAGAAGTGAAAGACCATGTTGCATGAATATGAACATTTTGACAAAACTTACCTCTACATTGGAGCACAAATTCATTCTGGCCATGGGGCTGTTAGGTGCACTGTTTCCTGCAGAAGAAGAAAGTCTTGCTGCTCGATGGGCAGGAGATGCAGGTGCAGGTGGTGGCTTTGGAGATAGCCTATGTGGGTTGAGATGGGCAGCAAATTTATTCCCATAGGTATCAGACAGATAATCACGGACTTTTTTATCCCTAGACTGTTGCAAATGATATGAAGTTGGATTCTCCAGGTGTGTTTGGACCTGTAAAATAATGAATATTATTGCCTAAACACTATGGAAGATGCAAAATGTTTGGGGTATTTAGGTGGCCAATGTATTTTCTGGTACAAATATCAGGGGGTGAAAGGAAAAATACTTTATGGTTATTTACATAAACATATGTATACAGAGTGTACATGTTTACATTTATATCCAGTTAAAATGTAGTATGTATTCAATACATTAATTTTTGTATATGTGATCTCTACCCTTTTAAGACCTACCTCCACCAACACACTGACTGCTCTAGACTAACTTGGTGGGTAGAATATTGGCCAGATTGACCAGAACGAGTAGAATGAGGCACTTAAAGTGATACTGACACGTTCCTATAAAAATCATAGGAACGTGTCACTATGAAGTAAATGCTGCACAAGAAATATTACCCCTCAAAACGCCCCACAAACCTGCCCACAGCCCCACAAACCCGCCCACAGCCCCAGAAACCCGCACTAACCCAACCCTCTGACCCTCCTAAAAGATCTCCTCAACCAAATCTTCCGGTTGCTTCACCGACGTAGGGCTGACGTAGCCCTGCGTTAGCTGTGTGAGCATGTCGGCTCAGAAAAGTGCGCAGGGCTGGGGGTGGCTTTGCGGGGGAAATATTCCCTGCAGCATTTTCTTCATGCTGACCTGTTCCTATGATTTTTATAGGAACGTGTCAGAATCCTTTTAAATGTTATGGAAGACTTCTACCCAGGAAAATGAAGCTGTATGTGAACTGAAATGCTGATTTATTGGGCTCGTAACGCCAACATTCAACTGGCACTCATCTCAGATCCCAACCCTAGGTGGTTGGTTAGGTCTTTTAAATCAGGCAATCCCATATAGGGAATAACCTACAAAAACAGAAAGTGCCCAGATAGATATGATCAAGTATGCACTTGTACTGCACTACATGGATCAATGTATACCTCCTAAATTCTTCTTAAAAACAGTAACATAAAAAATTAAAGTGTTTTAAAGGAATGACAATATAATGTACTGTTGCCCTGCACTGGTAAAACTGGTGTGTTTTCTTCAGAAATGTAACTATAGTTTATATAAACCTTTTCTTCTTTTTCAGCTTTGAATGGCTGCCCCATGTTACAGAGCAACTTGTTTATATAAACTATTGAAGAGTTACTGAAGCAATCACACCAGTTTTACCAGTGTAGCACAACAGTACATTATATTTTCATTACTTTAAAAGATTAAAATTTTTGACGTTACGATTACTTGAAAGATAGCTTGACATTACTACGCAGGAGAAAATGCAATATTTGTACTACTCTTTTCTTGATAGTGTATGGACTCTGCAAGTAAATGTGCTGTGAAACATGTGAACATTCTCCAGCACCTCTTTACCTCTTTGTATATGTATGTAGTAAAATAACACAGAAATGTTCATCTTGTGATGCTTGAATTTATGTTAGCTGGTAACAATGTATGTTTCCCATGAGTCTTTATGTCTTATACTATTCTATAGTCACAGATCAATATACTACATGCCACAATAGGTGTTACCTGAAGGACTTCCACTGGAACAGGTGGAGGTGGTTGAAAAGAAGCTGGTGTGCTAATTGCAGGGGAGGCAGTGACAGGCACAATGTGATGCTGCTGTAGGAAGTGTTGCTGGTGTTGCTGCTGGATTCGCTCACGCTGCTCATCCTGCTGTGCCTGCTCCCTCATTAACTGCATACGGAGACCAATTCGAGAAGCCATGATTGGTGGAAGCACAGATCTTCTGGGTAGCAGAGAAATGGAGGGAAAAAAATCAATTTCAGTTTGTTGAACAATGGTTCCAGTATAATAATTTATTAACAAGTGCTGGATACATGGATACAATATTTGACAGAATTTGCAAATCTATTGTTAAACAATGCCACTAAGTAAGGAAAAACAGATCTTGCTGCATATACATAGTTGCATAGTAGCTTAGGTTGACGAAAATACACACATTCATCAACTTTAACCTTTTTAACGTAAACTTCTACTTGATCCAATGGAAGGCAAAAAAAAAAAATCTGAAGTTGTCTACAATCTACATAGGTTAGACAAAGAATCTAGTTATGCTTGGTGTAGGCTGGTATATTACCAGAAAGAAGGGTGGGCTCGTCTGATGTAATACATGGTTTACTTTCATAATAGAATTGCACTTACAGAATACAATATATATATATATATATACAATATAATTTGCTCACCAGTTGAAACAGCGATGCCCCATTTAAATGTTTCACTCTTTTGTTTTGTCTCTCTGTACTTTTATTTTG
>CM044434.1:56991602-57048184 GCA_024363595.1 Xenopus borealis | reverse complement strand
TCTAAATCTGAACACATTTCAACTGTATACAAACTGCATGCAACACATGAACAAAGAACACTACAACTTTGCATGTTGTGCACTCCTATAGTAAATATACCTCAGAATTAAATTGCTAACAGAGTGGCAGTGGTTTACTAAATGCTATAGATTAGCAATAACAGATATAGATACACATATGTATACATGTTTCTACATACTGAATATAATTCTCAATCTTTAATAGAAAGGTCTTTTGTATATTTTTAATAGGGTTACAAGTACCCCAAGGGACATTAATTCTGTGTACTATGGATATTTTTGTAAAATAATGTGTTTTCGACAGACGGCACCCCATACACATGAAGCCTTTTCATGGGCGAACATTACATTAATGCTGCATGTGCCATAGCTTTTATTAAAGCACTTAAGACCCAAGAGCACTTTTTCTGTAAAATGTTTTGCTCATTGAATGCTGCTGTATTTGTTTGTATACCCAAAAGTTCTATGCAATCGAAGAAAAGAATGTTGATGACACTTCCTAGCATCCTCTGGTTTTAAAAATACTTTCTGTAAGCTTGTATGCGTAACTGGTTTAACTCATTTCAATTAAGTATTCTGCCTTTCCTTGACATTAGGTCTGAAAAAAGCGGTCTGTCTTCGTTCTGACCTTGCCTCTATGCTTTGGTGTGCTGAGTTCACCTAATGTACCTTCAGCGGTTAGCACTCCTTTATTGTTGCCACAAAACAGCGTCAGACTGGAGGCCCACCGGAGGTGTGACTTCAAGGGCCCATGTAACAACCTCCCAGGCCCTCCTCTAAACATCTGCCCCCCGCACTAGAGAGAGATAGTATGCGTAAAAACCTTTCAAAGGTGGAATAGGTCAGAGACATCGGGCCATTGAAGGCTGGGGCCCACTGGGTTTTTTCCCGGTGTCCCACCAGCCCAGTATGACAATGCCACAAAAAAACAAAGGGCTCAGTATCAGTACCAGTGATCAGTAGTAACCAGATGTTTACATAAACAAGTGCAATTGCTGTCAGCAGTGCAATAAATATTGACAAAAGTTCAAAATTATATCTTATCAATCCCCCTTTTGGTATCATATAGCCACAGAGGTAGTTAGAAACAGTGTTAGTGTTGTGCAAATTAATGTTTTGTATGTTTTTAAACTCAGTTTTAGACTGTACAGCTACACAGACAGTTTTAGCACTGTTCCTATTTTGGGGCCACAGAAATGTCTTTTTAGTCTATTTAGTTCTTATCACAACAAAAGATTAAAACTATGACATGAGTCCTGTTGTTTGAGAGCACATCAGTTTTGCAGACCTCTTAAAGGTTATGCTAAAGAATGCTTCTGTCACTCATATTAGTACTAGGGGCAGAGCGATCCTTCAACAGAATGCATTACTGTTTACCCCTTTAAATTAATGACTCTTTTGCTTAGATCTGACAGCGCCATTAAAAGGAACACATTCCTATAAATTATAGGAACATGTAGTTATCAATTTAATTGTTCATTAAGGTTCAAAGTGCACTTTGCACCCTGCCATTAAATCTAAAAGAATCAGGGCAGATCTCGGTGGTCTATTTCAGATTTACTAATGGTCGAATATCGAAGTGAAAAAACTTCGACATTCGACCATCGAATCTTTTTTTTTAAGGCTATATTCGATCGGAAATTGACCTATTTCAATGGAATTGGTCCATTTTTGATCGAATAAAAATTGCTCGAATCGTTCAAATGCATTAGAATGATTAGAACGATTTTGGAAAAAATCCTTCGAATTCCTAGAACTTAGAAAATTTTTCAGGACAAGTTGCAGGAGGTCCCCCATATGCTACAATGGCAATTCGGCAGCTAATAGGCGAATAGTCAAATTAAAAATTAAAATTTTCGAAATCTTTCTATTCAAATCAAATTTTGGGCTATTTGATAGTCGATGTAGCCCAAAATTACTTCAAATTTGAATTTTTTAAATTCGAATTTTATTCGAATTTTCACTTCAACCCTTAGTAAATCTGCCCCTTAGTATACAACACCTATAATGTCTCTGATTATGTATAGTGTTAAAGTGTTCTGCTTTGGTTTCCTTACAGTGGCTTCTAATGTACCTGTTTTTGAAAGAATTCCTTGTTTGATATCTTCGTCTTACCCTGTCATGCGTTAATACCCTGCTAATTTATTTTACCTACTACAGTTGCTCTACAGCTATGAAGGGTTCTGTTTTTACATAAATAAAGATATACGCACACACACAAGCCCTGCCTCTAAAATGCTTACAAACATATCCTGAACTAGGTCATGGGCAACATAATTTTCAAGAATGGCACCTTACAAATAAAATCATAAAAGGATTTTCTACTTAGTTAATGTAATAATATTTTTTTCATAGGTCTATTACAGAAATTCTGTTTACAGGTGCAACTATCACAGACATCAATGATAACATCATATATTCTAATTGCAATAGCTCAGCAGCAACATGAGTGTAGCGTTATTGCAATAAAAACAAATATGTTTAAGGGAGGTTTTCCTAAAATATAAACTACTGGTCCTTCAAGAAGACATTTAACAAGTTGAATACTTTGTATATTCCATATTTATTTGCCAATTAATATTATGTTAATAATATGATGGGCCAGAATCTATGTGAAACCAAGTGGGATAATGTTTTCATCTGGTTGATATAAGAGGCCACAAGAGCAAGAATATTGCTATTTAGTTTTAAGACTTGCTCCCAGGTGTAATAAAAGGCACAAAGTTTGCTGCTCAGGTGCAGTAACCCATAGCAACCACTAACATGTTTGCTTTTCTAAAAGTGACCAATAAATGCTGCCTGTTGATTGGTTGCTGCAGGTGATTAGACCTGAAGTAAAATTACATTAACCTATAACTTTTAAATGCAGGTTCAGTTTTGAGAAATTGGGATACCATATGCAAAAAGTAATGACAGACAGGGCCACCCTCCACATTTTTGTGCAATTACCAGCGATCACCACATGTAAAAAGAGATTTCCTGTGGAAGACAAAGTGGCTGTCAGTGCCCTTAATTGGGTCTTTAAAGGGATTATGTCATGGGAAAAAATTTTTTTTCAAAATGCATCAGTTAATAGTGTTGCTCCAGCAGAATTCTGCACTGAAATCTGTTTCTCAAAAGAGCAAACAGATTCCATTTTGAAATCTGACATGGGGCTAGACATATTGTCAATTTCCCAGCTACCCCAAGTCATCTGACTGTACTCTGATAAACTTAAATCACTCTTTACTGCTGTACTGTAAGTTGGAGTGCTATCACCCCCCCCCCAGCCTAACAACAGAACAATGGGAAGGTAACCAGATAACAGCTGCCTAACACAAGATAACAGCTGCCTGGTAGATCTAAGAACAGCATTCAATAGTAAAAACCCATGTCCCACTGAGGACTATTCAGTTACATTGAGAAGTAAAAACAACAGCCTGCCAGAAAGCAGTTCCCTCCTAAAGTGCTGGCACAAGTCACATGACCAGGGGCAGCTGGGAAAATGACAAAATGTCTAGCCCAATGTCAGATTTCAAAACTGAATATTGAAAAAAACATGTTTTCCCATGACAGTATCCCTTTAACTTATTATAAGGCTTTTCTATGAAGAAAATTGCTTTGAAGGCATAAAACTCGTACATCAACAGCAATGTATTGTACCATGTTTGCCTTACATGCCAATAAGGAAATTGTCACCAGCTAACAGCTAACAAAAAAAAACTAGGATCCATTTGGATTATCGATATACCTGAAAAATGAAATATTATGCTTTTAGTGACAGTGGAGGAAAGGAAAGGCTATAATTTAGGGGTGCCAAATATTGGGCACTCCCAAGTGTTTGTATCGACCAGTGAGCACCACTGTGAGCACCCTCAAGTGCTCCTAGCCTTTCCTTCTCCTTTAAATTGATTGACAAAATGGTCTCTGCAGTCTATATGTGTATTGCAGCCTCAGGGTACAATAAATCATGAAAAATTTGGTTTTTATTCCACTAAAAATTCAGATTTTATAGTATAAAAGTTAAAATGTTTATAGTTTTTGGCATTCTGACTTTAATAAATAACCCTCCTAATATTTATGTTACATTAGGACATATATTAGTCCCTAAATATACTTAGAATTTATAATTCAATTACTTGCACTTAGAGATCCACCGAATCCTAATGTGCATATGTAAATTAGGCGTGGGAAGGTAAATGACGTGACTTTGTCACAGAACAAGGAGGCAAAAAAAACATTTTTCCCACCTTTCCAGGCCCTAAATTACAAATGCAATTTAAGATTCGGTTCAGTATTCAGCTGAATATTTCACAAAGATTTTGGGGATTTGTACGAATCCCAACTTGCACTGCTCTCCCCTGTTTACATTAAAAATGTATTGTTGGAAATGTGCAGCACTACTTAATTTATGGTACTGTATAAATACATACTGTTGTACTGCATAAATATAAACTGTACACACATACAATTGTGTCCACATTAAAAATGTATTGTTAGAAATGTGCAGCCACACAGCGTTAACAGGTTAAAGCCTTTATTTGCTAAGTAGCCTCAACAGTCTCTAGGCAGTGAAACTGAATTGCAGAACAGAACATGACCCAGAGGCTCAATATGAACGCAGCCAGTTACATTTTATCCAAGAGACACTCTGTCCCTGCTAAAGACTTGTGCAAGTTCAATCAGCCAGAACCCCTACCTGCAGAGTTTCTATAAAAATTTGCCTGCTCGGAGGAATATATTTTTAATATAATGTCCTTAATAATTGCAATAGTGTTTGAGTACGTAATGTATAGAAAGTAAAGCTAGTTGAGGTGGAATGTTTCAGTGGAAGCTCAGTCAAGTGCTGTTATGTTGATCAACATGTCTATGTCATTTTGTCACCTGTCACTGGTGTAGTGAGAGCCAAAGAAGTGACAACCAATCTCACAGAAACACAGTGGAACTGAGAGTTGTCCCGTCACTGCATGTAGTGGATTCCTGCCCCCATTTGACATGTGTTTTTTATCTACACAAGTTTTCTGTGTCCTCTCCTGCAAATATGAACAAATATTTTAGTGCAGAATGCTCTAAAGTTGTATTGTGACCCCCTGAGTCCTCCTACATATTAGTCTATGGATGCATCTGCCCCTATGTGTCATGTGTTTACTTGTCCGTGTGCCTCCCAGAGTGTAGGAGGGGGCAGCATGCCTTGGGCGGAGAACTGATAGACAGAAATAGCTCTCTCTCTGGTTCTGCTCAGCTTGTTTGTGTGTAACTTCTGCTTTCTTTCTGACTCAGAGACACCAATAGAAAAACCAACAGAACATCTCTCACTGCATATTCTACATAAACCCCAGCAATATCTGTGCCCCTTTAACATCATTTGATCAGATTTAGCCAAATTAATCTTTGCCAATCTGACCAGAGAGAAAATTTGAGTGAAAGTATTTCTCATACGCACTATTAACCAATATAATTAAGCAGTATATTAAAAACCCTTCTTTTGCATTGTAAGGGGGAATTAAAAATGTTTTTACACGGAGATTGGATTTATGATCCATAACACGTAATTCTGAGTGATGTTCCCAGGACACTATGCGCCTGTCATAGGAGGGTCTTTCCTACGGGAAGCAGTGACAGGCGATTTGGGGTGTTTTGACAGCTGTGGTTCTCCTCTAAAGCACTTTGGCGGTCAAAATTCTCAGTATGCCTGAGGCCTAAGAATACGTATCATAATGTCTGTCTGTAAATAGATAATTTCTCTGTGTACTCAGTAAGAAAGAAAAAGAAATTTACAGTTTCCATGTTGTCCCAGAATAGAAAGAAAAAAAAAGAATTCTGCCAATATTACAATAAGACCAGTCCCTAAATCAGGAGCTCCAAACTTTTTTTTTTACACGTGAGCCACATTCAAGTGTAAAATAATGTTGCAGGGCAGCATAAGATGCAAAAAGTGAATGGATATTGGGAGCTCCTATGTGAACTTGCAGCCAACAGGAGGCTTTGTCTGTTTATGCAGCACAAATGGTTTAATATGCAAACAAAACTTGCCTTTAAAGGGGTTAATGTTAACCTTCAAACAACTAGTTGTTTTCAGATAGATCACCAGAAATAACGATTTTTTCCAATTACTTTCTATTTTCTACGTGCCACTGTTTTTCTAATATTAAATTTTAAAGTGTCATTTTTCACCTTCTAAAGCAGCTCTGAGAGGGGGGGTCGCCGACCATGTAAACTGTTCCAAATTGATACATTTAGCCGATACATTTCTTTTCTTTGTCCCTGCTGAGCAGAATCACTGGGTTTTATTACAGGCAGCTGTTAGAATTGATACAATATTTTCTAATATTCCAGAGATGCTGCTGAGAAAAGTATCAACTAAATGTTGCAAAATTGTAACAGTTCAGAGTCTGCACCTGAATTACTGAGCTGTAAGGGCCCTTACACACGGCCGTTTTGGACCTGCGCTCCCCTGCTTTGCGTTTGGCTGCGTTCAGCCGCAGGGGAGTGCAGGTCTAGACGCACCTCATTAGTTTCAATGGCATTGTACCCACGAGACGCGTGTAAGCGCCGAACGCAGATTCAGACGCAACATGCTGCATTTTTCCTGCTTTGGCGCCTACATGCGTTCGCGTGAGTACAGCCCCATTGAAAATAATTGAGTGTATCTATACTTGCGCTCCCCTGCGGCTGAACGCAGAAAAACGGAACGCACGGGAGGTAAAAACAGGTAAAAACTCTCGTGTGTAAGAGCCCTAAGACTCAAACACCAGAGACAGGAACATTCAACTTTAATCTTAGATTTTGGAAAAACAGTACAAAAAAAGTCTGTTTCTGGGGAACAATCTGAAAACAACTGAACTGAAAAAATTGTTTGGAAGGTGAACAATTTCCATAATTTCCCTGTTCTTGAGGCTAAGGTACAAGGTGTGAATTAGAACATTTTGCCAACTGCATGCAGCTTGCAGGTAAAGACAAGAAAGGTGAAATGATATCCTATAATGAGGAATAATTTCATTTTCTCTCTCTAACTATGCCAAACCTTGCTATACAGGATCCCTGCAGCCTATATTTCCCAGTAATTTTGATTTATGAAGAGTTGTAAAGAATTCAATCCAATTTGTTTTGGTAGCATAAACTCAAATATTGGAAAGGCCTTCTAATGTCACAGAAATACTCACTGCACATACGCACACACCATTTTATCAGTGAATGCTCTCTTATGGGGAAACTAAAAAAAACTAAATGAATGGCACATAATGATGGAAGTCCAGGAAAAAGGGGGGGGGGGTCCAAAGCCAGGTTTACATTTGAGATGTCTGGGTGCTGGTAAATATTAGCATATGTAAAGAACTTCACTCACAGGACTTCAAAAAATGTTAATTTAAGTAAGGAATAATGAAAGTCACTGCTTCTGACAGCAACAATACACATTTATATATATATATATATATATATATAAATATGTTGTCTATCTATATATATATATATATATATATATATATATATATATATATATATATATATATATATATATATATATATAGGGATATAAAATACATACACTTTCTGTGCATCATCTTGGAGCGAAAACATAAAACTTTATAAATGTTGCATGTTTTCGAATCCGGATTGGCACCTGCTGTACAATTTTGCACAGCAGTTCCAGACACTGACTGTTATGGTTTCTGTCTCTAGCTCTCTTAAGTATCTATTTCTCCTAACCTGCAGCCTATTTTTTTGGGCAATCCCCAGATTACAGACATCCGTGCTTCCTTTCTGAGTGAGCAGGAAATCAGTCACACACGGTCAGTCCTGCTGCCCAGAATAACAATTACAGATATGTATAATTCATATTATATAACACATTGTTATCTAAACCTTCACTGTTTAATTTTCATTTGTTATTTTATTCCTTTTAAATATTTCTTTTTTATTCAAGACAGAACCATGTACTTTACTAGCAGCTCTAAAGCAATAATATTACTTCCCTTTCGAAGACACTAATGATCTGCTTTTTGAATCTTAAGAGTGATTGTGCAAGACATACAAAAGTTTCTATGAAATCTGTCTTGACATTTAACACATCACTGTTTGATACCATGTTAGACACAGAACAAAATGGCTCAACTTTCTGTGTTCAAATAACCTTTAATAGGGAACTCTAAAAGATAATAGAGACATGCTGTTCCAATGAAGTCCATTATGTATCAGATTTATTGGCGCAGTGTCTGAGGGGCATTTGTAAGAAATGTCATCACATGGGCAAGCTATATGCGAAATCCATAAGACCGCATTATTTTTTTTATTGGCTCATTTTTAAGCAGACAAAAATGGCAACCTTTCTGGACCTCATAGGACCCTTTCTCAAGCCATGGGCAAGCTGACCTCTGTGTGTCCTTAGGAAAGAAAGTTGATTTGGTTGACCACTGTGTAGGGTTGACCTGCCACATGAAGCTATTGGCCCTGAAAAACTGGCCACAGTGTGTTAGCCAAGTATGCAAATCACTTAGGGGCAGATTTACTAATGGTCGAACTTTGACCATCACATTTTTTTGAAGGGCTTTTCTAGTTCGATCAAATAAAAAACGTTAGAATCGTTCAATCGCATTTTTGCAAAATCCTTCAAATTCCTAGGACTTGAAAAAAAAATTCAGGACAGGTTCTAGGAGGTCCTTCACAGGCTACAATGTCAATTCGGCAGCTTTAAAGGGACAGTAAAATTCGGAAATTTTTTCTATTCAATTTGAATTTTGGCCTATTCCATAGTGGGAGTAGCCCAAAATTACGTCAAAATTCATATTTTTGAATTCGAATTTTATTCGAATATTCATTTCGACTCTTAGTAAAAGTAAATTCCGAATGTACTCACAACTTGAATGGGAGGTTATTTATGAAAAGATTAGAAGGTATGAAATACGATTTAATGGGAACGACCCGAAAATTTGATTCATATTCGAATATAATACAAATGAAACTAGAATTTACCCCTGAAAAAAACTTGAATGTCAGGAAGGCTATTAACATCAATGGACCTCTGCCATTGACTTGTAAATGAATCTGGCAGGTTTCAGGTGGCGAATATTCAAATTAGAATGTTTTCCATAGTTGAGGTCTTATAACTCTCACATTTAAATTTACATTCGAGTTGGTTTTAAATTTGAATTTGTGACAAAAATTTTTTGAAAATTCAAATTTATCATTCGAACCCTTATACATCTACCCACTTAGTTGCTGGTTATAAAGCAGGCAGAGAAAAGCAGCTGCAGAATACCACTGACTGAATGAATTATAGGCACCCATCTGGGGAACTGAGTAACTGCATAATCACTGGATCTTCTTTGATTAACAGTAAGGCACTGGACCTTCTTGGTCCTTAAAGGGGTTGATCACCTTTGAGTTAACTTTTAGTATAACGTAGAGAGTGATATTCTGAGACAATTTGCCATTGGCTTTCATTTTTTATTGTTTGTGGTTTTATAGTTATTTAGCTTTTTATTCAGCAGCTCTCTAGTTTGCAGTGTCAGCAATTTGGTTTCTAGGGTACAAATTACCCTAGCAACCCTGCATTGATTTGAATAAGAGACTGGAATATGAATAGGACAGGGACTGAATAGAATGATAAGTAATAAAAAGTGGCAATAACGATACATTTGTGGCCTTACAGAGCATTTGTTTTTAGATGGTGTCAGTGACCCCCATTTGAAAGCTGCAAAGAAACAGAAGAAAATTGCAAATCATTAAAAAAAACTATGAAAAATAAATAATGAATTGGCCCTTCTACAATATACTAAAAGTTAACTTGAAGGTGAATCACCCCTTTAAAATGTGAGTTCTATAAAACCCCTATAAATACAAATTTGTACTTTGTAAAAACTTTAAGCCCCTATATGTAATAAAAACACTTAGGGGCAGATTTACTATCGGTCGAATTCGAGGGTTAAAAAACCCTCTAATTCGACCATGTGAATAGTTGGGGAAGTAAAATCCTTCGAATTCGAAGGATTTTACCGCAGTTCGATTGGTTGAACGATCAGATAGCAAATATTCGATCGATCGATAAAATCGTTCGAAACATCGATTCAACCGATTTAAACCATTCGATCGAATATTTTTATTCGATCAAAAATAACCAAACCCAATTCGGTAGCTTTGATCTGGCGAACTAGGAAGTCGAATAAAAATTTAAAGGGGAAGTACTTTGTCTGTCGAATATTTGAATAAATTTTTATTCGAATCATTCAACTCGATCGAATTTTCAAAATTCACTGGTCAAAGTGGTCTTTAAAAACATTTGAAAATTCGAATTAAAATCTTTTTGAAAATTCGATCGAACTTCGAATCCTTCATGTGAATTTAGTAAATCTGCCCCAAAGTCTTATGCAACTGCACTAGTACACTATTACACGCCTGTATGTTGATAATAAGGTGTCAAATGGTGCCATGTATTGCTTTGCTGCCAGAGTGGGGATAATTGCATGTGATTTTAACATTCCATACATCTCTAAATGTTAGTGCCTTGTATATCAACACATTATTATATTCACAATATATAAATACAAGCCTGAAGAAGCGATACCAATTACATGTACTCACATTCTGTCCATACACCAGACAAAAAGTTTAAAGCATGAAAAGAGGAAAGGCTTGGGCCAGAACATTAAAAAGGCAAGTACTACATAATGTTTCCTAATTGTGCTGTGTAGCAGTTCCACTTATTACAGTCACAAGGCCAGTTGTCAGGGAATATAACAGCATTTTGTTTCTAAAAAAGCAGAAATGTAGGTCTCAAGTAGTTATTGAACTTTAACAGTCAGTATCCCCACACCCCACTCTTTGGTCACAAACTGGATATCTATTTTATAAATGATGTGCGTGTTTCATGGATATGCTACCATTGTGACATTGTGTTCAACAAAAAGTGGAAGTGAAACCCCCCCAATAGAATCCTGTGTGTACTGGGGCTTAACTTCATTACTGGGCCCCAGAGCAAATCATTTTACAACCCATTAAATTTGGGGGATAAAACATTTTTCATAATATTAAACTGCTTATTAGTCAATGCTACATCGGGCTACATATACATCCTGGTACATCCCACTTAAAACTGGACAATGAAAATTAAATACCTTCACATGTATGTAAAAAACGTATTGCTGTTGATGCAAAGCAAAGGTCTTACACAACAATATACTGTATATTACTGCCTTGTCTTCTACACTGCCACAAACCCTCCTCACATTGCTTTGTGTGACCCATTCACCCCTTGCATAGCTGTAAAACAGACAATGTTCCATTATTAACAGGCTTGTCATACATCTCTTGTTCCACACACACACTACTCTTTCCCATGAGATTGTTCTTATTTGGACTTTAAAAATTGTGAGAATAATTTCTTTTTTTTTGTTAAAATATATATAGGTATGGGGTATGTTATACTGAATGATTGGGACCTTGGGTTTCCCACATAAGGACACTGCATTTAATAGCTTTCTTGATACTGGGCTTCCAGATAACAGATCCCAAACCTGTTCATCTATATTTATCTTTGTTGGTCCCTACCCTGAATTCACACTTACATTTTGTGATATGCAGTTTTTGTTTATTACCACTAATAAAGGCAGTTCTTCAATTCTTGAAACACACCTTTATAGCAGACTGATGATCAACACTGACTGTTTTATCAACTTTATAAATGAGTTGAATCTGCCAAATAAACACATTTTGATGTCACCAAATTAAAATATTAATTTAAACCTGTTCCTGTAGTCAGATGCTACACTAAAGCTCCCAGAACATCCCTGCATTATACTAAAAACTTAATTGCATCCAACAAAGCATGACTATAAAACTGGATAAGAAACTACTAAACCTTACCCTAATATATATTTGTATTTTACAAAAACTGCACAGTGGTCAACATAGCACTTGTCCCAAGTCCAAGTCCCACCAAAGCTGCCAACCATGTTTTGTATTTGGATGGTATAGTTGCCATTCAAAATGACAGTGCTCAGAAATTGGCAAACCGGGCCTCATCTTTGTGACGAAACATTTAAACAATGCTCAGTCATTTTGTATAATATTAATTCCAGCCTCTTTAAAATGAAGCACTGGCTAGAATAATTCCAACTCTGTTGCAATCTGTGGCTTATATATTGCACAACTCTGCTGTTCTGCAAATGTTCTCACATCTCCATAAACAAGCTTCTGAATTTGTACTTTCTGCATGGAACCTGCAGTACATAAAGTGACACAAGACTTTAAACATTGATAAGCAGCACATGATCAAACTCATCACTTCCTCTAAATGCAAAGCAGATCAGAACCAAAGTAGTCAGCCACCATCTAAACAAAAATCAAGTTATCTGTAGCCATTGGAAACAGAAATCTAACAAGCCTTCTGATATGGCCATGCTTTGCTCTATTGCAGACTGTCATCTCTGGTATTATTATACATAACCTGGAAGTGTTGTTAAGACTGGGGTGTTACGAGTAAGACATAAAATGAACACAGTTTCATACTTGATCAAATGTGAGACATAATGAGTGAATGCTGTAGAGTTTCAAAATCCATAGACAATATACAAATATTGAAAACATAAAAAAAGCATAAAAATGAAATAGGTAAGAATCGTGCTTAGATTATATTGGTGGCATATTCTACCTGCTGCAAAGAAATATTGTGAAATCAAGTAAAATAAAAAGTTGTCTATATATATATATATATATATATATATATTTATTTTAAATCTCTTTGCTACCCAATCTTAGCTGATCGTTGTTGAATACAACTGGGGGAGCAATCTAACCAGGGCCTGCTCCCCATTGGGTCACCCCGGAGATCACGTCACAGTAAACACGGTAAGGAAACCACTTGTTTGGAGGGGGGCCCAGTGCACATCCAGCTCCCGGGCACAGAAGAAGGTAGTTACATTACTGGTTGAATACTTACTGCAAAGATAAACAGCTCATTTGCAATCACTAGCCTTGAAATAACACTGACATACTGTAAATACCACACGTTGGAATACAAATTCTCATAAAAGCTAGGTACAGTAGAACCCCTATATAATGGGTTTTTTTCAGCTGACCAGGTAAAAAATGGTGTAAAATCCAGGAGAAAGTAAAATCAGGTAAATGCATTATGAATTATATAATGGACCAGGAAAACAATGGTATAAAATGCAGGAAAACTTAAAATCAGGGGATGTAAAAATGAGGTTTCAATGTATTTCTAGTGGATCAAGGAGCTATGGCAGTAGAAGAATTAATGTTGAATTATGCCAACATTACTTCAAGTAAACAACTTATATTTCAGATGGAAATGCATCACAACAAACAAAAAGCAACATACACAGTGAAATGAAGATCATAACATAACTGCAATACTTATTTCCAATATAAGGCTATTTTAAAATGCACAGATACCAGTAACGTACCTAGATGTTACTGGGCCCCCCAGCTAATTATTGACCTGTTCTACCAATATTTATTGAAATTGTATATGAATTATGGCATCATAGGGCCCCTGCACCTCTTGGGCCCTCTGCTTCCTCTATAGTTATGCCCCTGATAGACACCCTAATAATACATCATAAAAGACACAGCCAGGCCCAGGCTGTTTCGTAGTTACTTATTATGTGACTCCTGTGGCCATTATTACAGTGCCCGTGCCTCTTGCTTTGATTAAATGCATTGTTTATGCTTGGTTCATACTATCGCGTGCTGCATATTCACTAGATACGTCAGCATCCAGAACCAAGCGTTAAGGAAACAAGGCAGCCACAACATACCATGATAAAATACACTTTAAAAAGTACTTAAGATTTAAATGCTCTTTTCAGTAACAGTCACCTATAACTCAAGTAACCTCTTGTAGCCCCGGATGTCTCTCCAGTCGGGAGAAGTGGCAGGTGTCATCGGTGCTCCACCCCCCAGGCACTCCCCATTACAACTCCGGTGCTTTCAACCCAACCTTTCCCCTGACTATAGTAGCAGCCGAGATCCCAGCACGATTCTGGTCTCGACTTCCCTGTCCTGTGTCCCTGCTGAAGGTCAACTAAAGTCTGTAACATTACCGGGCCGAATTACTGTTTCTGGCGCTTTCTTGTTCCGGTAGTTGAATACTTCTGTAGCTGGTGCAAATTCCAGACCCCCGCTCTATTCGCCCCTTGCTACCAACGCGCCCGCCCCCTGTCACCGGCTCCTGTCACTTCTGAGCTAACAACATCCACCAGGGGGAGCTGGGCAGCCGCGAAGCAACATGGGTGTTGAAGTTCACATTTGCGGTCATCGACGAGCGACAGAGAGTACATTGTCGGCCATTTTTGATATTGGCAGATTCTCAAAATGTCACTCTTTTCCAAATAGTTTATTTATGCTGTATCGTTTGCAGTGCCCTTGTGGACTGCTACATTTGCCACGGTCCTCTTATACGTTAAGGATCAACAACCAACTCATATAACTAAGAAATAGGTTCTTCTAAATATCAGCGACAGTTTTTAGTGAAAGGCAAAATTCTGAATATAGTAGTGGGTTGGGGTATTACACTGAATTTTTGTTGAGCAGCTGTCTGGTTTACATTGTAAACAGCTATGTCGTTGGTAGGCTCTTAGGGTTGCCACCTGGTATTTTACTGGCCTGGCCGTAGGTAGGGTTGCCACTACAAAAATACCCGCCAGTTGCCAGTATTGTACCAGCTTTGCTGGTATTTGTGATGGTTGATGCCAATGTTATTAATAGGAGAAAAATAATTTTTTTCAAGAAAATGTGGCAACCCTACCTGGTCAGTAAAAATGAAGGTTGATCCTAATTAGGGTTGCCACCTTTTCTTGAAAAAAATACCGGCCTTCCTATATATTTATATTTTTTCCTATTGAGAAACATTGAGATCAACCATCAAAAATACCGGCCAGGCCGGCAAAATACCTGCCAGGTGGCAACCCTAATCCTAATGTTATTAATAGGGGAAAAGATAAATATATAGGAATGCTGATGTTTTTTCCCAGAAAAGGTGGCAACCCTAGCTCCAATTCACACTAGCAACCAAAATAATGGGAGCTGTGTAACCCTATCTTGGCTAAAACAGGTCTTTCCAAGATAGTGAACTGTAGATCCATGGTAGGGATGCCACCTGGCTGGTAATTTGATGATGGTTGATCCCAATGTTGTTAATAGGGAAGAAAGTTTAAATATATAGGAAGGCTGGTATTTTTTTTCAGAAAAGGTGGCAACCCTATCCATGGGTCACACTGGACTCATATTTTAGCTTAGCAAAAGAGGTAGGTGAAGGTGTTGTGAAACTACACCTCTCTTGCTGCGTTGTGTAAGAATAAAGATGGAAGCTCTACAGGGTACAAACCCCCTGTCCACTGTGTCTAGGGTTGCCACCTTTTCAGGAAAAATTTTTTTTTTTTATATATTTATGTTTTTTTCCTATTAATAACAATAACAGCCATCATATTTACCAGCCAGGCCAGTAAAATACTGGCCAGATAGCAATCCTAACTGTGTCTCTTACCACTAGGGTCGCCACTCGGCCTGTATTTTTCTGGCCCGGCTGGTAAAAATGTTGCTTGATGCAATGTTATTTATTGAGAAAATCCATAAAAATATAGGAAACACTGTATTTTTTTCAGAAAAGGTGGCAACCTTACTTACCACACAGCACTTAAGTCTTATATGAGCTCTGAGTACTGTGTATATTTATTGTGTACTTATATATATATATATATATATATATTGTAATTTTATTTATGTTTTACTTTTATGCATTGTACAGTGCTGTGACTCCTTTAAAGGTGCTTTACCTTCATTAATTCTCAGCCAAAAGCCAATTAAGTTTCAGAAACTTTGTATCTTTTCCTGGCTGTTCAGTGCATGAGCTCAAAGAAAAAGTTGGGACATTTCAGTAACAATCCAGGACTGCGGGTTGAGCTATCAAAATCGGGACTAGCCTGTGAAAAATGGGACAGTTGGGTCATACTTTTACTCACAGATCAATGCACAAGGTCTTTGTAAAATACTGATGCCACTTACAATCATACGTAGAGCCTAACTTACTATGTTACTATGTTCTGTGACACCACTGTGGAGACACTCTGGTAGGTTCGAAGGTTAAAGGTATCTCCAGCTTGCTCGATCCTTGCTGGAGCACAGGCTGCTCTTCCTAACCTTGCCTAACTATTACATTCCTAAGATATTGTATTACAAAAGCTACTCCTGTAACTGACTTTACATCATTTATGGGCCCCTGTTCCCCCAATTCAACTAGAAAGGTTGTCTTCCTAGGACAGACCTCTTTACTAGGTCCTTTTGATCCCAGATTCCCCAGGCATATCCACCTGCGTTAGTGCTACGCCTTTCCCATCACTATATTGAAGTGTGGCAGAAATTGCAGGTACAAACAATTGGGATATGATAGTTATAGAAATCAGATACATGGGCTTCTGTACAATTAACAGGTAAATTAACTAGTAGGGATTCAAAGCCATGGGGATTTTTAACCCTTTGGATCCATAGGTGCTGCTATAAGATGCTATAGATAGCACTAATTATTAGGCCTGTGAGTGAGGGAGGGATGTTTAAGGCTATGTGTACCTGGAATTCCAGGGCCTATATTTAATCCCAGTTCTGGCCTGCAAGTATCCCCAGCAACTTCACTTTGACTTGTAACTACAGGAGTGAAAATATGTTGTTGTTCAGGGTGCTAATCCAAATGAAAAACCACTGTGGTTTCAGGAGGGCAGAAAGCAGGAGACTATCACAGGAGTAAGAGACCATGTAGTGTGGAATAATGGATTAAACATTCTTTATTAGTAAAATTAACACTAGGGGAAAAGTAAATTCATATATTAAAGGAACAGTTCAGGGTAAAAATAAAAAATAGATAGGCTGTGCAAAATAAAAAATGTTTCTAATATAGTTAGTCAGGGAAAAATGCAAACTATAAAAGTTGGAGTGACTGGATGTCAAATATAATAGCCAGAATCCAACATCCTGCTTTTCAGCTCTCTAAATCTGAGTAAGTCAGGGACTTGAGGGGGGGCCACATGGGACATAACAGTTCAGTGAGTTTGCAATTGATCCTCAGCATTCAGCTCAGATTCAAAAGCAACAGTTATGTCCCATGTGGCCCTCCCTCAAGTCACTGATTGGTTACTGCCTGGTAACCAGGGTAACCAGTCAGTGTAAACAAAAGAGAGCTGAAAAGCTAGGTTAGACTTATAGTCACTCCAGCCTTTATACATTACATTTTTGGCTAACTAACTATATTGAAAAAAACATGTTTTATTTTGCACAGCCTATCTATTTACCCAGTTTTTATTTTTATACTGAACAATTCCTTTAAAACAACACTAAAAAGTACTAAAAAGTTAAAAATAAATCTAACCTGCACCATATACAGTAGTGGGCCCAGAGTTTAATGGTAGCTACTGTACCTTGGCTAAACCTGCCTTTCACTTGGTATAGCATATATATATGCGCATTCTTTACCTTAGGCTGAATTGCAGATAGTGCAGTTCAATGTCCAGTGAGAAGGTATGCAAGCTAGCTTTGCCTGAAAAGGGAAACCTTTTGAAACATATTAGTACTGCATCTTGTAAGTGACTTGAGAAGGATTTTCTGTTGCCAGAGGAGAGAAAAAAGTCCTCAGAGGGACAATACTTTTCAGGGCAATAAGTACAATAAGAAGATTATTGTGTCCTTTTAACAGCTATACTCAACACTAACAGCATTGGACTGGGCTGCCCAGGGACCACCAGGGGCCTCCACCGTAAAGGAGAATACAACCCGTACTATGAAAAACCCCTACCCCCATACCCTGCATAGTCCAACCTCCCTCCTCCTCCCCAGGCAAATGCCCCTACTTTTTTACTTACCCCTCTGTGCAGATTCTGTCCTTGGTGATTCACGGGCTCCATCTTCTTTTCTTCACTTTTCGGAAACAATTTTTGGAAATTTTTGTTATTTTTGGAATGGAACTGCGTTTGGGAATGGAACTGCGTATGCGCCGAAAACGCAGGTCTGATTCCGAAGAAGAGCGAAGAAAAGAAGATGGCACCTGTGGACGCTGGAGGACAGAATCTGCATGGAGGGCAAGTAAAAAATTAGGACCATTTGCCCGAGGGGGGGGTAGCTATCCTGGGGGGAGGAGGGAGGTTGGTCTACGCAGGCTAGGGGGGTAGGGTTTTTTTTACAGTACAGGTTGAATTCCCCTTTAAAGGGACCACCAGCCCTCTGTCCCACTGTGTACCGCATAACTCCTCTTGAAAACTTGCCACAAAATGATCCCCAGCCCCACAGAACTCAATCAGGTAGTGAGTCTGGGTCAGATGGCCCATAAGGGCTAGGGCCCACCAGGGTTTCTCCTGGTCTCCTGCTGGCCCAGTCCAATCCTGAACACTAACACTATACTCCCTGAAGAAGATCCATCAGCCAAGAGAGTACAGGTAAAGCACAGAAAAAGAGGCAGGTGGACTAGTAAGCACAGTTTCACAAACTGGTGAGAGTGGCAGCAGAGGTGATGTAGCATTATTGCAGGAGGTATCAAGATTCTGATAAATCTTTCACTTAAGATTGTAATTTTGGTGCATTTCCATACAATTACTGTAATTGCTATTCAAACTGTTAGAAGCTTAAACTTGTAAATCAGGGAAGACCTGGAATACCTCTAAAAATCTCTTTGGGAGATGCCCATGTGGTTGTGAAAGTAGGAAACACACATCTGCCGTGAAGAACAAGAAAATTGCACAGGCTGTAGTGTGTAATTTTGTTAAAATGGGACATAGTGAAAGTCAACTTCAGCTAACCTAAGGTACTCAAGGTAGGTCGATCATTTAAATTAATGAATAAAATTAAACAATTTATAAACAAGTTGTTTATTCAGTGGAAAATGAATACAGAGGAGGTATAGAGATATAATAAAACCATTCTTATATAAATAGGCACAATGGATCAGGCTCTTTGAAACCTTTTTCCCAAAAGATTTGTCTTATTCAGAATGCCTTATAGCAGGGCTGGAATTTTTCTGGCCTACGTGGTGGAGAGTCGATAATGGAAGCCAGTGTTAACTATTCCCCCTTTTAAACCACACCCATGTTATCTCAAAAACATACCAAAAAAAAAACAAATGGTTGGTGCTCACTGCAGGGATATTATATGTGAAAAATGTAAGTAATACCCTAGCCTAAAATATACCATAAACATACCCTTAAATCCATATGCCGCCTCCTCCCCATGGATAACACAGCACCCCCACCAGCCCATGATTAAACAACTTAGGTACCCCAACAACAATTTCCAAATTCTAACAAACCCGCAGAACCAACCCTACCAGGCTCACTTCTCAAAGGGTACAGAGTAGGGCAAACGCAGGGAGCATAGGGCAAGTAGTGTGGCACACACCGGGAGCATAGGGTAGCCAGAGTATGTGCACACACACACATAGGGATCATAGAGAAGGCAGAATAGAGCAGGAGACAGGGAAACCTATTAGGACACTTAAGCTGGCCATACACTATAAGATCCTCTTGTTTGGCGACATTGACAAACAAGCAAATCTTTCACTGATATGCCCACTAACAGCAAGGGTAGATCGGGGTAAAACGAACCTTTCGGCCCTAGGGCTGAATTATCAGATTAGAACGAGAAGCAACGGGCTTCCCAATCAATATCGTGGCCGGATATAGATTGGGAAGCCCCCTCGGAAGCCCTAATACACGGCAGATAAGCTGCCGAATCGGTCTAAAGGACCAATATCGGCTGATTTATCTGTCCGTGTATGGCCACCTTTATATGGACAGTTCATACTGTTCTACATACAGTGTATGGCCACCTTTACATAGACAGTTCATACTGTGCTACATACAGTGACGCAATGCCCCTCCAGCAGATTGTATGAACTGTGAACCAGTGAACACTGTGGGCATTTTCAATCTGGTTCTGAGGTGTGAACAGTGTGAACAATTCAGGGGGATTACAGGTGTGAAGAATCTGTATTTGATGTTTAAATAATGCAGGGGCCAGTTAATCTCAGTTTTAAAGTTTACACAAATTAAGGAATCATAGTAGGCAGATTTTCATGTCGGGGCCACACAAGGGGGGGGGGGGTCTGGCCTGCAGGTCGCCAGTTGGACAGCCCTGCCTTATATAATCAGCGATTGTATTGTAACTTAATATTTAACTGTCGGATTTTAACTGTTAGGATTTAATTTTACTTTCAGCCACTAGATGGCAATGTGTGATACAGTATCAATTCAGATGTGTCATTTGCAAGCCAAGTGAACTGTATTCGCTAATGGGAAAACACTTCGCCATTTTCCAAAGTCACCCATAGTTGTCTTGCAAGAAAACTTCAGGTGATTTCAGAAAACGAACTATACCATCAGCTAACCGCTTTCAGTGACCAGAGTAAGGTTTAAGCACATGATCCCTAGAGCAGTGATTTTCAACCTTGTGCCTCCAGCTGTTAAGGAACTACAAGTCCCACAATGCAATGAAGGAGTCTGACAACCACAGTCAGGCAAATGCATTGTGGGACTTGTAGTTTCTTAACAGCTGGAGGCACAAGGTTGAAAATCACTGCCCTAGAGAATAAAGAAAACATGAATAAGACTTCTTAAAGGGGATGTAAAGGCAAAAAAATAAAATCCCATTTTTACTTTCTTAATGAAAAATAAATCGATCTCCAATATACTTAAATGTCTACTGTTTTTTTATAATAAACCTTACTGTATGCAGTGAAATTCTCCCTTCATTTACTTCTGTGGATAGGAATTGCCAGACGGTCCCTAACTGCTCTGCAGGGTAACGGTCATAATAGGGCTAAATATTATGGGGCAAATTCACAAAAGCGCGAAGTGTCTAACGCTAGAGCTAATTCACCAGTGTTACGTCATTTCGTAACTTCGCAAATTCACTAACACCGAATCTGGCAAATTTACGCCAGGCGAAGTTGCGCACTGACGAAGGATCATAATTACGTTAATTCACTAAGATGACCATTTTACTGAACGTTACCACTTACGATAGACGTTACTTCGCCAGGTCAGACCTGGCGAAGTTCAATACAATAGATAGGAGTTTGAAAAAAAAAATGGAAATTTTTTCCAAGTCCCAAAAAAACGCTGGCGTGTTTTACCTTTTTAGGGTGATAGTCTGAAAAAGAGCTAAATTTTTTTGGGGGGTTACCCTTCTTCCCCCCCACATTTCCTAGCATATGGCAACTCAACTATACAGGGGGCACATGTTTAGGGCAATAGGACAACGTAATTTTTTTAATTAAAGGTTTCCTGGGCTTGTGTAGTGTAATTTAGTGGCTGTAACATACACTATTATACATTGAAATCCGTTCCGTATGCAAATTAGGCATCGCTAGCGTAAGCGCTTTGCCTGGCGATGTAACACTAGCACAACTACGCTACTGTTCGCCGACCTAAGCATAACTTTGCACTTTAGTGAATTTGCGTAGCGCTGGCGAAAATTCGCCTGCTGAAGTGGGGCGAATTTTAGTGAAGGCAACGCTAGCGCATTTTCGCCGCTTTGTGAATTTGCCCCTATGTGTTTTATATATTGAACTTATTGCATCACCCTAAAGTTTCAGCTTGTCAATAGCAGCAATGATCCAGGACTTCAAACTTGTCACAGGGGGTCACCATCTTGGAAAGTGTCTGCAACACTCACATGCTCAGTGGGCTCTGAGCAGCTGGGCCGTCACAAATTATCAAGCAGAAAATGAGGTTGGTCTGTAATATAAGCTGATGCTGCAAGGCTGATAATTAAATTCTGATGCAGTAGGGTTGCCTGGCCGGTATTTTTAATGGTTGATCCCAATGTTATTAATAGGAAAAAAAGATAAATATATAGGAAGGCCAGTATTTTCTTCAGGAAAAGGTGGCAACCCTAGATGCTAGTTGTGCAGGTTTCTATGATGTTGTGTAGTAATTATCTGTATTAATTACTAATAATTACTATCAGCCTTATATTGTGACATTTCTAGTCTATGTGTACTGTATATTGTGAGTATAAGTATACTGTATATTGCTCAGTGACAGCAGCACAGAGCATGTGCAGTGAATCAGCGGAAAATAAGATGGGGAGCTACTGGGGCATCTTTGGAGGCACAGATCTTCCTTGCTAAAGGGCTGTGGTTGCCTTGGGCTGGTACAGAAGCACAAGGCATAATGTACAAAATTTCTAGCTACTTCTTTAGTTTAACTTTCCTTGTCCTTTAATATGGGGGGAAATATCAACTGTAGGTTATTGCTTAATTGCTCCTAACTGCTTCAACAAATGGTATGCGTATGATAGCCTTTGCTCCCTTCTCTATGTGATTTTTGATGTTGGATAGCCAGACGAGAATGCTTTGGTAAGTGAGGGCAAACAAACCAGAGCCCTCTGTAACTCAATGCACATAGATGACCCCAAGAGCTGTGTACTGTCTGGATCCTACATTCAGACTAAACAGGGCATGCTTAACAAATGGCACCCCATTGGCCAAACAGTATTAGCTGTGATTGGCACCATTATAATTTATGGTTGGATTGGTCCCTATAATGGCCCTGTTGGCCTGTCATGTGATTGGCCCTTGTGGAAGCTGCCTTTGTGGTTGGCAGAAGGAATCAAAGCCTGTTCTGCATTTACGACAGGGCCTGTTCTCTTTCTGACATATAAAGGTGGCTGGTAAGAATTCCAATTTGTTAGTCTTTATACCTACATGGAGGATAACGGAAACTGCCCGGCTGTAAACCATCACAGCTGAACCCACATGCTGCAGTAACCAACAACAGCAGTGCTCCATCCTGGCATCATGCTCAAGCAGAACCACTGAATGCTTGCTACTATCTAAACATTGCATTCCACAATAAAGAGCTGCATTCCCTAAAGGAGTTATGTTGTGTAAGTCCTGCCCAATGTCCACGTTATCTCACGGCAAGGTGTCATGTCAGTAACGATCATACTTTCAAGTGGCAGGGGAACCCTTCTACCTTGCTTCCTTTTCCCTGTAGAGCAGTCGGTGACTGTAAAGATTTGTATCCACAGACCCAGTGCAGTCTATATATTCTGATTATTAATCTGGCTTGCTGTATTGGCTTCTATGGCAGATATTATTTGACTGTTATGCTTTGATCATTTATGACGATTCCTAAGCTTAACCTCCCAAGTGAAGCCCAGACCACACTGATCATGTGCGTAGTCTTGGTATTGTAACAATGTTTAAGTTACAAGATGACAGCCCCCTGCACCAACTTTGAAAGCATAAATCATTTGTCTTATTAGGCTTCTGGTGCAGTAAATTCATGTTAATATTTAGTATACAAAATACAGCATTTCTAACATTATTCTATTTTAGACATTAGTTGCCCTTTAACACTTCTTCTCCCTAGCTTGGTCTGGGAACAGTGGGCACAATGCATAATAATGTAAAAGATAACTCCAGCTGCACTTTAAAACTCTCTTTATCATGAGAGGAAAGACCGAGACAAAACAAACTTTATGGGAAATTAAATGCAAACAATAATATCTACCTTCTCTGGACAGAATGATTACAGAATACGTAAATTATCTGGACATGGAGCTTGCAGTAGCATGCACAGGAGCGACTTACAAAGTGGTACCGCTTCAATAAATGTAACTTTATCTTTTAAGGGGGAATAAGGGGGAATTGTATTATACAGAAGGTGATCATACATTAAACTAGAAGGGAGATTTCATCTCTAAAGTTACGAAAAATACTTTTTACAATACTCTTTCAACAGGTACTAGTATATGAGACTAAATAAACAATTTTCCTTGTTTGAAACTGTTTTATTGATTCATAAGTGGGCTAAACATAATATGAAATAAACTGATTGTGATATTTTATTGATTCATATATGGGCAAAACATAACTTGGCATTGTGCATGTGTGAGCAAATGTCTGTATAAGTTAACATCTTTTCTTGTCTTCTTCATGCTGCTTGAGCAAAACCAACCCTATTATTGCTCATATCGTAGACAGAGTAGTATTGTCTAAGGAAGACATCCCCCAAGATCCATAAGGGCTGGCCATTCTGAGATGGGAGATAAGTTTCTTCAACACCAACAGTACAGTAACCGTTATTCTAAATGAGACAGAATATTTATTTTAAATGAACATTCATGGAAACAGAAGATTATTGTAATTCAATTCTGTGTTTGTAGAACAAAAGTAGTTTGACAGTAATATTAGTGGAAATGTTTTTGGTTTTGTGATCAACTTGATGAGTTTTCTAACTGTATAAAGTCTGCCATGCACAACACTGAATGGATCCCTTGAGCTGTTTGGGTGATTATCTCTTTTTTGTTTAATGTGAAGAGGGACATAACCTAAGTTCCACATTACTAATTAAGACCAACTAATACTGACATATACTACTTTTGAAAATATTATTGTGCACAAAAAGTTAGCTGAAGGTGAGGTTCATTTTTCACTAGGGATGCACCGATTGCAGGATTCTGCCTTTTTCAGCAGGATTCGGCCAGGCAGAAGGATCGGACAAATTTTAATTTGCATATGCAAACAATTGTGTGTAAATGTTACTTTGAAGTTCATAAACTTCACTGTTTTTTCAACCTGACTGTTCTAACACTAACAAACTTTTGCAGCAAAAATATGTCAGCCCTGTTTTAACTCTGTATCTCTGTTTTACCTCATTCAAACAAATAGGTAATGTACTATGCAGGTCACAATGTGCAAAATAAAAAAATTAAAAAATTACTCATTTATTTGCACTTTGCACCCTTTGTCCTGCATTGTGTAACTTGCTCCAGGCCTCTGTGCTCCTTCAGAGAGCAGAGGCCTGCAGTATGCTGCTTGGATTGAGCTCATTCCAAGAGTGGCAGGCAGTGGGAGATATGTAGGAATGTTAAGAGGTACAGCCACATTGGAGCCCTGTCCTGCCTGACACTGCTCTCTGCAGAAAGCAGCTTCTCTGGGGCACAAGTGCTGCTTGGATTAGCACTGAGGGGTGACCAATCTTATAGTAAATGGACCTATACCAGGACTGGACTGAGAATAAAAATAGGCCCTGGCATTTCAGGTATGCAGAGGCCCAATCAGCCCACATAGAGGCCCAAACAGTCCCCACCAGCCCACTAAATACTGACTTTCTATGGGACCTTATAGCAGCCCATCTGGCATTTGCCCTAACCCACAGATTGCCAGTCCGGGCCTGACCTATACTTTACATAACCTAAGAACATTTTGGGGGGGGGGGGCATTGTCAAGCTAGCACCCAGTAAGCTTTGACTTTGAATATTACTGATGAGGGATTCTAGAAGTTTTTCCCAAAAGATGTAGAATCAAATGTTTTATATCTTAGTTTATTTTCTTCTTATATTGATGCAGCATGTCCATATACTTTCCAAAGAATACCACAGTAAATCACATCTTAAACATGGATATTAGAAACAGAAACTGTACCTGGACAATGTATGCTGAGGGAGGAATAGGAAACTGCACTCCATTTATGCTGAAAGTGATTGTAGGCAGGCTCTGAATATTGTTGCAGTTCACTACAAACTGGACAGAGAAAATAAAGTTCTTTAATGACTGGGAGCAGGTCACATGGAAAAATCACTTTCAATACAATCTAAAAATTCTGGCTATTCGGTGACAAGCATGACTTTGTCATCTTTGGATAACTGGATGAGAGCAATTGTCCATGAATGGATGTGGCAAGCAGCTTGTAACTAGACTGTACAGAAATTGGCACACATGTAATTGTTAGGTACATATGATGTTTTTGCAGGACTTGTCATGGTAATAACTGTTGCCACTGAAATTACCTGCAAAGACATTGCAGCAGGCTTTCACCATAGCCACACCAAAAGTAATATACTGCCTTACACCTCCTAAGTTGAGGTTTGTGCCTTTTTATCTCTGCTGTGGTGGCTCACACTGTTGAAACATTGTATAAGACAAGGCAGCTGGGGAACTTAAACTTTTGCAACATTGTTTAAAATATATCAGCCAGAAATTAAAAAAATGCTGCTTTCAATAGCAATTAATTTACAAATACCACTGAACATTTTTAATAAATGCATATTGGACTGTTGCTTGGAATTATGCTTTCTTTATTAGTTAATTTTTTTGTTGTTATCATGCCCTGTTGTCTGAAATCATTTAACAACAAACTGTTCTCAGCCTAACTGAATTTGGCTTATTTACTTATATTTCAAGTTGAAAAAAAGTCCTATAAAACTAGATTTTTTTCAAGTTTATTAAAAAATCGCATTGAATTGTATGCCTTTATTGAATTGCCACTCAGAAAACTCAAATTTTTCCAGTTTTCCTTCAAAAACCCGCATCGCACACCCCAAAACCCCCAAAATTCATGAAGGTTAAAAATATCTTCAGATCGTTAAAGGGAAAGCTGACATTGACTTTTACATGAATTTGACAAGTTTTAGATGGAGTATTTTCTAATTCAGACTTTTAGCAGCTTTGGGGTATAATAAATTTGAGTTCAAATTTTACTAGAAACTAGAAAAAAATAACTCCCAAATTGTTGTTCTTAAGGACTCTAGAGAGATGGCCATCCCATACTTCAAAGCTTTATTCATAACAGGTTTCTAGAAACAAGATCCCATACCTGTACTGGTTATTATTCTTCTACACATCTACATGTAATCTTACATGTATGTTTAAATTCACTATTTCTAAATTCACATCTCATTATTTTATTCAGTATTTGTTAGCTTGCTGGAACTTAGAAGTTTATCTTTCCTTCATAAGGATAACTATTGTTACATTGATACAGGTAGGTTGGAAGGTTTAGCAAAGAGTTGTACATCAGGAAGGGCTTATTTTCACTGTATTATTGCACTGTATACTATTATTGTACACAATATTATTATCTCCTCCTGGCACACTGTATTATGGCTCACTCAGTTGTAGTCACTGATAGGAAGTATGAAAATGTAACTTGGACTTGGCTACTACTTGTTTTATGTTTGTTTCGTCCTTTTTCAGTGATTACTAACTGCCCAGAGCCATTGAAACTTGCCACAGATTCCATTTTATAGAAGACTTCACTGAATTAGAAATATCATACTAAGTACCTGCTGTTAGTATGGCATTTTCAAATCGTGTGCTGATATAATAGAGGAACTAAGATCTGCACTATTTGTGATCTTCTTCTACCTTGTAAGAAGACAGTATCTCACCATGCCATTATTGTTCTGTGCTCCAATGTACTGTAGCAGTGTTCCCATATATTGCTGAGGGATGGTAAGGGGTGAGGTTCCAGTATCTACAATGGCTTGGCAGCCCTGACTGCACCATCCTGTTGCCTGACCATTAATTAAGAACCTGTAGAGAAAGAACAGATACTAATTGTAATATTCTAAATACTGGACATCCTAGTAGGGTAGTAGGCATTAAGCATAGATATCCTGACTCAGTATTAAAAGTATGTCTCCAGTATAAATTCCAGATCTTCCCACTGTAGTCCAATGGAAAAACAACCAAGAAGATTTTCACTATGCTGTACTACACTTCACTTCCATAACTCCACCTAACAAACACATTTCACCTCAAACTGCTATACAAACATTTGATTTGTGCACATGGACATCATTAGTCTACTTGTAGACCATGGTTGTATATATATATGTATATGTGTGTGTGTGTGTGTGTGTGTGTGGCTTTAAAATCACTGAATATCATATAAAATCTTTTTCTTCTGTTTCACTAAAAATCCCAGTGTTGCTGGTCTTTTTTGAATGCTATTTATATATATATACAGTATATATATATATATATATATATATATATATATACACACACACACACATATAATCCAAATATATTACTTTCTTACAGGTTCACATGGTAATATTTAATAATTCTTTCTCATTGTTACGTGAACTGATAAGATGAAGCTGCCTCCTCCTTAATCTTATGTCAGTGACAAAGCAAAAAAAATCTAATGCAAAGTCATAATTCTAAAAATATGTTATGATAGACTGTTGTGTTGGATTAGTAGTTACAGTTATTATTTTAGGATGCAGGAATTGCCTACTCATTTCCCATTCCAAACCAGCAGATGTTTCAATTACTCACTCATCAATTCCAATTTGCCAGTAAACTTCTTGGGTGACCGGAGCCCACTGGATTTGGCCTGAGTACAAGCTGTTATCAACACCACCAAAGATCACCTCTCCGGACTGACTAAACATTAAAACCATAGACACATTATTAATATGTACAAAAAATACATAACTTGTCTGCTTCTAATGTAAATTACTTTCTATTCTAAACCTTTATTAAGATAAATCCTTGTATTTAAAACCTATTAAAGGAACAATAACACCAAAATAAGAAAATGTATTAAAGTAATGAAAATATTATGCACTTGTTGCCCTGTACTGGTAAAACTGATCTGTTTGCTTCACAAACACTGATATAGTTCATATAAACAAGCTTCTGTGTAGCAATGGCGGAAATTGAAATAAGGCTATATGGCACAGGTTAAATAGTGGATAACAGATAACACCATTGTGTTCTACAGAGCTTATCTGCTGTCTTTGAATGGCTGCTCCCATTGTTACACAGCTGTTTATTTATATAAACAATAGTAGTGTTTCTGAAACAAACCCATCAGCTTTATCAGTACAGGACAGCACTGCATTATATTTGTAAAACAATTTCATTTTTTTGATGATACTGTTCCTTTAAGATGCATTACTTTATACAGGACTACTTCTGGGTTTCACAGAGTAAAAAATATCACAGCCTAGACTATGCATTAAGTCTAACGTATATTTATAAAACCTCACACATGCAAAATATAAATTTTTTTGTCATTAAGCTCTAGAAGAACAAAATGCCTAGATCACTGGTCCATCACTCAGTGGGTAGGGTATTGGTTAATATAGTGAGCCCAGGAGTATCTAGATGGCACCAGACTGACTTTAACTGGGTAACAGTTAGTGACGGGCGAATCGCATAGAATTCCCGCAGTTCGATGCTTGTAAATAAATTCGGGAAACGCCAGGAAAAAATTGCCGTCATCTCGTTTTGGACGTGGGCAATATGCCCGTTTCGTGAATTTCCTGAGAAATTCGCAAAAAGAAAAAATTTGGCGAAGCGAAAATCCCCAGATTCACCGATCACTAGTTACAGTATTTATAATACGAATTATTCCTTCATAATGTATTTCAACCAAATTCTTCATTCCACTAAACCACATTATTTGCAACAGTAGTCATTTACCTACTCATGTAGACACTGAATATGGGGTAAGTGAGCAGATTTTGCTGTAACATGCCCTGCATGGCAGTAGTAGCGCCTCCTGCAGACATTGCAGGATAGGCCATACCAAAAATGCCATCAAACTTGGAGTAATAGAAACTGCTGCCACTCTCAGTGTAGGTCAGACCAAATTCTTGGTTAGTGAGAGTAAGCCCCTGAACCTGTAGTATAAAGAAAATCAGATTTTAAAAGAGGAACACAATTATTAAATAGGTGGGAACAAATAGTTATGATTTAGGTATTGCACTAAGGTCAAGCCCTGAGATGACTAGACTAGGTCTTAAATAAGCCTGTCCTTATTTTTTTACAACTTGAAAAAATCTCAAAAAGCATGCTTGTCTATATTAAAAAAAGTAATTTATTATTACATCATTAAAAGTTAAACAATCCCCTCATTGCGCCTAACGCGTTTCATGCTTACCTAGCGTAATAGGCATTTACTAAAATGGCAATTCCTTTTCACTCTTTAAATATCAACCCTCATAGACCCTCCCCACTATAAAACCAAATCAAAATATCTCACACATGTGACAATTATTGTCCAATAAAGCCAAAGCTATGAGCTTAGGTTTACTCGTATCTATATATTGTACAATCCATGTTATGGGGTGTTTATCAAAAGTAAAAAATAAATGATTCAGTATAAAGCATTATTAAGTAAAATTAAATGTAACAAGTAACACCATCTTAAATAAGCCTGTCAGAGACACACCCTAATTACTGTGAAAATTTAACACAATTGAAATTCTTGGAGGTAAATGTAATCATTTTCAAACCCATGTTTTTTTCAGATTTGTTCACAAACAAAATTGTAATTAAATTAGTTTTCACAATGATGAAAACAAATTAGCATATTTATGAAAAAACCCAAATCAGAAAATTTTGTGTTAAAATACTTAATAGATGTGTCACCTAAATGCCACCCCTGCCTGCCCTTCATCAATGCAGGCAGCACTGTATTCATTGGGGGTAAAGGGGTAGAGAACTGAAAAAAACCTCTATATGCAGGACAGTGCACAAAGTGCAGAAAAACATGGCAGATTAAACTGATAATAATACAGATAACAGAAAAGCAAGCATTGGCTTGCCATTATTGTTTTTGGAAATACACTGAAATACATTCAACATATTTGAACCTTTGTGATAAAGGAAAAAAGAAGAATTCCTATTTAAAGTATAAAACAACCAATATGGGAAACTCCTTGAATGGAAAACATTTGTATCCTAATAAATCAACTAAATTATAAATATTGCATACGTTAGCTAAAACATTTGTTTTAGCACTTTTTTATTTTTGCCACATTGTGAAAATCTATGTGTTACTTGCACAGTCACAGCAAAGCTCTGGTGGTTGCATGATCTGTTGGGTACTGTATATAATGTGAAATATATATTTATGTGCATATGCTAATTGTAACTACATTTTACAGTACAATTCTTTATACTGCATTTTCTTCAGCAAATAGCTAAAAGGTCCCCAAATTAACATAAATGTAAATGGCAGGTGCCTACTCTCTGGAGCTGACAAAATTCTCTAAAAATAATGAATTATGAATGTAGAAATAAATAAATAGTAAAATGACTTAGTTATGCTAAATTATGTTTTTTTCACCATTTTCTAGATAAATAAATTGTCCTCCGATTGTCCAGTTTTTAGGTTTATTTTTTACCATTTTCATACCGTCTGAATGTTACCCCCCTGAACTTTTCTACATTGGTGCTGACAACTCGCTAATGGGGGCTCATTGGCCCATGGGCAGTTACCTACCTCCCAGAGGCACATTTATCAAGGCTCGAATTTCAAAATCATGTGAGTTTTTAAAACTCCCATAAATTCGACTCATCAAAATGTATTAAAATTAAATTTTTCGAACTCGGATGAATTTAAACGAGCCAAAAACTTGAATCGAATTCAATTCAATTAAACTCGGAAAAAACTTGAATGTCAGGATGGCTGCAAACATCTCCAAATTGATCCCTGCACCTCTCCTGTTGTCTTAAACAATGATTCAGCAGATTTTTACCTGGTGAATAGTCAAATTCAAATTCTTGAAAATCTAACTAGAATATTTTTAAAAACGCAAATCAAATTTATTTGAGAGTTTTTTCCATAAATTTTTTTGAAAAATATGCATTCAAATTTTCAATTCTACCCTTGATAAATCTGCCGCTAAGTGGTGAGATTAAGGAAATCCTCACACATATTATTATATCACTTTGATGCATACTGACACAGTGGTGTGACTCTTAAAATGTTTTTACATGGACTAATGTTCTTGTAGTAATTATGCTAATGTGGGTGTGATAATGTAATTTTTGGCACCTTTTATAATTGAGATGAGGGTATAAAAATGTTACACTTTCAATCGCACTAGCAGTTTTTATTCAGATTCAGTTCAGTGGGTAAATCGATTTCAATGGTTAAAGGTTTATATCATAAAAGTATTACTGGATAATTCTGGAATTATATATAATTTATTTCTCATTAAAAGTAATTTGGCCTATAATATGAAGTTTACTTTATACACATGTTTATATGGGTGTATTCGCCCTTGATCATTTGGTGGACCTCCATGGTCAGATGTGGAGACATTCACATACTTGTGAGTTTTGCAATATAATTACACTTAACTCTTAGATTGTTTTGCTATGTTCATATCTCAGGAGGGTCAAAATCATTTTCAGTGAAATAAGTTTCCCACATTACTTACCGTCACTGTATCATAGCCAAAGACACCAGTGACACTACCACTGCCATATGACATGGAGAACTGCTGTCCATTGGATGTATAGGTAGAGGACTGGCTGGGGTTGAACTGGTCATGATTACCTAGGTTAAAAATGAAACAACTAAATATTAAGTTTCCTTTTCAGATTAATCAATACCTAATACAAGTTGTTAATTTAGTAATATAGGGTTGAAATTCTATCAAAAAGGACTTTGATCCTTAAAGGAAAACTCTATATTCAGATTGAATACATAAACAGTTGATCATTTATTTCATAGTAAGTATCCTATTTAATAATCTTATCAAACTGGGATATACATAGCAGTCACAATTTTATGGTATTATGGGGTTATCTATTAAAGTCTGAATGCCAAAAACTCGAAAATTTTAGGTTTTTTACCATAAAATCCAAATTTTTTGTGGGAAAAAACTAGAATTTTTAGAGATTTATTACACCCCAAGGATGGAAAAAGTCAGAATCTGAAAATTCGGCATCTCAGACCTGCCGAAGTTGTATATAAATCAATGGGAGAGGTCTCTATACTATTTGAAAGTTTCTGTGGTCTGCTATGAAATTAGCCAGAAAATCCAACTATTTTGAACTTTTCAGGCAAAAATCCGAAAAGTTTGGGCTTTTCTGGTAAAAAGCCCCAAAAAATCGAGCAATTCTGGGAAAACTCAAAAAATTTCATAGGATGCGGATTTTATCAAGTTAGTCCCCGATCCAATTAAATCATGTTTTTTATTAATAAATAAGGTCACATTATGGATTCTAGTTTGGTTGGACTTTTCATGTGCCACTTACTAGTTGAAGAGATTGCCTCTTTTATTATGACCAGAGGCACTAGCAATTGTAATAAAATGTATACATTCCCTGCCTGCATAATATTGTGTGTATAGAGTGTTTCTTATAAATAAAGAAAATTGATATATTTAATATATAGTATTATTAAGAAATTGCTCTGTTTGTCACTGCATATAACAGATTTATGAGGTAAGATTCAGTTCAGTGCTATGTTGTCCTGTACAGAGTCCCAAAAAGATACAAGTCTGCCCATAATATCATGAGGGAAAGAGGTAGATATAATTCCACAATAATATAATACACAATTGGGATGCTCTAAAATAATTCAGTAAGGTGCTGTATCCAAAGGTAATATAAGTTTTACAGTTTTATACTCACTGCAGGCCTCGCTTTGGCAGGAGGTGGATGGAACCCATAGGTTGGAAGAGCCAGTGTCAAATAGCACTAAAAAGTTTTGGGGTGGTGTTCCAATGCTGATCTCTCCATAATAATATGTCTAGATAAAACACAGCAGTTACAAACAACTATTTATATGGCGTTATGTCTCTACTGAAAACCATGATGTTACTCACGTCCATGTACATGGGCTCATATGCCACAGCAAAGTCATTTTTTTGGTTGAAGTAGTATTTCAAGGCTGGATCCCTCTTGTGAGTCTTCATAAATTCCTTCAGAATGCCCTTTTGCCTCATGATATCACGGGCAGACTTGTATCTTTTTAAGGGGACTCTGAATAGGACAGCACAGGGAAAAAAACTGAATGTTAACAGAATGTCCACACTTTTATTAGTAAAATTATTTATTATTGTTGGTAATATTTATTTCATCTCCACTTTTCTAAACATACATGTGCTTTGCAGAGTATTGGTCAGGTAGCATGGGACCAGCATGGGACCAACCCATTAGGTCTCTAGTCACATACTGAACAATACAAATATAGGTTTTACAGGGCCCCAACAATGATGTGCCACACCTGTATAACCTGTACACCTATGTTTTGTATGAGGATTTACATTAATAGCAGATTTCTCTTGTCACATACTAAACAGTACAAATATAGGTTTTCAGGGCCCCAGCATTGATGGGTTCACGTACACATGACTGTGGCTGCTTGGTTATAAGCTATGATATATAGGAATATTGGTTACTTTATATCAGTGCAAGTTTGCGATGATGCCATTTACTCACCTTACAAGCCCCTCTGCCAGCTGGAGGCAGATAAAAGCAAATACCAACCACTTCATGTTTCTGTCACACTGCTTGTGGCCAGACTTAGAAGATGCAGACAGAATCCCTCTCTTATAAAGTCTATTCTCCACTTCTGTATCCCACGCCTTTCCATTTCCACCAATAAAACCTGTAATCTAGAACCAAAGATTTCCATTTCAGCTTCCAAGTTCAATTAGATTAGAGAGATTGTCCGATAAAAAAGAGGTTACACACAGTTGGCAACATTTAAATTCACCTTCAGATCAAATGCTGTTCCATGTGAAGCATGTACTTTATGTAGGAATCCAAGACCTCTATGACCATTGACATGCACCCAACTGAAGATTCAGCATCAGGCCCGGACTGGCCATTTGTGGGTTAGGGCAAATGCCAGAGGGGCTGCTATAAGGTGCCATAGAAAGTCAGTGTTTAGTGGGCTAGTGGGGGCTGTTTGGGCCTCTATGTGGGCTGATGGGCCTCTTGTGTACCTGAAATGCCAGGGCCTATTTTAATTCTCAGTCCAGTCCTGTTCAGCATATAGTGAATCTGGTCTAGGTGCGTACATGTAATATGACATAATTATATATTTTTTGAATCTATGTATGCATATATTGATGATATGGTGGATGGCTCAACTTTTGGCAGCCTGGAGTGCTGAAATATACAAAAGAGTAAATACCGTACCACAAAACATCATTTTGCACTTGGGTCCATATCTTTAGTGTAGGTTGAGGTTGAATAAAATTCCAGTTCTGAATCTTCTCACTATGTTGCATTTAGTAATAAATATTAGAACACCTCTTAACTTTTATTTATAGTTTAAATTTAAAAGGGCATTGTAGAAACTTTATAATTGGTCTGTTGATCTTCATTTGTCTTTCATGTGATTTTTTTATATCTTGTTTATCATTTCTCTAGTTTAATATTTAAGCAGCTATCTGTTTGCTAGTGTTAAATTTACCTTAGCAATCAGGCATGTTTTAAGTAAAACTGCTGTTCCCCTTTTTGATTACATCAGGAGAGTAGTAGGTTCTCCAAATATATCATACAATTTTGGTCTGCTTCAGCGTTTATTATGATTCCATTCTGTTGTGTATAACTCCAAATGTGGTCAGACCTATAAAGACTTTTCTGAAGTACAGGTATGGGACCTATTATCCAGAATATTTGGACCTGGGGCTTCCTGGATAATGGGTCTTTCTATAATTTGTATCTTCCCACCTATAGAAAATCATATAAACATTAAATAAAAGCAATAGGCTGGTTTTGCTTCCAATAACAAGTAATTCTATCTTAGTTTAGATCAAGTACAAGCTACTGTTTTATTATTACAGAGAAAAAGGAAATATTTTTCTAAAGATTAGATTATTTGATTATAATGGAGTCTATGGGAGACAGCCTTTCCATAATTCGGAACTTTCTGGATAACGGATCCCATACCTGTACAACCTACCAAAAAAGTAAAAGGTTTAGAAAGAAGCAATCATTGAAAGGTATAAAGGTAGAATAAGTCTGTAAAACATAAATCTACAGAAAGGAGGAAAGAAATTCTTTAGAAAAAAAACTTTGGAATCAGGACAAAGGATCAACTAAAACACTTTTGTAAGGTATAGAAAGTTAATTGTGCAAAGGCAATGGTGATGTCAGTTAACAGCTATGTACCTGTTGAATGCTGTTGATTTTTTTATACATATACAGAAAAGAAGAGACTATGAAATTATAAAAGACTAAATGGAAAGAATAGAAAAGGACACACTTATAAAAGACCAATATGAGACAGAGCTTAAATAATGTCATATGGTTACAGACATCTACAAAAAGCATCTATTTAACTTCGGATATGAAAAAATAAAAATAAGAGAACCAATACATACTAAAAAATACAATACATTTTTGCAGAAATGAACACTGACCACCATTAACCCCAAAGATATCAGTTTCATAGTAATATAGTAGTAAGTATGATCTAGTCCTGTCCCCAGTAAAGGAATTCTGGGCTACTGTAATGGAGACTCTAGCCACCAAATTGGGCACACCACAGATAGTCGACCCAGTGGTCTGCCTACTGAAAGTGATTGATGATTTAAAACCTACCATTGTGGCTAGAATTTGACTGTGCACCCTCATGTTCTACACCAAAAGGGCAGTGATCATGCACTGGATGGGGAATACCCTCCCAACCATACCCTTCTATAGACAGTTGGTAGATGGAGCTCTGCCACTAATCAAGCTGACATGATGTCAGATTAAGGGCTTCCAACTATATTACCTCTCATTACCTTGTTAATGACACTGCAGTCTGTTGTACTCTGATTGGCTGCAATTTGTTTTAAATATGCTATCGGATGTGTGAAAATTTAGCCTATGATTAAGTATCCAAGTGATATGAAACGCGTAAGGTTGTATCCTTGTATCCTTGTGCACAGAAATAAATTACTTTAATGATTTGACTTAGCCTGCCTGGAAGATTGGTCTATGCAAGTGCCTGCCTTTTTTCTATACTGTTACTGTTACTGTGTCATTAATGTTTGGTTTCTAGGCTCTAGTTATAGATAGATTATAATTTTATGAATTGTTCCACATGCAACATACTGATTAAAGCTAATTGTTTATAGGTTGCTATATGCTAATGCAGGGGTGTCCAACCTGTGGCCCGAGGGCCGCAGGCGGCCCTGGATGGATATGAATGCGGCCCAACTAGAAACCCTTGTTTCCCGAGGAAACTTCCTGTTGCAAAGGATATAGGAGTTGGACACCCCTGGGCTAATGCCTATATTAAATTGTGTTGTACCACTTATTGCATTACCCCAGGTGCACAATCTTAAAATGACATGCCTACCAGAGGGAAGCATTATTAATTTCATATTTTCTTAAATCTGACTTAATACTCTACCAATAATTATTTCCAGACTACCCCTATTTTCTGTTTATTTTATTTTTTTCAGAGTGAAATATGGAGGGACATAAGAGCAGTGGTATCACCTCAATTAAATTATTGTTTGTTTTTATGAAGGTCACCTCTGATTATAGAACTATAAGAACTTTAGAACTAAATATTGATTTACTACTAAATAAATCTTTTTATCCTATTTCAATTTGCACCACACACTGAGAGCTCAGTCTGCTTATTTTCCTTTTAGCATTGTGACTATCTTTAAAGGAAAACTATACCCCGAAAATGAATTTTTGAGCCACAGATAGTTTATATCAAATCAAGTGATATATTAAAGAATCTAACCTACCTGTTATATATATTTAAGTAAATATTGCCCTTTTACATCTCTATCCTTGAACCACCATTTCGTGATGGTCTGTGTGCTGCTTCAGAGATCACCTGACCAGAAATATTTACATTCTAACTGTAAAGGGAAGAAGTGTTGAAGCAAAAGACACAACTCTGTCTGTTAATTGGCCTGTATGACCTAACTTTATAGTTTGTTTGGTATGTTTGTGTGCACCGTTGGATCCTAGGATCCCAGGAGGCTGTCCTTATTTTTTAAAATGGCTATTTTCTATTTATGATCACCCAATTGCACATGCTACTAAAAAAGTGTATTATTATGAAAATGGTTTATTTACATGAAGCAGGGTTTTCCATATGAGCTGTTTTATGCAATATCTGTTTATAGAGACCTACATTGTTCGGGGAGTATAGTTTTCCTTTAAGTATATGTTTTTCAGCTCAAAAATTTAAGAAAATGAAGCTGAAACGTTTTTGTTACAACAATGTAACAATGTGTATTCCTTTTAAGAGATTCCCAGTTATGGGTTTATAATGTCCTCTAAGGTACTTGTAAAGAGTAATTATGTCTGCTCACAAATCTTTTTTCCAGTGAAAACAACCCCAACCTTAAGAGTTAACCTTCATAACTTAATTTTTCCATCTCTATAACCAGTTTATTAACTCATTAAGATCTCATTAATATCCTTCTTAAGAACTGTAGCCCAAAACTGCACTGTATACTCCAGATGAGGGACCTATAAAGAGGGAAAATTATTAAAAGATATTGTCTTTTTCGTGCAAAACAGTACTTTATTTTCTGTTGTAGCCACAGAATGACACTGCCCAGAAATAGTCAACTACAAAAATTCCAAGATCCTTCTCAATTAAGGATATCCCCAACACATAATGCCATTTGGTATATGGCTCGCATTTTTCGATTTTAGTCACATCACTCTGCAAAGTGGCAGCATCCTGCATGGAACATTCATGGTATCATCCTTATTTAAAACAGGAACAGTACTTTTAATGCCCACATCCAGGTCATTAATAAACAAGTTAAAAAGCATTTAAGCAAGAACAGACACTTTCAGTTCTGCACTGTCAAAAATGGTGCAATTAAAAAAAATGTTCCCTTTACCACCAATCTTTGTAGTCTTTCTGTCTCATCATATTCTTAGTGGAAAATTTAAGTTAGAAAAAAACGCTGGCACTTTGCCTTTATTTCAGGGTGATAGGCTGCAAAAGCCCTGAAATTTTTTTTTTTGGTAACCAGTTTCCCCCATACATTTTCGAACATATGGAAGAGAATTTATAGTGGGCACGTGTGTAGGGCATTATAACAAATCTATTGTCTTTATTAAGGTTCCCTGGACATGTGTAATTAATAGTATTTGCGGCAACATATAACATAAACAACTTATAGCATACAACTTTAAATTTTCTGCCCTATGCAAATTATCCTGAGCGCAAGACCTCTAGCGAATTTGCACTAGGCAGAAATGAACACATCTTTGCTTTGAATTGCTTGCATTGCTGAAGTAACGCTAACGAAAATTCTCCAGCATCTGTCGGCCAAGACAAAACTCCACATTTTAGTGAATTAGCGTTGTCTGGGTGAATTTTCACCTGGTGAAGTGTTGCATTGGGTGCAAAGTGGACAGTTAGTAATTCTGCCCCAACATGTTTTGTTAGGTCAAGAAACTTTGCAAACGCCTGCTAGCAACCATGTGTGCACCATTTTTGTCAAAGCAAAAAAAAGCAGGATGTTGTGCTCTGGCTATTATGTTAGACATACAGTCAATCCAGCCTTTATAAATTACAGTTTTGGCTAACTATATTAGAAACATTTTTTATTTTGTACAGCCTATCTATTTACCCAGTTTTTATTTTTATGCTGAACATTTCCTCAAATACCCCTTTGAAAAGCTTTCCTCCCACTCATGCTAGACTTGTCCACTCCGCACTTTTGATCCGATTATGTGGATCTGATTTTATCTGACCTACCATGCACTACCACGCAACAGCACAAGATTTTGTAGGATGCCAAGAAATCTGATCCCCCATAGCTAGAATATAAAGTAAGATCAGATGGACTCGAATGGAGACTTTTGTTCATGCGTTTACATCTGACAGTCAATATATTTCAATGAGGGAAGAAAAAGTATTCAATTCTCATGTTGGATGAAGAAACATGCAACGTTCCCATCCATCAGTCATGTCGAATGGCAAATGTTTAATGTAGTGGGCCAACTTGCCTGATGCATTTTGTTGATTCAACACCATCTGACAAAAGTGTTTAGCCCATACCAGCTTATCGTTTAGAGGCTGTTTAAAATAGCGTCACCACATTAGCAAATCACTAGTCTCTTGAGGCACCATGGCCATTACAACTAAGCTTGGTTAGTACACTGAGATGAATACCATCTGGTCCCAAACCTTTGTTTACCGTTACATGTTCTAGTTTCACATATATTTACTCTTACATGAACCCTGCATCAGTAATATTAAAGGAAAACTATACCCCCAATCAATGTAGGTCTAAAAAGATATTGCAACTCATATGTAAAACCCTGCTTCATTTAAATAAACCATTTTCATAATAATATACTTTTTTAGTAGCATGTGCCATTGGGTAATCATAAATAGAAAATTGCCATTCTAAAAAATAGGGACAGCCTCCTGGGATAGTAGTTTTGGACTCCAGTCCTTAGGAGGGATGTAAATGAGCTGGAGAGACTGCAGAGATGTGCAACTAAACTGGTTAGAGGAATGGAAGACTTAAATTATGAGAGTAGACTGTCGAGGTTGAGATTGTTTTCTCTGGAAAAAAGGCGCTTGCGAGGGGACATGATTACACTTTACAAATACATTAGAGGACATTATAGACAAATATCAGGGGATCTTTTTACCCATAAAGAGGATCACCGCACCAGAGACTAGAAGAAAAGGACTTTCATTTGAAGCAGCGTAGGTGGTTCTTCACAGTGAGGACAGTGAGGTTGTGGAATGCACTGCGGGTGATGTGATGGCTGATTCTGTTGATGCTTACAAAAGGGGCTTGGATGATTTTTTGGACAGACATAATATCAAATTCTATTTTGATACTAAACCCTACAGTTAGTATAGCTATGGGCATATATGATTTGTGTGAAAGAGTGGAGGGGTGTGTGTGTGTGTGTGTATATATGCTGGGTTTTAATTTGGAGGGGTTGAACTTGATGGACTTTGTCTTTTTTCAACCCAATTTATGTAATGTAATTATGTAACGGTGCACACAAACATACCAAACAATTGAGACTATTAGGAAAGAAACCTTCCTTGGCAGGTTCCTCAGTTGTGTAGACAGAAGAAAAATAACAGTTCAGAATCTCTGCTTTTTCATCAACCATGTGACCCCCTTCTGATATTAAGGGTCCCATCTGCTCCTGCTTAATTTTTTTACAATTTACATTATAGCACTATTTTAAAAATAATTTTGAACTAATTTTTCTCCTTGCTGCAATACCTTTTTACCATCTCTATTTTAGCTTTTTCCTGTATGCTTTATTGGCCTCCTTGTACCTGACAAACATTTTAGCTGTCCTGAGTAGAGGGGTCAACTCTAGGGGGCAGATATACTAAGGGTCGAAGTGAATTTTCGAATAAAATTTTAACATTTTTAATTTTGCAGTAATTTTGGGCTACTTCGATTATCAAATAGCCCAAAATTCGATTCGAATAGAACAAAATTAGAAAATTCAAAAAAATATTTGGTCTATTTTTTAAAAAATTTGATGGTCGATTTTCGAAGTTTTTTAACTTCAAAATTTGACCCTTAGTAAATCTGCCCCCAAATATACAGTACACATAGAATATACTAATAAGGCTGATTAGTAATTAATTCAGATAATTACTGCATGGCAGCACAGAAACCAGTGCAATTAGCATCAGAATGTAATGATCAACCCTGTAACATCAATTTATATTATAGGCTTTGACAATGCTTGACAATACTTGATAATTTGTGATAACCCGTAAGAATAGCTTCTCAGCAGCTGCTCAAAGCTCACTGAGCATGTGAGTGTCGAAGACACTTTCCAAGATTATGACCCCCAGTTTGAAGTCCTGGATCGTTGCTGGGGGTTGCTGTGCTATACACAGGGAAGGGGAAGGAATATGGATTTAAGGGTATGTCTGAATATTACTTTTTTTCACATTTGAGTGATGGGTGTTATTCCTGCAGTGAGCATCAACTATTGGGTTTTTTGGTGCATTACCACGATTAATGTGGATATGATCTTACATTTCTTGTAATATCATACATTTCTTGTGATAATATAGAGAACCTGAGGTTTAGGTATTTGTTTCCCATGTATTTGGACACCTAGGTGGTCCTTTGATTCACCCAGGCAGCTATGTACCTTTTCCTGGGTCCACTGTATTTTAAGTCTTGCCCAGTAGGTGGCAATGTTTAATAGGGAGAATGCACATGTGCTCAGGGCTCTTTTCCTGTATCCCATCTAGCAGGAAAGGTTGATACTGGAATGAGTCTAGACAGTATTAGGGCCCAAGTTAACAAAAGTTTCTTAGTGGTAGAGGTTTATGTTATAGTCGCTCTAAGAGTAAAAGATAGTGGCAGATTATTTTTAGCGAGTAGCTGTCTGGCTCCAACAAGGTTGGGGTAGTTGGGGTTAGCACCTTGCGGTGATCAAGCCACCAGACTGGGACACAAGTGGGTGAGCTCAGGAGCAGGGAAAGTGCAAAGGAGCAAGATACCCTGTGGGATCCCTAGTGCTGGGAAAATCACCAAGACAGGCTGCATTACCCCTGGGAGGGATTTACTGGCAATATCAGAAAGTGTCACGGTGTGCTTTGATTGTGTTAGGAGAGTTGTACTGCCTCACTGCTGTGATATATATCACCTGCCATTGTCCAATAAAGAAGTTATCTATTTAAAGCAGTTAACTTGGATTGATTTTATTTTCAGCCTGATTAATCTGTGCACCAGGAGACAACCAGGATCCATCTCAGGGTAAGGTGCTTAATTGGGCCATTGCACAATGCTGGGAGTTGCCCACCGCCTAATGGTATCCAGGGTACACTGTCAGCAAGTCACACTACTCACACACTTCTCAAGCCCCACTGGGGTGTGCTACAATAACATGGTTGTGGTTAAAAAAAGGCAGTGGTCTACCTTGCTTTCATTATCGGGCCTCCACCATATAGAGCAGAAGAATTCCAGCCGTCTGTAGCACATAGGACAGCACTGCTCTATTATAACCTTTTCCATATTTGGGTAGCGTGGTTTAAGATCCATTAAATCCTCCAAATCAATCATCCATTTGAGGAAGTGTTATGCTCGCTATCATGCTATTGGTTATGAAAAGATCAGGTTTCCTAATAATATCACCAGGGCCATCCTTTACCCTGCTGTAAGGAGTAATGATTTCTGGGGGAAAACTGTTATCAGATTTTCTAGACAAATTGATCTTGCCAGATGGGTTTACCACCTTTATGACAGATGAGAAATCGCCCTGAAATTTATCTTTATTACTGTATTGTGCCCACACATATCATATTGTCAAATGAAACCATATAACAGGCCATGTTAAAATTGATAAAAAAAAAACTTTTGTTGCTTATCACTTTTTGAAAACTCTGTTGTAGAACTAAATCTGCAGAGGTCTTTGTCATCAGTTGAAACTGGAGCAATATACTGTAATAAATTAATATAGTTAGATTTATTTTTATAGGAATAATTGCATTAAATGTCCTGTAATATTTCTTCATTGTGTATATCTCACAGTATAACACTTTTACTTTTACTGTATCCTTGATGAAGGTTGTTCACAGCTCATGTCATCAAACTTCTTAGAGGAACTTTCCCCAGTTTCTTTGGTTTAGGCCATACTAGCAAAGCCAACTTGATTATTGCCAAAATCATAGACAGAGTAGTACTGACGTAGGAACACATCTCCCAGAATCCACAGTGGCTGTCCATTACGAGAAGGAAGGTATGTTGACTCAAACCCAACCACACAATATCCATTTATCTGCAATGACAAGGACAAGAGAGATACATGAGGAAAGTTCACAAAATAACAGTGATAACAAATTTTTATATTTTGTTTATTATATGTCTTCATGCTCACGCCTTCTGAAACAAATTCTAGAACAATTTATTACCATGTTATTTTGTAACCATAATATGGCATGCAATGTTTATATAAGAAGCTCTTATATTGGTTAAGTTATCATTTCAAGGTATTACTAAAATCGAAATAAAATGGTGTTTGTAGTACAAAAGAAAATTTGCCAGATATAGGGACAGTTTTCCCTAGAAAATTATAGGGGTCAAAATATCAGATCTGCCATAAACCTAAAGGATAACTTTTTGTGTGTAATATTCACAGTTCGAAGTTAACAATTTCCCCCTTTTGTCTCGTTGCAATTGTTCCTTCAATCGGTCCTGTTGTAAACTATGCAGAACCATAATTAATCAGATCACCTTATGTCTATTCTCTATTTGTGATTTCTCTGTGTTTTAGTGGCAATATTAATCTGAACTCAGGTGTTTGAAACATGAATAAATCCGAGCTTGTAACTCAAATCAAATCAGTGTTTTAATAGCTAAATGCAAAAAATATCCATTGATTTCTGATAAGTTAACATTACACATGGGTGAGACAATATGTTTTATTACCTGAAGGATGTATGCAGAAGGAGGGATGGAGAACTGATTTCCACTGATGGTGAAGCTGATGGGAGGCAAGTTCTGTACATTGTTGCAATTTACCAGAAACTGAGGAGAAAGTAAAAAATGTTGTCAGCGTGAATCTTACAGTCATCAGTGCTGAGCTTTTGGTCTTATATAATGTTGTGTTCTATTTAGTCAATTTCAGGTCATGCATGATAGATAAGCAAACAGCAGTCTAAATTACAGTGTCTGTAAGTTACCCTCCCATTTAGACTGTAAGCCCCAAGGGGTAGGGTCCTCCATCATCTTGTCTCCTCAACAATGTGTAATTATATTTTATATTTATGCAAACTGTATTGATAATAATGCACTTATTGTTACTGATTAATGCAGTGATCCCTTGTTTGTTACTACTAAATTATTGTTGCTGTACAGTGCTTTGCCCTCAAGGAGCGCTATATAAATAAAAATATACATACATACATACATACATACATACATACAGTGAACCAAGAACAATTAATTACAGGTGAACAACAGAACTTCTTTTGTTTGACAAAATATATGGACAATATAACTGAAGTGCCATCAGCACAGGAGGTGGAAACATAAGTGTGTGCTGCATTAAATATGCAAATTTTGGATTGCATTTTTAGATTTAGAGTTACCAAGCAGAAAATGCAGACAGCAACAGTTTCTGCAGAAATTAATTACCTCTCCATTCTGTGCTTCCTGTGCACCAACGTATTGCAAAAGTGTACTCAAATATTGCTGGGGGATGGTTAACAGAGGTGTTCCTGTGTCTACAATTCCTTGACATCCCTGACTGCACCAGCCAGTTACCTGTCCATTCACTGAAAACCTGAGAAATAAATACAGATTCTCTTATTTGGTATTATGGAATACATTGTTGTACAGAAGCTTAAAAGGGAAAAAACCTTATTGATTTAACTTTTCACTAACCATAAGGCTACAGACCCCCTTGTAAATAAAAAGTATCAACTTATTTTGCCAATAAAGGGTTGCAAGGCTGAGTATGTAAATGTGGTGCATAACAATTCCATGTCACAAATTGATGAGGACCCAACTAGAAAATGAAATATATATTGAGTGTAATGATCTCAAGCAAGCCAAAATGAACTACAAATGTTCAAGTACTAGAACATCAAGGCCATAATGTCCATATATTTATCACATGAATTTGCGATTAACAAACATATGTTGGGTCAATAAAACTTTAAATTTCACAAAAAGCAAACTATAAAAACATTACTTTAGCAATGATATGGGACAGGAGGTATTCAGCTCAAAAGACATGAAAACAAATTGTTCCTCATTTTCTATTTTTCACCATCTTGGTGTTGTATTACAACCTTCAAGAAAGTGTGGGAAGGGAAATCACGTGACTTTTTGTCACAAAACAAGGAAGTAAAAAATGTACATATGCAAATTAGGATTTGCTTCAGTATTCGGGCGAATCTTTCACGGTGGAATCCCAAAAAGTGGATTCAGTGCATCCCTACTATTAATAGATATGTTTTCAATATAGCAGAAATGGTACTACTGATGTTTTACTATATTTTCATTTTGTATGGTTGGTAGGGGCTGCTTTTTAGCTACCATGTTTCAGCAAACAAAAAAAAATCCCATGGCTCCCATTCACTTGAATAATCATAATCATACCTGCACATCCCATCTTCTTAGGTGATCACAGTTACTTTTCAGCTATCTGAAATAAGATAGCTGAGAAACCTTAGGGGCTATAAAACTACTTACTCATCAATTGCAATCTGCCAGTAAATCTCCTGAGTGACAGGAGTCCAGTAGATCTGTCCAGAATACAGGCTGTTATCCACACCCCCGAATATCACCTCTCCGGATTGACTGAAGGGTGGAAGAGATTATTTGATTTCATTATGTGTTGCCATAATCTGTCCGTCTGATAATTGCTTGGTTTAAATATGTTCATGACTAACTCTGTTCCCATAAAGCCCATCATATTTGATATGACCTGTTTATTCATTATATTAAACAGAAACATACTAGTGGAGTGTATAAGAAAAAGAAATTAAAAGTTAACAGAAATCATACTTACACTAATCTAAATAAAAATACAGTATTAGTTACCAGCAAACCAATAACATTTCTCAATGGATCAACACAAAAAAACAATATTATTGCAAGATCTTTTCCATTAAGGAGTTTTGATGGTGGGCGAACAACTAAAAATACTGCCTTTCAATTTACAAGAAGCCAATGGGACTTTAAACACATTACAAGGTTGGTATGGCATATTTTACTGGGGACATAATCACAGGAGGGACAACTATTGGGTTTTTTCATAGCTTACATAGAGAAATAACATCAAATTATGCTTTTCAAAAAGTGTATCAATACAAATATCTGTGGGAACATTTAAGGCTATGGCCTTTTGTCTACAAAACTGACCTTTTCTTTTTCCCTAGATGAGACTTCAATAGAGTTTTCACTTGATAAACCATGAGATAAGTTTTTTTGAATGGAATGGCATCTCAAATTAAATCTCGTCCATGACTTTTCACGTAATAAACCATTTTCTCAGTGAACTGAATCTGTCCCATTAAATGCTTTTTTTTCCTGAGGCTCTTATATGTTAATTAGCACTTTTTTTAATCTTAATTTATGTTCTGATGGTATTCCTACTAAAATCAATACTGCATGTATGTTAACCTGTCATTTTAGGGGGATGCATCCAACCCTAATTTTCCACTGCCTCTAATAATGTGTCTGGTGCTGTCCCAGAGTGACAATCTGCGAGTTTTAGCAAGGGGCTGCTGTAAGGTGCCATAGACAGTCACTGTTTATTGGGCTGGTGGGGGCTGTTTGGGCCTCTGTGTACTTGGAATACCAGGGCCTAGTCTGAATCTGGCATGGTGTGTCAGTAGCCACTGTCTCCCACTTCGTATAATGTGCCAGTAGCCACTGTCTCCCTCTGGGTATAATGTGCCTGAAGCCACTGTCTGCCACTGGGTATAATGTGCCTGTAGCCACTGTCTGCCACTGGGTATAATGTGCCTGTAGCCACTGTCTGCCACTGGGTATAATGTGCCAGTAGCCACTGTCTCCCTCTGGGGATAATGTGCCAGTAGACACTGTCTCACACTGGGTATAATGTGCCGGTAGCCACTGTCTCCCACTGGGTATAATGTGCCTGTAGCCACTGTCTGCCTCTGGGTATAATGTGCCAGTAGTCACTGTCTCCCATGGTGTTTCACTACCCACTGCCATACACTGTATATCATGTGTGAACCTTTGGTTGTCTGATGGGAGCTATTTTTTTAATAGCTTGCACCTTTGGTTGGGTAAAAAAATTCAGGGTGACGGGTTCCTTTTGAGTTAGCCAGTATATGGCCTTCTTTAGCCTCTCCAAACAAAAAAAATCACCGTCCACCTATGCCACCCACAATTGCAAACTTTGCAACAAAAGAGCTTAATTTCTTGTTTACCAAGGAGTGACCAGGAGCAGCTTTATGCCATCCCTGGTAACCTGTGGTGCACTGAGTTTCTTAGCTTGCTTCATGGCAAGAACTCCCCTACATCAGTATCTTATCATTGTCACAACAAAAATATTTAAAAAAACTAGTACATCTATTGCCTACGTCTGTGTTAAATGTTAAAGCCTCAGCCCATAATGGTGCTAATTCTTCTCAGCATATTGTCCTTTTAATTTTTCAACTTTAAATAAAATATATATCATTTGATTTCTGCACTGCTTTAAAAGTTTTTTTTTGCGGACTGAATAATTTATTATAATAGGTATGGGGCCTGTTGTCCAGACCGCTTGGGAGCTGAGGTCTTCAGGATAAGAGATCTTTATATAATTTGGATCTCCATACCTTAAGTCTACTATAAATTTATGTAAACATTATATCAACCTAATAGGCTGGGTTTGCCTCCAATAAGGATTAATTATATCTTAGTTTGGATCATGTACAAAGTACTGTTTTATTATTACAGATAAAAAGGAATTATAGGAATTAGTTTGGTAGAATTGAGCCTATGGGAGAGGGCTTTCTGTAATTTGGATCTTTCTGGATAATGAATTTCTGGATACATTACTGTACATTGTGAACGCACGCTTCCTCTTGTGAGGATAATTCTTTAGGATGTGGTCATGCTGTTACATAAAACTGATTTACATGCTGAGTAATTATGATTATATAACATACAACAGATCTCCAGAACATTATATTATTTTCCCAGAAATGTTCTTCCAAATCTCCTTCATATCTAGTACTGGGCTTTGAATAACCCTTTTGCATATTCTTTATGCATATATCTCACCTTGTAAGGTAGAAGCTGAAAACAGGCTGTGGGATTAGATTTTGCTGTATCAGGCCTTGAACAGCAGTAGTGGCTCCACCTGCAGACAATGACTGATAGGCCATCCCAAATATACCATCAAATTTGGAGTAATAAAAGAAGCTGCTTGGTTCAGTGACACTGAGTCCCAATTCCTGATTCTGGATGGACAAACCTTGTACCTAGAGATTGATAAAATTCAAAAATCTGACACTGTTTAGCTCTACACAGGAACCATGCATCATTATTTTCTAAAGAAATGCTAGTGAATAGATAATAAATAACTTGATTTGTGGTCTTAGTAGACTTCAGTTAGTAATAGATTCACTGCTAAAGGGTTGTGGTTGCCGTGGGCTGGTACAGAAGCCCAAAACAAAATAACATTTCAAGTCTACTTCTTTAGTTAGGCTTTAGTTCCCTTTAACCACTAATTTGAAAGCTTTGCATTCATTATCTGAACATCTGACTCTAAAATCCTAAAGAAAAATCAGATGCCCTACAGCAGTGAGTGATCCCCTACCAGTAAATAGTGAGTAACATGTTGCTCTCCAACCCCTTGGATGCTGCTACCAGTGGCCTCAAAGCAGGTTCTTATTTTTCAATTCCAGGCTTAAGCTCCCCATAGACGCAACGATCGTTCCCTGCCGAACGACCGATCTAAGGGAAGTCCGACCAATCTGTCAAATTATCGTGCGGTTAGTGGGATACAAACGATCGTTCGTCTCACGATTTTTCGTCCGACATTGGTCTGAAGATTGATCGGCCAGGTTAGAAAATCTTTATCGCTCCCCATGCAATCTACCTATGTTTGCAGCGCAAGCAGGCTGCGATCCTTCAGTTTTTGCTGGCAATATCGCCTGAAATGGTCTTTTTAGTTGATGGACACATCAGGCATTTAAACGATCGTTTTGAGACAATCGTGGTCTCACGATAACCATTGGATCTTTCAAATATCTTTACGTCTATGGCCAGCTTTAGAGACAAGTTTTGGTTGTATAAAACCAGGTGCATTGCCAACAGATGCTCAATGTAGGTTGAGAATCCACATACAGGCTACCAAATGGCCAATCACAGCACTTATATGGCACTCCAAGAACATTTTTCATACTTGTGTTGCTCCCCAACTCCCTTTAATGCAGTCTGGGGAAGCAGTGAAATAAAAAATGAAGAAGATATATACATGATGTTGGAAAGTCTATACATGCCATTTAAAAAAAATGATAGGATAGAAGTAAAAAAAGAGGTCAGTTTTGTACTTTGCAGGAAAACTAAATGTTAGTGTTAAGGAGAACTATGTTTAGTATAATCATAGATACTCACTGTTACTGTGTCATATCCTAGCACTCCTGTCATGCTCCCGCTGCCATACCACATAGAGAACTGCTGGTTATTAGATGTATAGGTAGAGGACAGACTGGGCTTAAACAATGGGTGATTGGCTGAGAAATAAGGAGGATGCATTAGAGATAGCATACACCTTGTAACTATCAGTTGCTTTGCTAAAAGCAACATTCAATGTGAGCCCTGGCAGTTTTGTAGCAATTCACAAATATCTGGCAGATATTAAAGAATTGTGGTTAAACTTCTTTAATATCATGAATATGAATACAATAGACAGAAAATTATAACATCTATAAATAATGAATTAACGGTGAGGCCGTGGTGCACACAAAATAATTGAATGATCTTTTGAATCATCAACATTATGAGGTGAAGTTTTTTTTAATTATTTTAAAATTGTAAATAAGAGGCCCTTAGGGGCAGGTGTTCACCACAGAAAAAAACACCTCTCTGTTCATTGCTATGGGTTTTATAGAAGCACATTTATCAGTGGATGAAAGTTAAGGGGCAGATTTACTAAATTCACATGAAGGATTCGAAGTTCGATCGAATTTTCAAAAAGATTTGAATTCGATTTTTTGAAGACCACTTTGACCAGTGAATTTTGAAAATTCGATCGAATTGAATGATTCGAATAATTCAAATAAAAATCTATTTGAATATTCGACAGTCTAATTACTTCCCCTTTAAATTTTTATTCGACTGCCTAGTTCACCAGATCAACGCTACAGAATTGGGTTTCATTATTTTTGATCGAATACAAAAATTCGATCGAATGGTTAAAATCGTTCGAATCTATTGATTCAAACGTTTTTATCGATCAATCGAATATTTTATATTCGATCGTTCGACCAATCGAATATCGAATTCGAAGGATTTTACTTCCCACACTATTCCCATCTATTCCCATGGTCGAATTCCGTTTTTTAACCCTCGAATTTGACCCTTGTTAAAAATGCCCCTAAGAGTTCACCAATCGATAAATACACTTCTAAAAATCCCATAGGTATAAATGAGTTTTTCTGTGGTGAGCGCTATGATAAATCTGCCCCTTGGAGACCCATTTATCAACATTCTGATTTTAGTGGTATTAGAGGTTTTACAAACCACAAAAAAACTTTTAAAATGTTATTTATAGCCACAGTTTTATTTTATTTTATTAAAACATCCAAATATAAAAAGTATGGGTCTCCACTTTTACATTGTGGTTTGTGGTTTATTTTACTCTTCTTAGTAACGGCCTATTTCTTTTACTTGACATTTACATGCTTACAGGGGACGGGGGGTCTGCATCAGGGGCCCTGCAAACACCACCTCTGGGCCCCCCACCACCTCCATGGGCCCCTGCACCAGCCGCAGTCCCCATTCCCCCCTGCACTAGCATGTACCTGTCAGCGCACATAAGAGCATACCTGGGAGGTAAATGCATTATTAGACTTAATAATATTTTATTATATTTATTTTATTATCTTTATTCTTATTATTATTTTATTTCACCAGTGAACAAGGCTTTGTTAAATGTGTTTTTTTATCTATCCATTCTATATCTATCTTTTCTATTGTACCACATTGGTTACATATTGGTGTAATATTTAAATGCACTTACAGTATACATTACTAGTCTTTGAAACTACTGCTTGGAATCATAAAAATAGTATCTTAGTATAGTATTATTTAACCTTGTTGTGGACTCATTCACAACAAGGTAATACTCACTGCAGGCTTGGCTCTGGCAATATGTGGAGGCCACCCAAAGATTAGAGGAACCGGTGTCAAAAGCAACCAAGAAGTTTTGTGGTGGTGTTCCAATGCTGATTTCTCCAAAGTAATACGTCTGAGAGGGTAAATATAACAAATAAACATCAATAATAATAAACTCAACATTATTAAATGTGGAGGCTTTTTTATGAAAGGTTGAAATCTTTGTGGTTTTCTTGGTTTTAAATTTATTTACAAATCTGAATATAAAAATTGAGAATGAAAAAAGTGATGAACAAAAAAAAAATGTGAAACCCTCAAAAACATGTAAAAAATTAAATTTTTCAGATAATTCTTAGTGAAAAAAATCCAAAAACCTCTAAAAGTCTGATTTGATTGAAAATTCAGAAGTCATTGACTTTTGTAGCACCTAGACAACTTTTACTAAGTTTTTTTGGTTTTAATTGGTGATAATAATATATTTATTACATGTTAAGAATTTACAAAAGATGACTAATGACAGCGAAGCAAAAATACAGATGAGTTGGAGGGGAGGATTAATAAGGTGTAGAGATTGCGTGGCAGGGGTAGCACTTTGTTCAAGTACTTTCATAGGCCTATAATTAAAATAGGCAATATAGTTAGAAGGTTGTCTGTAAAACCTGAGAGACAGGAAGTGACTTCTATTAAATGAGCATGGCAGGAACAGTGTGGTGTTTATACAAATGGCCTGTAGGTGGCACTGTGCATACATAGGACTTACTGTACAACTTGAAAGTGAAAGTAAGACTTACTACTGTTATGTAATGGCTGCATGAACCTGCTAATAAAGCATTGTTATACCCTCCTCATCCTCGGCTACCAAACACAACAAACAACTCTCCCAGTGCTCACCCTCCCTCCATTTTCTTTTGCACTGCAGGCTAGATGGCCAGGTCAAATTACACAGCAGGTAAAGGCTGACAGAAACTAGCAGCAGCTCATAACTCTCTTTGGTGACCAGCATAAAACCCCACCTCCTGTAGTTTCCTTATCTCTGTCATGGAATATGGTTGAGTGTTTGAATGGGAAAAGAGGAAGGAAGGAGTGAGTGAGCAGTCATTCAGTCTTCTGGGAAAGCCTCAGCCTGCAAACTACTCACTACCCTACCTCCCACACGGTCAATCAGTGCATTTTTTTTTGTTTTGTTCTGAGTTGTGGCTGTTTGATAAGTTTAGTCAAGCCTTGGGTCCCATAGCTGTAATCTATAATGCTTTGTGTAATTGCAGGCATTAAATTTTTAAGTGCTACTATGCCATCCTGCTATGAGTACTTGAGGGTTTTATATGGAACTGCTTCTGTGTCATCCTGGTATGAGATTTGGGGGTTTTATACATGGAATTGCATTAGTGTCATCCTGCTATGAGTTCTGGGGGTATTTATATATGGAATGCCACTGTTCCATCCTGCTATGAGATCTGGGGGTATTATACATTGAATTGCCTTTGTGCCATCCTGCTATGAGTTCTGGGGTATATATACATGGGATTGCCATGGTGACATCCTTCTATGAAGTCTGGGGTAGATCGCATGATGGATGTCAGATGGCAAGAGTAGATGAGTAGATCATGAGGTTAAGCCTGCGCACCCCTAGGTTAACTGAATAGCATTGTACACCCAAGAAATTCTGATAGTTACATCCTTATGCTATGACATGGTCAGATATTTGATTGCCTGTTCCTTGTTCTTCCTTGCTCTGTTATAGAGGACTGAAATCAGTGGATTGTGGACAAGCCTAAAGGCCTATTTTGGAACAGTGCTATGATCTAAGGGGGACTAAACAAATGTTAGAATAGCAAACTTTATGTTCTAGAGGCTGCAAATGTTATATAATGTTTTGTGAAGCATCGGTTAAATGAATACTATATTATGTTTGAAAGAATGTTTGTCACCTTTGTTGTTGTACCACAATGTCTAGCTGGTTACTCTCATTCCTATTGTCACATATACATATATACCTCCAGTTGAAGGTGCTGAATGTTGTTCAAAATTATTTAATTCAATACTCACATCCAGGTACATTGGTTCATAGACTACACCAAAGTTATTTTGTCTATTCCAGTTGTATTTTATGGCTGGCTCTCTCTTGTGTGTCTTTAAAAAGTCATCCAGGACCCCATTCTCCTTCATTGTCTCTCTGGTGGATTTGAATTTTTTCAGTGGGACTCTATAAAACAAACATTCCCCATTTAGTTTTTCCGCCTTATATTGAAATAAAATAACGACTTACTGTTTTGTTTTTTTTTTTCCTACCTTTTTAATATCATTAACATCAAGCATAACTTTAACAGGCCAGGCCTGTAAAATACCAGATAGGTGGCAACCCCATTCATACGCTCACATTTACTTTTGTGTTTTACTTTTTGAATTGTTCAGTAACACTTTTGTATATGTTTTATTTAGTAAAAAAAACAATCCAGTTGTCAATATTTTTGAAAAGAAAAACATTAAAGAATTTCCTTTAAATATATTTGCTTTATGTACCAGACAAATGGGGTCATTTATTATGTGCAGGGCATGGTTCAAAGTACAAAAAATTAGTAAAATCTGCCATTTTTTTGCACTTTGAATCTTTTGTGCATAGAAGAAGTTCTGCAGGTCTTCTGCATCCCCCCAATGAATTGGGCAAATAGATATTCCCCCAGCCCCTGGCTGTACTCTGACATATGTGTCATTCAGATAGCAGGAGGTTACCTAGTGCCAGACACAGAACACAAGTGTGTGTAGAACACAGTCAGACCCTGGACACAAGTGTAATTTAAATAAGCACTAAGAAGAATGCTTTTGCTCCTCTTGGTGCTCTTGCCCATGCTTTTGCAAGGTTAGACTGTTGACCAGTAGACATACCAGTCAAGCTTGCAACCAATATAATAAATATTTGGAACTAAATATTACAAAATAGTCTGTAGATAGACCCATATGCACACCCACGGCATAAATAACAATTTGTTTACTGTGCATTTTTCAAATTACCATAAATGTCACTCTTTATCTCTCACTTTACCCTGCTTTTTACACTATTTCCCCTCTGTTTTGAGTTTTCATTTTTCTGATACATGGCTTCCCCTAAGAATCAAGATGATGCTCTAACATTAAAATAAATATGTTTAGAAGTGAGGTGATACAAATATATGGGGGCAAATTTACTATGTGGCGAATCTGCGAAAATTCATTAAAAAGCAAACTTGTGCTAGCGTTAGTCAGGTTTGACGAAGTTGAGCTAGTCAAGGCTTATTTGCATACGGCGGGAAGTTTAACTTTGAATGGCTGTATGTGTTACAGTAAATGCATAACATTACACAAGCCTAGGCAACCCTAATAATGACTAATATAGTTTTTTATTGCCCTACACATGTGTCCCATGTCTAGTTTATGTGCCCTATGTTAGGAAATTAAGGGGGAGCAGGGTACCAAAAAAAAATTCGTTCTTTTTTACTCTATCACCCTACGCTTTTCTTAACCTCCTATCTACTCTATTACACTTCGCCTGCTCTAACCTGGCGAAGTGGGTAACGTTCTGAAAAAACACAAACTTGCGCTAGCCTATCTACATCGCTGGCGAATTTACACCAGCGATGGACTTAGTAAATTTGCACTGTATGGATTCGCCAGCGTTAGCCACTTCACTAAATAGTGAATTTGCCCCATTGTTTATGAAATAGAGCTATGAAAATAGAGCTTAGACAAAAATCCTGGGCTCTCCCTGAGCTATAACATCTGCACCCTTTTGCAGATGTTTACATGGCCACTGGAGAGTGGAGTTTAATCATTGTTCCAAGGGAATTTGCCATTCTGAGAAATCATTTTTATTGACTTTTGTGTTCCACTCAAATTTCAGCTGAAATCAACTGCTCAGCATGCAGTACGTTTTAGACTCACCTCACCAGCCCCTCTGAAAGTTGGAGACAAAGAAAAATAAAAATGATCCACTTCATTGTGCAAGAATCAAGTAATGACCAATCAAGGGTGAAATTAAATCGGCGGTGGCTTTTATAAAAACAAGACCATCCCATAAATGATAAACCTTCCCCTTACAAAGATATCCCACAGACACTTAATTCTTATCGGTCCTTAGTGTTACCCTATCTCTGGGCTACAAGGTGTGTCAAAAAAAGTCATGCAGATAAGACCTAACAAGTGACAAGGAAAATCAAACAAAACAATTTAATTTCTGTGACACATTATCAACTTATTTCTAAGCAGGAGATTTCTTGCACTCTGATGACAGAATTGCTCCAAGTTCAAATAAAAACTTTGGCATGATTTTAAATTTTAAATTGATTCAATGATTACTGCCTAACTAAAAGATACAGGAACCAGCATCAGCAGTGTTGAACCATAAGTCAACTAACATAGCTAAATGTGTCTTCCGTTAATGCAGGATGGCAACTATTGACTGCCACCCCTTCTACAATGTTGTATTGCATTATATAACATATTTCCATTCACTTTATGAATTGTTAATTATATAGAATTCAGTGGGTGTGTTCTTGTTGCACTAATGTGAGCTTATTTATATCATTTGACCCAAAGGTGACCTGTGAGCACTAGAAGTATACTATAACATCCTTGTCCTTGCTCCATTGTTTTCAACACCAATCGGTTGCTAAATAAGTTTAATACATAAGAGCTATGCACAATGCTTCATGGTGGGGATGGTATTTATATGAAGTGCTAGACAAACATGGCCAGTGGCATAACTACTGGGGTAGCAACAGGTGCAACTGCACCCAGGTCTGCCCCCTGAGTAGGGCATGCAGGAGTTCTAGCATGTTACAAGAAGATTCAATGGTAAAAGCAGCAGGGGGCAGACTGAGGAGTGATGATTAAAAAAAGCAAGTGGTGAGGGGACAAAGGTTTGGAACATGGGTAGGCAGCAGAATTGGTACGCCCCTCTGCCACTAACCCTAGTTCTGGCCCTGTGCTTACCAACCCTTTGGAGGTTGCTTCCACTCATCACACAGGTTCTTATTTTTTAATTTCTGGTTTTCATAAAAACCAGGGGGTCTATTTATTTTTTCTGTGTAAAATTAAATTCACTTAAAAAAAAATAGTGTAAAAAGCTGTGTAAAATAGATAAAAAAATGTATCATGGTGTGTAATATTTTACACCATCTGACTGCCAGCTTTTGTGCTATTTTACACAAAGCCTCTTGTAGCTGCCAGTTCACACAGAGACTGCTAAATGGGCAATCACTGCACTTATTTTGTTCTACCCAGGAAGCTTATTTATGCTTGCGTTGTTTTTTTTTTTTTTTTTT
>CM044434.1:56928360-56962215 GCA_024363595.1 Xenopus borealis | reverse complement strand
TTAGTTATTATAAGATCCAAAAGAGAGTTATTCCTAGTAGGTTCTTGAACGAGCTGGAATCTACTGCAATCCCTTACATCTACATAGGGTAGATACTTAATGATCTTGCATTATTTTTTTTATATTTTTAATATTTATTTTATAAGGGGATGGTCAGGGGCGATCCTGCTCGCATCGCTGCCTGAGGCGGCCTTGATTTTAAAACATCTTAATGGTTGCTGTGGGCAACTGCTACTAGATAGAATCGCTGCTTTTTATTACATATGGGGGTTGATCCTTAATGTTTTTAGATTTATTTTCTAAGAGAATACATTGAGAACAGAAATGGTTCCATATCAGAACCATTCTATTCTGGGATTTTAGAAGAAAGTTATATCTTTATCTACTTGTAATGTAATTAAGGAATGTAAGTGCTTAAAGTTGCTTTCCTGAAAATTATAGTCTTTGTTGAGCTATTTCAGGCCAATGTAAGAAATATGAAATTGAATAATATATGGTCACTGTTACCTAGGAGTTCTAGTACGTGTATGGAATAAGCTTTGGGTTGTTAAAGATCAGTAGATCCAATATGGAATCATTCCAGTTTGGTTCCTCATTATCTGTGACATAAATTTGTCATACAGTACAATAAATGTGTTTTCATTAACAGTGCTGCCAGGCTAATTGCTCAATTCAATATCTGGGTGACTGAAATCTAAATTACTAAGATTTTCCTTACAGCCTTTTATACCATTTTGACCATTTTAATTCTCACTTACATGAGGATGTCTGTGCATACTCCTTCAAATGACCTGCCTGTTGTGGTGTTTATACAAATTGCCTGCAGGTGGCACTGTGCATCCATAGGACTTTCTGTACAACCAAACACAACACCTGTCACCTTACACTCAATAAAAAGTTCACTCCAGCCCTATCATTCTCCTTGACTTCTTTCTTTCTGTTCAGTTTCAAAGTATGCTTAACATGCCTTCATATCCCTCCTCATTCTATTTCCTCTCCTGAAACAAGGAATAGCCGTCTATCTTTACTGCCCAATGTAATTAAAGAAGCAAAACACATTGGGTGGTATAGGTGGACAGTGGGGGACCAGCTCCGACGTGTTCCCCATGTATATGGGTAAGAATCACTGAAACAATTGGAAGGGAAGGAGAATGTGTCAAAATACAAAAACCCGGGTAATTGTACTAGGCCTCTTATCTTTCCTTCCATTATTATTAATATTCCTAAGAATCTGCTTTCCAGACCGCCACTCTTCCAGGAGGGGGGAGATGAAAGGTGGAGAAGGGTACTGTGAAGTTACCAACTGTAACAGTTCGGAACTGAAACTGGGTATTTATTTAAGAAAGGTGTGAGGGATTGACATCTGGTTGTTATATTGAGCTATTTAAGCAGTAAAAAATGTTTCTCAACTTTGCAGGGTAACAACCCCTGTCCACGCTACGTGATTTTAATATTATTATTTTTTGGACATGATCCAGCACTACTGATAAGGGTGTCTGTAGTGAATCTGTTGTAATAGACGGCGGAATTTTTAATGTACTAGTAGTGTTCAATAGTTGAACTGGTTAACTGCACGTATAAAGAGTTTTATATAAAATAACATTCAGCAGTCATTCAGAAAACATCCCTTGTAGGTCATAGGCACACTCCTGATCTTCCTCAAGTCCCACACAACAGACAGCTGCATCTGGTTCACTGAGATGAAGGCCCTGATAAGACTCTGACCTTATTCCTCTGACACCCACAAATAGCTTTACGTGAGGTCAGGATAATACTATAATTATAATGACAATAATATAATAATGCCATAGCTGAAGCAAATCGTCATGTATTTAATTTATAGTCCACCACATTCTGTGTAATATTCAATCAAATCAGTGGCAGATTGCTTGCTCAACAAACAGTGACATAATCAACATGATTGGTTCATATTGCTTATGGCCTTAAAGTTGGCTGCTTATTACTCCCTTTACATTCTTAGCAGTGCTATCATGGGCCAATTATCCGTTTATCCGCATGGATAGGGATTATTATACAACTAAGATGTCATACAAAGATATAGACCTTGGACATGTTGGGAGGGCATACAAATCTCTTTCAGGCCACATCTGGACCATGGTCCTTCAGTTGGGCAGTCCTGATGGATTGCTGTATCAAGCTATCTGTGTTTAGCATACATTTGTTCAAACAGACACCAGCAAAAAATGGTGATGCTAGCTCCAAGTTTTGTCATTTCATGTATTAACAGCCATGTATCCTACACCATGGCTGCTGGTGGTATAGTGTGCCATCTAATACACATCTGGCTCCTGCTGTAAATGAATATGCGCATGAATGTCATTATGAAGTGGGCATTCATATTTTCATTATCATGGCTATATTACAGAACCTGCTTATCTTCATATTATTATATAAATATCTGATATCCAATATAGTGTTTTGAACAATGATATTCAACATTTCAATTTTAAATTGGTTGGAGTTCCTATGTATCTCCTAGTTCCCTACTTTAACCTCATGGTTCATGCATTTGGTTTGTATCATTTTGGCTTTCAGGACCAATTTTTAAATTAATGGACAAAAACAAATAGTAATTTTGTTAGGCAGTTTATTTTGGGAAAAAGTTATTGAAGTAATCTAAAAAGCTGAAATGCCAACAATGTCGTTGGTCATTTTAAACACTTATGCCTCCTGTGTTTTCTCAGAGATCTGGCTATTTTTACATTACTGCAAAACCACTGTACACATCTTATGCTACTGAAGCAAATCCAATTTGGCTGTTGCCATAGTCGAAGACAGTATAATATTGTCTCAGGAAGACATCTCCCAAAATCCAAAGAGGCTGTCCATTCTGAGCAGGAAGGCTGAGGTTCAGGAAGTTAGCATAACAGTAGCCATTCTCCTAAACGTATAAATATAGTGTGTTATTATATGTATTAAAATATATTTATATGTATGCATATAAAATGCTTTAATTTTTCTAGTGTTACTGTTACTATACTGCTGTACTGGTGCTAGCATATGACAAGAATAAAGTTCAATAACATTGTAACATCAGTAACTACCTGCATTATGTAGGCTGAGGGGGAAAGTGGGAAAGAAACTCCGTTGATGGTGAAGCTGAGGGTTGGCAAATTTTGTAGATTGTTGCAGTTAACATAATACTGAAATGAAAAGAAAAGGGAAGCCAAATAAATAACATACCTTTATAAATAACCCTCATATTCCATAAATTAAACTACTTAAATGTGTATAAATAAATATAACGTAATACAACATTGTTGGGGTCATTTATGAAAATGGCATAATATAGAGTATTAACACTACTTATTTTTTTGCTATTACATGTACTGTCTGCATGCTTATGGGTTATGATGTGTCTGATATCATCTGACAGCTTAGAGGGAGTATTGCCGCAGTATGGCACTAGGACCATATTGCAGTTCACTTACATAATAGCGTTCCATATTTTAAAAAAAAAGGGTATTGGTAGATAATATCAAAACTGTACTTTTCTACTGGGCATTCCTCTGCGTTTTATTATCTATATTGGATACTGCATATAAAAGAGCAATCGAGAGAACTACAAAGTAATGAAGTATGTAGTGACAACTAGGAAAGTTTGTGAAGAAATGGCGATTAAAAACATAAAATAAAGCAAAAGATTGTAATCTTTTAAAAATATGTTGTAAACAATATGCAATGCAACAATACATATCAAATATCTTCCCTTTTCTAAGCCATTATTTGCATAAGCTATATAATTAAATTTAAATCATACTCCTCCATTTTGGTTCTGAATTCCAAGGTATGGCAGCAGCTGTGTCAAGTATGTCTGGGGGATATTGAGCTGTGTGGTTCCAGTGTCTACAATGGCCTGACATCCTTGGCTACACCACCCAGTAGGTTGTCCATTGATGGAAAACCTATAAATGTATGAATACAATCACATCATTTGTAGATATTTAAATACTTTAGAGATGGAAAATGGCTTCTACCATATACCTTTGCATCATTTTGCAAGGCACCACACACTTCTGAACAGACAACATATATAAACTTACTCTTGAAGAGCAATCTGCCAATATAGTTGCTGAGAAAGGGGAGCCCAGTTGATCTGACCAGTGTAAAGGTTAGAGTCCACACCTCCAAAAATAATCTCTCCTGATTGGCTGTGTGTTCAGAACATAAGGGTTGGTAAGTCATATTGTCAATGATGGCATTAGCTGTCAAAATAGTTTTAAACATAACAACATGGAAATCAAGCAGAAACCAATGTATGCCCATCAAGACAGAGAAGGGGGGGGGGGAAGGCATCTTATCCCAAGAGAAAGGGGAAGATTCCTTTATATTCATAATATAATGATTTTGTCAACAACAGCACCAACTCCATAAGCAAATTCATTCTGATAACATAAAGGTGTTGTGGTGTTGATCTGCTTAGAAAAAATAATAAAGCATAATATGATATTTTTGTAGTCTGCATGTTTCAGAAGTTTAAGAAATATTAAGATAGATGGATAGGTAGGTAATACCCAATAATTTTGGATGATAACTTTTGTAGCAGTTACCTGCCCAGATAAATACTGAACATTGCTGGATTAAGCAAGCTCTCCTGCATCATTCCCTGCAACACAGTCTGAGCCCCTCCAACAGAGAGGCCAGGATAGGCCAATCCCAAGATACCATCAAATGGAGAATAATTAAAGCTTGTAGTGGGTTCTGTTATTGTCAGTCCAAATTCCTGATTGGTGATGGAAATACCTTGAATCTAGAAAAAAAAATATATTTTTCACTTGCAATAAATGATGATATGCACATTGTTATTCTATTTAAATTCATCTGCCAGAATCCCTTTGCCTCTTACATTTGAACTCCTACATTCAACGATTCATACTTACTTTGCAGAGTGTGTGGCCTTGGAGGGAAACTCTTTCAGAGGTAAAATTAGCAATACAACATTGGGGACCGCAACATTTGTCTACTGTCATAGAGCCCCAGAGAAAGGAGTGGGGCTTTTTTTGTTGGCAAAACATGAGCCATGTATAAGCACTAGTATCCTCTGCCCAGAGTTGGTGTGCTATGCATGCATTACATGGGATTTAATAGGAAGTTTAATAGGAAGAGAATAGCTATATATGCATGAGAAACACTTGGATATGCTGTCTGTTGTTATTCAAAAGAAATGGGGTATCTCGCTAAGGAAACAGGCACAATAAATATACACTGAGATCAGAATAACAAGACAATTTTTTTAGAAACCTTTTGCATTTATTCTTTTAATTTTCTTTGTTTTGTCTTCTTGTGTTCCTTTATATAAGAACACACCTATTTAATTTCATATGTTTGTTTCAAGGAAAGTGATTTTAAATTTAATAGAGATTGTTGTTGATATGGAATGTAGAGTGTATATTAAGGTTTGAGAATTAATTTACCTTGCTCCTTGATTTTTCTTAACTTATAATTGTATTGACTGAATGGAACTCAATGCTATGCCATTGTCACTACAGCAAGTTTCATTTTCGTGTGTTTACATTTTTTAGTTCCTCTTGTTCAGCCCAAAAAAGACTAGCTAGCAGCATTTAGAAGCAATATTTTCATACTTACACTGACAGTGTCATATCCAAACACACCAGTGACACTGCTAGCAACATTCCCACCACCATAGCCCATGGTGAAGCGCTGTCCATTGGAGGAATAAGTAGAAGACTGACTTGGGTTAAATACGTGGTGGTTTGCTAAAAGCATAAAGCAAACATGTTATATCTGTTTATAATTGCACATTTGCCTGTGACTATAAGATTAGTAGACTGTTCAGAAGGGCACAAAATATTTACAGAGAATAAACAGAATATTACAGAAAGATCCTTTATCTGGAAAACCTCAGGCCCCGAATATATATATATATATATATATATATATATATATATATATATAACTGTTTTCCAAAGTGCCTGCACTTCTGGCTCTTGTTAATCGGATGTGCTTGATCAATGTAAAGCTTGTATAGAATATGAAGGATCCACACACTCCTTGTTCAAAGTGCTCAAATTCTTTTAATATTGCATATACATCCTGGATGTATTTGCAATATTAAAAGCATTTGAGCATTATAAACAAGGGGTGTGCAGATCCTTCATATTATATATATATATATATATATATATATATATATATATATATATATATATATCATAAATAATTTTATCCAACCCATTACTTTTAAATAATATCTGTTAAAAAATATTCTGCTGGCAAAATTGCCTATGAAAACCATTGGGAAAATGTATTAATGCAAAAGCTTCAGAGAACAATAACATCAACTTGAGCAGCATCCTTCACACTTGCATAGATGAACAATGCCTTGGATTTACTGCATCCATACAGCTGTTAAAGGGACAGTGTACTATCTTGTTAAACATGAGTTTAATAAATAACGTTTATGCTCAATTTACCTTCTGCCTGTTGTTTTAATCTATTATTTTTGTTATTTCATGAGCTAAACAGGGCAAACAGAAAAACTGAAACAACTCCAAATTTGGTCCTTGTGAGATAGATAACTACATTTTTGGTGCACAAATAATCCCCCTGTATAATGGACTCTAGCTGTTTAGAAGCAGCTAGACAATTGGAAAGGCTATTAATCAGTATGATGTGTTTTTTCTTGTGTATATATTTTTTGTATAAAATGTAAAGCACTTACAATAAAATATATTGGTTTTTTTATCACCTCACTTTTTTCCCACAAGATCTTGCATATTATTATTTTTCTATTTCTTCCCATGGAAAATCAGTCATACACTTATCAGTTTGGAACTTACTGCAGGCTGAACTTTGACAGTAGGTTGATGGAACCCAGAGATTTGAGGATCCAGTATCGAAAAGAACCAGGAAATTCTGAGGAGGTGTTCCGATGCTGATTGGCCCATAGTAATATGTCTGAGGAATGATCAATTGCAATACATTTTTTTTTAAAAAATATGGCCAATGCTTTTTTTTTTTAACACATAACTAAAAAAAACAAAAATGATTTTATCTTATGGAAAGACAAAACAAGTTCTTACATAAATTTAATTTCTTTCAGCCCAGTTTTTTTTTTTTATACAAATAGGTGTATGCTACCCTGAATAGATACTGATAACTGATACTTGGTGCTTATTTTTAATTAATTTCTTCACTTTAAAGTTTTTTGTTTTTTTTTTAAATTATGTTTTATGGTTACATACATCAAAGTACATGGATTCAGTAGCAACAGCATATCCTCTATATCTGTTAGACAGATCGATCTTATGTGTCTGCAAATACTTGTCCAAAACTCCAGCCTCTGCCATCTTCTGTCTGATGGACTTGGATTTCGTCAGAGGGACCCTAAAAATGCAGCAAATAAATGTGCAAAGCAGTATTTTGAGTGTATGTCTCATGAATTTGTTTCAAGAACACAAACTTATAATTAACAGTGATATAAAGTTGTGTTGAATTAAATGAGCTGTATACAACTGGCAAATATGCTTTTTTCCTGTCAGTGGAAAACATTGCCACACAATTTTTCATATAGTGATATCTGCATGAACCCTTATGGTTACACATATATGTTTTACACATTTTAAAAGGTAATTTCTATGAAATTCTTACTTAACCTGGAGGATTTGGTCTATTACTTATACAGAAATGTAGAATTGATGATATGATGTATGCACAAGGCCTGAATATACAGGCAATTGTATTATATGTAATATAAGTAATTATCTGATACTGTGTATGTAATGTGAGTAGGAGCAAATATACCTTGGGACAGGTCACATAAACACAACTGCTAGCAGTATCAGTGTATTAGGCTGTATACTAACCACAGAAAAATTCTGATATTGAATTAATTTGGAATTGCAGATAAATGATCAGGTGTTTTATTATCAGCTATGGCATATTACAGAATTTTAGTGACCTTGTTCTTACATCTGAGAATCTGTTGTTCCAGTGATTGCCGTTTTTTTCTCCATTTAGCCACAGCAAGTTGAATTAAAGAGTCAGGGCGGCCATACATGAGCATATTAAAGCTGCTGATATTGGTCCTTTAGGCCAATTCGGCAGTTAATCTTTCTGTTCCTACGGGTCTCCCCAATTGATATGAGGTCAACAATCTGCCAGATATGGGGCAGGTTTGATTTTTTTGGTGATCGAGTACCACATTGGCTAGTTGATACAGTCCTTGTCCCATCTGCTCCCAGTTCCTTGAATATAATCCGGTCGTCTGGCCCTCGGGCCGAACAATCAGATAATAGTATATCTCTCTGCCTTTGGTTGGCATATCGGGTTAAGATCTGCTTGTTTGGATCTTATTGGGTATGGCCACCTTTATATGGGGTTAAGGCTGGGCTTACCCAGAGGCAGGTCACTGGTAAAGCCTTGATCATATATATATAGCAATTGTCTGTTACATTCAGCATTAGCTGAACATTGCTGGGCTCACTGACATAGTATTTGTCACAACTGGACACATTCTGTGAAGGCAAATTAATTTGAATAGAATTTTACCTGGTCTGGTTTTGTCATGACTTTTACCCATCAATGAGAATTGAATACTGTGAAACTGGAACTATCCAATACTGCTAACATTATGGATATAACTTTTTTTTGTGAAAATCTGCCTTGTTCAGCAATGAGAAGCACAAGGCAGGTAGGGTAGTATATTTACAGGGCAAAATGATTCATACAGTGAATGAACATTAATTAGCTTAGTGATCAAAAGATATACTCCACATCATGTGCTATATTTAGTAAGCTGTGTAAAAAATAGTGTGCTAATACACCACACATCACCAGGCTTCGCCATGTAAAAGGAACGGTGTAATTTTTTTTACGTTTTTTTTTTTGTTTTTTTCTTTGAGTGACTCCTGCCTGAAAAATAACGTAAAAATACGGCGGCAATCTGGTGTTTGCATTAAACACACCTTGATAAACTCATCATTTATTTTAAACAGTGTTTTCAGCAAATTTCGTTTTACACAGCATAATAAATATGCCCCTCTATGTTTTGACCGGCAGTCAGAATGAAAGTGCAGTAGGTGCACTGTATGTGTAGCAATATCTTCAACATTGCAAATTTCTTCACACATTCTCAGAATTCGAGATTTACTTTTAGGGGCAGATTCATCAAGGGTCGAATTTCGAAGTACAAAAAACTTCGAATTTGAATGCAAAAATACCAACCGAAATTTATTTGAATTTTTTTATTGATCAAATAGGTCTCTATTTCATCGCATTCGAATTGTTCTAATCAAAGTAATAGCGCAAAAAAACTTAGAATTTTCAAATTCCACCAACTGACTCCTAATAGGTTCTAGGAGGTCCCCCATAGGATACCAAATCTATTCGGCAGGTTTTAGATGGCGAATGGTCGAATTGAATTTTTAAAGAGACAGTACATGATAAATTTCAAAATTCTAATTGAATTTGGACTAATTCAAATTTGAATTTTTTTAATTTGAATTTTCACTTCAACCCTTGATAAATCTGCCCCTTGCCCTCACTAATCTCTGAGCTTGCTGGTGTTTTAGCAGACACATTTGGGGACCCTATTTACTGGGGATGCACTGAATCCAGGATATGCAATTTTTAGCCTTCATGTGACTAATTTGCATATGCAAATTTGGATTCAAATTTGGTTCAGTATTTGGCCAAAATAGTGGATTCAGTGCATCCCTACTAACTTTTGGGGGGTTATTTACTAAACTCCAATTTCTCACTATTTTCTTAAAACCACTCCAATCCCACAAACTTTTTTATCATATTTATCAATACATTTTTACAAAAAAGATCTGGTGCAGGACAGGACTCAATAAAATCATGAAAAAATCTTATGATTTTTTTCAGATACATGTAGCCTGCATCTGCTACTTTTTCATATTTCGTACCACAAAATCTTCAGATTATTGAACGAAAACCAGCGCAGATCATAATAGCTTCCATTTGTAAACCAAACCGTTGCCATTGACTTCTACATGGTTTGAAATTAAATACTTTTAACACCTTCAGGGTTTAATAAAAAATTATTTTTTTTTCTATGAAAGACATCGTGTTTTCCGACCAGAAAAAAAAGAGGCTTTAATAAATAACCTTTCAAAAAACAGGGGTTATCTTCCAGCGCACTTCATTTGCTTTGTATTGACCAAGTGCATCAATCCTTTAAAGGTATACCGTTCCCCTTGGATAAATAGCCATGGATTGTAGAATGGAGAGCACTCAACAAAGCAGATTACTGCTGAAGTGAGGTTTTATTTCAGACTTGCTGACACAGCACACTCCATGACTTTATAAGTAACCCCCTTTAATTTCTTTTTTTCATGAGTCTCTAAAAATGCAAGTTTTTCTCTTTCTATAATACTTTAAGCTTTTAATTCAAGCTTTGTTAAGTATAAAAACCACAAAAAAAATTAATGCAAAAACTGCGCCAAGTAGTCAATGTTCTATAGAAGTCAGTGGGAGAAGCTCTGATCCCATTGGATCATTTTTAATCATTTCAGAGTTCTAGAGGTTTTCTGATTTTTTTCTTTTAATTGTGTGAAAAGAGGTTTTAGGTGTATTTTTAATAAATTCCACTGCATTTGTGTATTTAATCAGTGGATGTAATATAGCTTTTATGAACCCAGAAACTGTTTAGTGACCACTTCCGACAGTGGAAGAAGGTTTGCAAATTTTATAGTTTGTGCCAGTTCCGGCTGCATCTAGCCATCTGCAGTGTACTTGGGGCATGATAATTAAGCATCAACATCTATATAATGTTTGTATCTTCAGTTTGGCTACCTGCAGTTCACTGCTTTTAAATGAAAAATAAATATTATTGCATGGGGGGCAGGGATTTATCTTTCAGTACAACATGCTGCTTTTGCACAGCATTATATCTTTTGCAAAAGGTTTGCCTCTGATTTGGCTGCACTATGTTCTTTAATTGTATTACCATTTAATTATAAAATAATACTCACCGCACCAAACCCTCTGATAGTTGTAGACACACAAGAACAAGGATCAAAAACTTCATGGTTGCCGGTTTCCACCAACCTGTCACCAGCAGAAACCTGATTTCTGTTGTTGAAGTGTGGGCTGAATTTTAAATATATATAAATATCTCAGATATATATCTCAGATTGTACTGTCCTATCTTAACCTCTATTACTGGGTCATATCTGCTTGAATTGACTTTAAAGTCAATATTTGTTTGTGATTGTTTCCCTCTTTAAACTGTTGATGTTAAATAAATGTTACAGTAAGTTCACAAATAAACCATTTGGTTATTTAAGATAAGAGGGGTGCTGCGAAATTGTAATCCATGCATATGTCTTCCAAAGGCTAATTCATAAGTGCTAGTGTAACCTTCAGGATCAGGTCTATAACATATGCAGACATTTAACAATAATGATATGATGTATGATGTATGACTGAGGCCTGATTACACAGGCAGTAAAGCATATGTGGAAACGTTGCATCTTTTGCACCTCATTTGTTATTTCACCAAGATATTATGTTTATTACAAATTGATGTTACTAGATGACCCATAGCAGTGGGCAGTATATGTCAGAATGAGCTGTAATCAAATGTATAATGTACATCACCTGAAGGGGTTCAACTGGCAAATCCATAAGCGAAGTACCTCTCATGTGATTTAAGTATACTATGTTTGAAGAATTATTTCTTCTTCCATATACTATTAATATGTTCTATATTATTATTGCTATGGCTAAAGCACCTATACAGCGATGGGGCAGATTTAATAAAGGGTGGAGTGGGCTTCACTAGCTAAAATTCGCTAAAACGACAATTTGCAGGGACAGCACCAATTTGCTAAAAGACGTAGAGGACAATTCACTAGCGAAAGAGCCCAGCGGTAGTGAAGTTTTGCACCCTTTCACCAGACAAATTTTCGATCAGGCAAATGATCATTACACCGCAAATTAATTAAAGTGCAACCTATCTAATTTGTTACACTTTTCTCCAAAGTTTGTTTTGCCAGGTTATACCTGGTGAATTGATAAGCTGAAACTACATCCTCAACAATTTTATGTCAGTGACATAATTTCCTGTATGCCAAAAAGTCTTAGAAAAGGACAAAACGACGGCTTGTTTTTTCATATTTTAATGTGGGAATTTTTTTAGGGTGTGCTCATTTCTAAGACAATAGAGTATCTATTTTGTCTTTATTTTGCTTCCTTGGACGTTTTCAATAAGTGGCCACTTCCAGCAATTTCACCAACCCTATCTATATATGACTTATATGTACCCACCTTATTTTAATTGACATAAGTGTAAGTTGTATGCTAAAGTTCCGCTAGGAAGAAAGTAACGTTAGAGAAAATTTGCTTAGAGATGTCTGCTCTGTTTGCTGGTCAAAAATTTGGCAGCGTTCACCTGCCGAGACTTCACATTACAGGGCAGATTTACTAAGGGTCAAATTCGAGGGTTAAAAAACCCTCGAATTCGACCATCAAAGTTTTATGGTCAAAGTGGCCAAAAACTACTCGAAAATTCGAATTCGAAATTTTTTCAAAATTCATTCGGATTTCGAATCATTCACACAAATTTAGTAAATCTGCCTCTGCGTGTATTTGTTGTGAATTAACGTCTGACGAAGTTGTGTGAAGTATGCAGAAGCCTTCAGGCGAAAATTTGCTCATAAGTGAATCTGCATCAATGTATTCTTATATCTTTAACTTTGCACCTCCAAGAGGGGATTTATACAAAAATGCCCAACAACCACCCCTATAGTAGTACTGTAGACTAAACTTTTTGAAGTACTTGTATTTGCTTTATGGTAATATTGTTTTATGAATTTGCATTTCAGATATTTTTCTAGTAAATGTTCCGATTTTTAACACAAATATAAAATATGGAATATGTTTATGCAATGTTTAATTTTATAATAATGACTGCAAAAATCACATCTTTTCAATTAAAAATGTTGCAACCCCATTTGGATTAGATAAATTATATTTACACTTAAGAGAAAAAACTTTTTTTCTAGTTTGTTTTAACCACAGTATAAGCATATTTGATGACATAATAACATAACTGGAAATGTTTAATGAAAAAGATACCTCTAAACATTGCAGGAGTCTATAAAAATATATTGCATAAAACAGCCATTTGTAAAACACTGCTTTATCTAAATAAACCACTATATAAATATACATTACTAATAGTACTGTATGTGCCATTGAATAATCCTAAATAGGAAATTGACATTTAAGTACTCAAGGCTACCATTGGCTTGTACGATTCCATGTTCTCACACACAAACCAAGAGCACACATACATGGTAGGTTACATCAGCCAAAGAACAAATAAAATTCTGTCTTATACTCCTACCCTTCATGTGACAGAGCTTATTTCTTGTCAGGTAACCTGTGAGGGAGCACACAGATCATCATATAATGGCAGCACACAAATTTACAGAACTATACGTTCCATGCAGGATGCTGTCACTTTGCAGAGTGATTTGACTAAAATGGAAAACTGGGCAGCAACTGGAAAATGAGGTTCAATGTTGATAAATGCAAGGTTATGCACTTTGGCAAAAATAATATAAATGCAAGTTATATATTAAGGGGGTAATTTAAGTCAGAATGCCAAAAACTTGAAAAATAATTTTTAGTATAAAATCTAAATTTTAAGTGGGAAAAAACTAGAATCTTTTGAGTTTTATTATACCCGAGGATGAAAAAAGTCTGAATCCGAAAATTCCAACACCTCAGACCTGCCTTTCTGGCTTTTCTGCAAAAATCTAAATGAAAAAGCCCACAAAGATCGAACAATTCAGGAAAAGAATTTGAATAAATTGATATTCATATGAATTCATATTTTCTCTTAATTTTATCATGTTTGTCCCTGATCCAATTAAATTTAGCTTTTTTATTAATAAATAAGGTCCAATCGTGCATTAGTTTGGTCTGACATTTTTTATTTCAAAATTTGGATTCTGATAAATATCAAAAAGTGTTGCCCAGCAGTGTGATGGGGGTTTCCTTAACTGCGACGGATCGAGTTGTCTAACTCAGGGCAGTGTTATTCTGTGGACACTAAAGCAAATAAATTATTGTCTTGCATAAAAATGGCATTATGGATGAAAACATAATTTTGTCTCTTTATAGATTATTGGAAGGCCTCACCTGGATTATGGATTATGCAGTGCAATTTTGGGCTCCAGTCCTTAAGAGGGATATAAATGAGCTGGAGTGTGTCTTCACAAGCTTCCTGTGGCAGACTTATCAAGTGCAGGTTAAAAATAAAACACACACACACGACTCAATATTAAATGAGTATAATATATTGTAAGAAAATGAATACATAATTGATTATACAACATCATTTGAGAGGCACATTAGCTGGGGAACCTCAGGCCAGACACCGCAAACTCTCAAAGCCATATAAATCAGGAAAGGTTCTACACATCATGTCTGCTTGTAGATGAAGTTCTGAAGCACCCTTAACTGAGTTCTCTTTATATATTAGTATAATAATAATCATCCTAATTCTGGACATATAACAAAATAATGGGCATACGCCCTTGAGCTTTCTTCTTCAGGACAAACATACTTGTACTGTCTCTGATTTCCCTTTCCTTCTGTCTCACCTAAACATTTCACAAACAATGTTTATAAAGTTTTAATGAGAAACAAGTTTATCCTTTAATACCCTTCGTTCCAGCTAATGACAATACAGCTATTTTGTAACTAAGGAGCCATATTGGATACACTTAATCACACTTACATTCATACATGGCCTGCCATGTGACATTTGTATCATAGAGAGAATGCAGAGATGTCAAACTAAAATGGATAAGGGGAGGGATGGGTTAAATTATGAGTGCAGAATGTTAAAGCTGGGGTTGCTTTCTCTGGAAAAAAGTGAGGGGCCATGATTAGGCAGGTTATATATATAGACTTAAAAGACTGAACTTGATAATGTGTTTTGACATCATCTTTTCTAGAAACTGGTATCTCATCTTTCTTTTTTTATAATTTTACAAAGTCACCCATGAGTACTGTTTGAGCTATTTACTGCTGCCAGAGTGATATGTGGGATCAGGTACTTTCCAATGAACCTAGAGAGAGGTCATAATGAATTGGAAAACGGAGAGTGTGTATAACCAGTGCTGTTAACAGATATGTCTAGGGCCAACTTTGCATTAAAGATACTAACCTTTGATACCTAGTTCCCTGCAAATGGGATCCATTTTATGAGATGGCAACAAAGTCCTCTGCCAGAATTTTCATATAACTGGGGTGTATAACTAAGTTCAAATTTGACATCATAAAGAACTCTTATCTTAAGTGAGAGGAAAAATTTTATGGTATTCTTTATTTTATATCTTAAACATTTACTTATGGTAACATTAATATTGACATTTCTAAGAGCAACGTGCTACTGCAGGCAAATTTTCTCAGAGGTTATCAAAAAATAATCTTAATCTACTACAAACTACTACTTCAAGTGCCTTTGTGTTCTAAAACATATTTGATAAAGAAGAATTCTTTGATCAAAGTTCTGTCCAATAACAAGTAGCATTCTACTCTGTCCAGTTTAAAAAATGCATTCTTTTGAAAAAAGTTTCCTTAGTTTTGTGTACTTTTTTGGCAATTTCTTACATTTCCCCAAATATATTCTAAAAACAGGCCTCAATTAAAGTTTAAAGTAAATTAAAATTATTATATTCAGTTCCTCCCTGACTTCACACATCCATCAGGTTCAACATTTTAAGTATATATATATATATATATATATATATATATATATGTACAGTATATTTATATATATATATAATATATTTATATATATATATATATATATATATATAAAACCTGCCTAACTGCTAGTTGATCCAGAGGATGGCAAAAAAACACATCTGTTGCCTCAGAGAGGAGGAAAATTCCTTCCTGACTCCAAGATGGCAATCGTACTAGTCCCTGGTTCTACGTGTACTATGAGCTATCTTTCATAGCCCTGTAACCCTTTACTTTCTAAAAAGTCATTCAACCCCTTCTTACAACATTTTAATGTATCAGCCTGTACAACTGATTCAGGAAGAAAATTCCACATTTGCACTCTCACTGTAAAAAAAACCCTTCTGATTATTTAGACAGAACCTCCTTTCTTCCAATTGGAATGGGTAACCTTGTGTCAGCAGGAAGACCTACTGATAAATGAAGCATTTCAGAGTATTATATGATCCCCTTATATATTTATACATAGTTGTCATATAACCTCTTAAGTGCCTCTTCTCCACCATGAACAACAAAAACCATTCACTAGGACTAAAATTTTGAATGTGATCCCTAAAAAAGCCTTCATATAATTTGCCCACGATAGATGTCAAATTTACCAGCCTGAGATTGTAATCCCCTTTTAAATATTTTAAAAGAGATTAGCTGAATAGAAATCTGAGAAAATCAGATATAGAGGCCATTCTAAAACTGAACTAAGCTCTCTTAGAACCTGGAGGGGGATTTGAAATCTGATCCTGGGGCCTTGTTCACTTAAATTTTTATTAAAGCTTATGAACCATATGAGGTAGGCCAACAGTGCAGCTATGAAGTTAGCCTGGGATCTCTTACTCCCCAGCAGATGTGGTACTTTCACATCTTCTTTTCTCAACTTATAAAGCTAATCTTTAAACCCTTGAAATGTCTTGTCTTTTTATCTCATATTACTAATGCTATCCATTCCCATTATCTGCTGGGCCCTAAGCAATCTGGTTTTCAACATGTGCCCTCAACAGAGACAGGCTTATGTAGAGTTTCATATTATTTCCAGATTAATTCTTATTATCGTAGATTTATCATCTGCTTTTATACTGTCAACCATGCCAATCTAAAAATAAAAAAAGCAAAAGTTAAAAGTAGAAAAACATTGATTAGGACATCAAGATAAAGCCTAATGTGTTTCATGCCTGTTGGCACACTTACTCTTAAGATGGCCATAGATGCAAAAATCTTTCCCTGATATGCCACTAACCTGCCAGGGCTATATCAGGGTAATTCGAACGATCAGCCCTATGACCTTCCCAATCGATATCGTGTCCAGATCTCGTTCGAGAAGACCCGTCAGAAGCCCCCATACACAGGCAGATAAGCTGTCAAATCGGTCTAAACGATCAATATCGGCAGCTTTTTCTGCCTGTGTATGGCCAGCTTTAGACTCCAACTGTATTAACTATCACTGTTTTGATTTTTAGGAATCTCACACTACAATATTTCAGCTCAAGGTATGCACCCTCTGACTGGGGTGAACTGTGAGATTTTCTCTCCTCATTTCAATGTATTCTAGTTGCACTGTTTATTTAGTTGCATGTATCTAGTTGCATTGTATATTTGGTTGGTGCTTTTATTCTATTTTTAATTTAGCAGCTTGCACTGCATTTATTACTTTTTTTGCCTTATGCCTTCTAAAGCAAATTTTCCATTCTCTTGGTATCCTTAAAGTGGACCTGTCACCCAGACATAAAAAGCGGTTTAGTAAAAGTCCTTTTTTTAAACATGAATTCCAAATAGTTTTTTTAAAGCATTCATAGTTGTAAACTCATTTAAATTCTTAGCTGTCAATCAAATATTGTCTGCCCCTCCTCTATGCCATAGGCATAGAGGCGGGGCAGGCAATTACTTTCACTTTCCATTCAGCACTGTACTCCCCACATTCTCCAGCTCTCTTCACCATCTATTTGTATAGCCAGTGCATGGGGATTGACATCAGGTCCCCCATTCTGGTGCACATTAATAACAGTGTCCACAAAATGGCTCCTGGCTCCTTGCTATAATTATTCCCAGACCTAAGGAAACACAATTCAAATAATTTATACAGTGTAATTAAAGTTAATTTTGCTTGATGAATATGATGAAATAGGAATTGGAAGAATTGTTTTGGATGACAGGTCCCCTTTAAAGGGATTGTTCACCTTCAAACACTATTTTCAGTTCAGTTGGTTTCAGATTAATTACTGGAAAGAAAGACTTTTTCCAGTCTCTTTCTATGTAAAGTTTTATTTTTCACTTTCTAAAGCAGTTCTGGTAGAGGTGGTTGCCAACTCTTTAACTGTCACGAGGGCTCGGTGCGGGGTCTCCCCGTGCACTGTCCCGTGGCGGCGAAGAATCCAAGATGGCTGCGCCCAGGAATCACACGTGGGCGCAAGGATGCCAGCATCAGCACGCCGTCGTGATGACGTCATGCGCTGTGGTGCCAAATTCAAAATAAAAAGATGCTCTGGACGCTGGTTCAATGCCCAATATAGGTTTTTCCTTGCTGGTGAATCTGGGTGTGTTTTCCTGTTACTGTCTTCCTGAATATTGATTCCTGCCTGAACTTTGACCTTGTTCTTGTGCTGCCTGCCTGTTGATTATTGCCTGGACCTTGACCATTCTATTGTATCTTCCCTGAATTGTGCTTTGCCTTGGACTTTCTGGAAGGCTTCCTCCTTGATCCTGACTACCTCCCTGTGGGAGCCGCAGGCCCCCTGACATTAACTAGTCTAAATTGATACATTTGTTATCTTTAGCCCTTGTTTCATTAAAGGCAGCTGTTTATGTTTTTTACGTTTATGGTGACCAATCTGAAAACAACTGAGCTGAAAAAGTGTTTGGAAGGTGAACAACCCCTTTAAAGTTAAATGTTACTGTCTCGGTTGTTTTAGTCTGGCAGCTCAGTAATCCAGGTGCAGATTCTGAACTGTTACAATTTGCTACATTTAATTGCTACATTACTTAGTATATTTCCCAGGAGTTTCTTTGAAATATCACTAACTATTGTATTAATTGTAACAGTTGCCTTTAAAGAAGCTCAGGGATTCTATTCAGCAGGGACAAAGATAACAAATGTATAAAATAAATGTATTGTTTAAGAACAGTAAAAGAGTCAGTGACCCTCCCCTCTCCCAGAGCTGCTTTATTAAAAAACAAGAAGGTAAAAATCACATTTTAGACTTCAATATTAGAAAAACAATCACAAATAAACAAATAGAAAGTAATTACAAAAAGTCAGGTGAACAATCTGAAAACAACTGAACTGGTAAAAAGTATTAGAAGGTGAATAATCCCTTTAATCAAGTCACATCCTGGTTCCCCTACCTTTCTAACTGCCCCTGTGTACCGTGTATTGCCCTCTTTAACATCAATGACCACTTGAAGTCTTTTGTGGTAGTTGTGGATGAGGATCTTTATCTTCTCAGATGGTAAAACTGCCCATTTTTCCTAGCAAAAAGCCCCCAGTTCCCATAAATTCTTGGGCTTTCTTGCATGAACTGCATATTTGAGGTCTCCCCAGAGTGGCTCAATTATATTGAGGTCAGGAGACTGAGATGGCCACTCCAGAACCTTCACTTCATCTTGCTGTAGTCAATGACAGGACGACTTGGCCATGCCACACTGTCACCGCACAGAAGACAAACAGCTTCATATCTGTGAACATGTACTCTACCTTCTTTGAAAACCCTGTTTTCATAGTCCACCTTCCGTTTAGCCACCATTTTTCAGGGAGAGGGGTAACGCTAGCTCCACAAGTACACTGCTGATATACAAGTGGAAAAAGGACTTGCATGCCTTTGATTGACATTGCATCACTCTAGCAGTGCATTGTAGGACTTGCAATTCTAATAGTGTGGAGGCAGTATACTAGTGGGCCAGATCTAAAAATAGTTATATATTATCATGCAAGTCAAAGATAATCCTTCATGGGCCTGTCCTAGCCCGTGGGCCTTGAGTTTGACATATGTGGTCTGTAGAAAGCGCCCTTTGTTCTTTTATCTTTTCTATGGGAAGAAAGCTCTCCCACTAATTGTCTATAATGTGTGTTGATGTACTTTTAATCAAGAGCAAACATGTCCACTCACAGATGCCTCTTCTCCAGAGAAAATAACCCCAAACTTAATTCTCATAGACAAAAGTTTATCAACACTGAACCTCATTTGCCAGTTTGCTGCCTAATTCTCTAATTTACTCAAATATCTCTACACAGTGGTAACTTTCGCATAGAACATACTTTTCCACAATTTAGTCTCATCAGTTAAAACAGAGACAATACTTGTCTCTCTACAATGTCCAGCTCAAGGTAATTAATAATTGTAGGAACCCATAGGGTTAATCTGGATTTAAATCCCTACCCTTTTCCCTAGTTGCTGGGCAAAAACCCATGTATCTAGTTTAAGCATTTGCATATCCAGTCTTTTTGGCCAAGAGGTGTAATAATCACTTCCTACCACACTTCAATATAGTGTGTGGAAAGGGGTGGATCTTCTTCTTTGGCTGCTGGTGTCCTTACATACTGGATGTGCCCATTGAGCCTGGCTACACCAAGGCCCAGTAAAGCCATTGCCCTAAAGGGACAGCAATTTTATGGGGGAATGTAATAGTATCAAAACACAACAATTTGTTATGCATTTGTGCAAACAAATTTGCCTTTGTGCAAATTTAATATAGCTTTTGCGAAGCCGGAAACTGTTTAACGACCACTTCCGTCAGGGAAAGAAGGTTTGCGAATTTTATAGTTTGTGCCAGTGTGCAGTGAATGTATTAAAATTTCTTACTGAAAAAGTTGCTATGTTTGCTCCAAATGCTTAAAACTTCAAAGAACTTCTTATTTATGCAAATTGTTTTGTTGTTTGCAAATTTTATTACATTTCCTCATTTGTGTCTAAGTCAAGGACCAGGCAACCCAGTGAACGAGGTTAGCTAGAAACAGGTTATATCTGTCATACACTCTCTAGGAGAGTAAGTTAGAGAGTGCAGCTAGCCAGAGCAGCATTGTGCTCTATCGAGGATCTGTAGCATGGAGTAGCTTCCCAAGGCTCCTAGGTTGCTTTAAGTGAAGGGACCACAGTGGATAGGGTGTCAGGCTTAGACTCCTTCTCCCTGACCACTCTGCTGGGTGGTATCTGGACCACTTTGAGGTATATAAGCCTGCATATATCTCATTTCTATAAGTAAACCTTGGGTTATTTGTCTAGAACAAATAAACTATCAATCCTTTGTTTCACCTTAAAAACCTCCTGGCATCCATTTTTTTCTATTTTTATTTGCACAGTAGCAGTTGTAGATCTACCACATCACTTGCTGAAATCTTCCACTTAGTGAAGGCCCTAGCCTGAAGTGTTGAGTCACATGTAACCCATACTCCTATCACTAGCTGGACATTAACTACTTTTGGTCTGCCTAGCCCAAATTAGCAATTTTTAGGAAAATATAACGTCAAGATTTTTTAGTTTTTATATTTGGAATGGTCTAGTAGGGGTGTTTTTTAGATATTGTCGCTCAAGTCCTCTTCACTTCTACTTCTCTTATTGCAGTCCCGCACTGGGACTCCAAAGGGAACCAATGATTTGTGTTTTTTTAGGCTCAGACAGCTCTCTAACATAGTAAGGCTAGTTAATCATTGAGACCACAGTCTTGGTTGCCCCGTCTTTCTCCACCTTTGTGGTGTCCCAGGGATAGAAAAATCTTAGGTAGTAGTCATTGGGACAACTCCACCCTCTTTTTTTCATTTTACTATATGGACTGAGTTTATTTAGTAAATATTTATCCTTATTTAATGAACTATGGTCACAATGAGGTGTAGTATGTACTAATCACAATCAAATTGGAGAATTAATTTATTTATTAACTGGCACTGCACTTTATTATTGGTTAATTACATCAAGAAGTCTTGGATTAATTTGAATTAATTTAATATCAGTATTCCATAGTTGATTCTTCAGGAAAATTGATTAATTTATTTATTAGCACTGCACTAATGAATTGATTGATGAAGCTAATGAATTATTAGTGGTTTTACTTATGAACAACATGATTAATTAAGGCATGTATAATTATGATCTAATTTATTATTAATTAATTAACTTATTAGCACTAGCACTTTATAAGGAGTGGTGACAATATTTAGGGTTAAATTAACGTAGTTTAATTCTCATGGTTGGTGATTAAGGAATTTACATTGTGAGATCATTTGATAATTGATAAATTAGGGATTCTTTCCTTTCTTGCGTTTTGAACTGTACATAAACATGTTAAAAGGGCCAAGGACAGATCCCTGCAGTATTCCACTATCAATCCTGGTCCAATTGAAATGTTTTAATGTACTACCACTCTATCCTTCAGCAAGTTTTCTATCTAAGTACATATATTATTTTCCAGGACCATATTCCATAATTGAATAAAATACTTTAACATAATCTAAGTAGATCACATCCACTAGCACCCCAATGTCTAGGCTTGCACATATATTCACATCATCTCTATGCATAATAAAAAATAAGAAAACCATTACCAATTTTCATGAAGGCAACTAATTAGAGAATATTCTAAATATAAATATTAATTATTATTATTATTTTTTTTTTTTTTTTTTTAAACATCAGAAATTATATTGAAAATACTAAAACAATACTACAGGATCCATGGCACAGATGACGCAGGAAATTAACTATAAAGTAACCACAAGATGGTGCTACAAATCCGTAAGACTGAAACAGCTATATCCTGGAGCAGTAAAAATGAGGAAGGTTCATACTCCCACATATATATATAAGTATTCTGAAATTAAACAGTAATTGTTTAGCATTTGGATTCTACCTTTGTAAACTCTCCCAAACCCACATTTCATATTATATAACCATGATATGTTTGTAATGGGTTCCTTTACCATGATATGTTTTCCTTTTCCAAAGTAAGATAAATTCTCCAAATTCTCCCACTTGTGAATCAATTCAATCAAAGACATTTGACCTAAACTGAACTGCACAGGTATTGAATTGTACAGGGCCCCTGAAGAAAACAAATTTGTATCCATTAGGCCACATCAATTGTGAAATCTGTGGAAAGTTTCATCACTGGGGGGAGGAATAAAGCATACTATGCTGTTGGAACAATTTAAACATTGACCAAGCATTTCAGATATATTAAATTCACGTTTATAAAAAATGATCAAATAGGCATATGGAAATAGCATACCTCCCAACTGTCCCTTTTTCAGAGGGACATTCGCTCTTTTGACAGCTTAACCCGCTGTCCCTCATTTGTACTGGAAAGTCCCTCTTTTCTCTGCACTGAACAGCCAGAAAAAGAAACAAAGTTTCTAACTCAATTGGCTTTTGGCAGAGAGCCCAGAACAGCTAACAGGTGCAAATAAGATACTTTGTAACAATTTTGAGATAAGGAAATAAGTAATTGTAACAGTTTAGATAAGGAGAAATATTTTCAAACTTTTATAACCTGCCAAATTTTGTAAAATGAGCACAGTAATTAGGGGGTGTGGTCACAAAAATGGGCAAGTCAAAAAATTGCCAGGCTACGTGCAAAAAAAATTTTTGTCCCTCTTTTTACTTCCAAAATGTTGTGAGCACACCTACAGCAAAATGTTTAGGCATACCAGGTATATATTATCATCATTAACCGACATTGTACTTTTTAAAATAGTACAAGAATTACTTCCTACAGTATATAATTTTATACTACACTATATAATTTTTTTTAAAGAATGTTTTTCTCCTTGTGTAAACAGGTGATTTTTTTTCATGATATGCTTGTATTATACAACTAAACCAAATTCCACATCTACGTTTCACATGATATTTATGTTAATGTTATTTTTATGCACAGTCTGTGTCGTTATACACACAGTCTAGGCTATTAATATCACATCATTGTTTTTCTCCATTTGTAAATAAGTTATTTCATGAAACTACCATTCTAGATAACAAAAACAAATTCCAACATTACATTCCACATATTTATGTTAATGTTATTTTTATTTATGCATGCAAACCTTTGTGTCAGTGTCCTTCAACACACACAGTCTCAATCATTTGTATCACATACAATTGTTTTTAATACATAGTTCATAAAAATAGTTTTGCTTTTATTCTTAAACATGAAATTATATTGCTGGAACTGCTACAACATGTTTGCGTATTGCAGCTTCAGCAAAGAGTGTTTTGTCTTGTCTTAATGAACTTAACTCACTAACTTGATCTGGAGATGAAAACAGTTATTAAAGTCCTAAGTCGCTGGCATTTATTTGCAACAGAACACATTTCTTCAGCCCACTGGCTTCACATGGGGAATTCATATAACAAACAGTCCCGCTTCACACCCTCACTGATGTTCTCTTTACTCACACCTGAGTGTAGCCCTCACTGGCTTTCACTTGGACCACAAATCCCACAATCCTCTCTGGACACACTTGAGACACTGTCTCCTGGGAGCGGTTTCTCTGGTTCTCTCCCAGACCTTTGGATCTCTCTTGCTGCCAGCAAAGCTCCTTCTGCCCAGCACTGTCTCTCACAGCACCTCACTTCCCCAGAGAGCCCTGAGCTATGGAACCACAGCTCTTTTACATTTTCAGGTAGCCTCTCTCTCTGCTGCCACTTAATTACATTGCTGAGAGGGAATATTAACCCTACCTGAGCCGAGTATTCCTTTGCAGCCTGTACAATACAGTTTAAATGCACTCTTTTACGTGTTTTCCAAGCACCCTGTCACATTAGCTAAACCAATTTGTATGATTTTCATTTTCATGAGGTTTGGTGTCTATGGATTGTAATTAAAATATTTAAAAAGGGATTATGATATCAGCCTGTAAATATAGGCATATAAGTCTGACATCTATTGTGAGCAAGCTATTTAAAAGTTTGTTAAGGGATCACACTTAAGATGTTCTAGAGAACTGCATTATAAGTCATAATCAGCATTACTTTATGAAGATAGATTGTATCAGACAAATTTAATAGATTTTTATTATGTGTAACATAGGAACTTGGACAGTGGGGTTGCAGTACATGTGGTCTGCTTGCCAGGAACGCTCTGGTTAGGAGCACTCCACTTAATTTTATAGATGGTAGCACCCATGGCTGCAACATCCCAACGCTGCACCATATAGTGATGCGCTGCTTTTGCACAAGAATGCTAAATAAATAGACTCTGAAGACCCAGGTTCAGTGCCCAGAATATAGGCATTATTCTGTGATTTACTTGGTATGGAACACAATAAATGGAAAAAAGAAGTCAGGGAGATATTTGAAGGTAAATAGTTGAGTTGATGAAATACGGACGAATAAAGCACATAGGTTTAAAAAAAGAATACAAGTCAAGGGTAATTGCCACTTTATTTATGACAAAGAGCTGGTGATTGCCAATTAAAGCCAACATTTTATCAAGACAAAATGTGCAATTTATCACACTTATATTATGCTAATCATTTGTTTGCTATAGGGAAAGTAGCCTCCAAGGCTTTACTTCAAGCTGCAGCAGCAAAACCAACTTGGTTGTTGCCCAGATCGTAGACAGAATAGTACTGCCGAAGGAAGACATCACCCAGGATCCACAGAGGCTGCCCATTCTGGGAGGGAAGGTAGGTGGGCATGATACCAATGGTACAATACCCACTGTTTTGCTGCAAACAAAAGAAACAGGGAACATAATTAAAACGCATCAAACTGTAAATGTTAGCAACCTTTCACTTATTTTTTGATTTGTAAAAAACATGTGAATGACTTAAATTGTGTATGTTTAATGTATCATAAAAATTTGCATAGTAATCAACAGAAATGGATATTATTTGTCTTTTTGTTATGCACAAAGTAAACATAAGTGTCACTGTTAGAGATGAGGACATCACTGCAAGCATTGCATTTTGACAAAATTTGATTTAAAATCCTGATAATTGTTACACAATATAAAAGGTTCTTTGTGTTTTTATCAACATATTCCAAAGGGCCCATGGCAAAGGGCTCTTCACTATCGAAGAATGTAAAAAAATAAAATGTTAAAATAAAGGTAAAATGTTGTGCTATGGGCAGCAGCATTGTTTACATTACATGTTTATTATAAATCACAAGTGATGATGGTCATTTAGATTATGTCACTAATAATTGCAATACTGCATTATTTTTAATATAATTATTTTTATATAACCAAGGTCTACATTACAGAGGCAGAGGGAACTTAGGGAAATTAATGCTAAGAGTCTGGTGTAGGCAGGAGGCCTTGGTGAGAATTGGGGCAATTGTGTATTCATTGTAGGCTTTTTTCTTGGGATGGGCTGCACCTCTTCATCATGGTGTAACTGTCCTATGGGAAAGTATATGGAGTAGCAGTGTCTACTTCTGTAGAATGTGAGTTAGATAAGGTTCTGGGCATAGTAGAGGAAGATTGGTGGCGAGGTGGAAATAGTGATATAATGCCCAAAAGTTCTACATAGTGTAGTACATTTTTCTGGAAAATGTCCCACCTTCCTTTATGTCTTATAAATACTACAAGTTTTGTAGAGCAGCAGTTAAGAAGGCAAAAACAGAAATTAAGGAACTGATAATTTGCAAACTGTGGCTGTCAATGGTGCAGTTTCTTCTTGGAGTAGGTTTCATAGTGGTGGTCTGTACTGTTTAATGACTTGAGGGAGGGCATTCTATCTATGTTTGATGATGAGACAAAGCTTATTTTTTTACTGGAATGCTTGTCCTCCCAGTGTATACATTTTTACACTGTAAAATTGGACTGTGCTGCATAGCCCAGTAGCACTATATAAATAAAGTTACATATATATACATTGATTATTGTATTTAGAACCACATTATGTCATTAAAACACTGCAAAGTACCTGAAGAACGTATGCAGATGGTGGCAGAGGGAAAGAGACCCCACTGATGGTAAAGCTGATTGTGGGAAGATTCTGGATGTTGCTACAACTTACTACATACTGAAAGGAAAATATAAAAGAAACTTGATTTAAATTTAATTTTGAAGCTATTTCAGTCAGATTTGCATTTTCTGTTTGTGGGAGTGACTCATTCTTAATATGATTAATATATTTTACCTGTCCATTCTGATCTTGCTGAGCTCCAATAGTTTGTATGAGAGAAGAGAAAACACTCTGTGGAGCAGTTAACAGAGAGGTTCCAGTGTCAACGATACCTTGACATCCTTGGCTGCACCAGCCTGAAGCTTGTCCATTTATAGAGAACCTGAAAAAAGTTTGGTCAAGATTATTTATGTTAAATTAGGCTTTTTTTTTCTATTACAGAGGTGCCTTATAGGCTAGTTACCCTTGGATTCCAATTTGCCAGTATGTTTCTGATGTAACTGGGGTCCAGTAGATTTGTCCTGTATAGTAATTTTGATCAACACCACCAAAGGCCACTTCACCTCCACTTTGAGAGCTTTCTCTGAAAAATATATTACCTTTAGTATATAAAACTACTACTGACAATTAAAATACACTTACATAATATTTATTTTTTCTTTTTATTACATAATACATATAATACCAAGGTAAGCATTGTTTTTTTATTACTTATTACATAAAATACCAATGTAAGCATTGATGTGGCATACATAAATATGGTTTACCTCAGCTTTATAAAATAATTAAGGGATTTTGATTAATGCTTACCCACTCAAGTAAAAACCAAAGATAGGTTGGTTTAGGAGATTTTGCTGCAGCATTCCCTGCATCACTGTGGTGGCTCCTCCAACAGCAATTGATGGGTAAGCCAAACCCAAAATGCCATCAAACTGTGCATACACAAAGTTGGTTCCAGGCTCAGTTACACTCAGGCCAAACTCTTGCTGGGATATTGCAACATTTTGGATCTGCAAAGGAGTAAACACCATTTCAGCAATGAGACGTGAAATGAAATTTTCCAGTTTATGACTATTCGATTTATAGTTGTACTCAACTAATTGTCACAACAACAGATTACCACATTTACTGTATCCATAAATTGATTTAATAAAAAAATATCATCACTTACTGTCACTGTATCGTATCCCAGGATTCCTGTCAGGCTGCCAGTTCCGTATTGCAAGGAGAATTGCTGTTGGTTTGAAGTGTAGGTGGAGGACTGACTAGGGTTAAACAGTGGGTGGTTGGCTAAAATGAAAAAAAAAAAAAATGTTATCCAGAAAGATATGAATTAAGTGAAGGCAATCTACCAAACTAATTTAAGACAACAATTGAAAAAAATGTAAATTATTTCCTTTTTCTCTGTAGTAATAAAACAGTAGATTGTATTCGATCCTGACTAAGCTGCATGAAACCATGTTGGATTTTGGTATAACAATTATATTGGTATAATTCATGGTAGCAGAGTTAAGGTATGGTGATTCAAATTACAGAAAGATCCCTTATCTGAAACACCACAGGACTCAAGCATTTTTGGTAATTGATCCTTTGCCTGTACTCATTTGGAAGGCCAGTTAGGTATTGTCTGTTGCTGCATTGTTTTTATTTTATGGTGCTACTTAATGGAACAAAAATATCTTGGAAAAGCTACTTACTGCACGCCTGGCTTTGACAGTAAGTTGAAGCAACCCAGAGATTAGAAGATCCAGTGTCAAATAAAACCAGGAAATTCTGAGGTGGGGTTCCAATGCTGATTTCTCCATAGTAAGACATCTAAACAGTTAAATAAATAACTACTTAATTTACAACAACATTTCAATTGTCTTCTTTCATTTTCATTTATGCAGTTGCAAAACAGAATAATATGGTTAGGGTCTAGTGCCCTAAAAGATAAAAACAATTAAAAAGTTTAAAGAAAGGCACAAAGTTAAGTTCTGTCATTGCTACTCACGTCCATGTAGTTTGATAGGGGTTCATAAGCAGTAGCATATTGGTTGTAATACTTTGTGGCTGGATCCACTCGTGGTGCTTTAATTCCTTGTTCTCTCATTACTTCTCTCATTGACTTAAACTTTTTCAGGGGGACTCTAAAGTAAAACCATTACACTTGTGAGTTCATGAATTATATACAGTGCCCTAACAACTTCAGCTAAGATTCCCTAACAGATGAAATTAAATGTGATCAATAGTATACATTTATAATGTTAAATTTAAAATAATAAAACCAGTAGTTTCTACAATAAAAATGAATACTATGTGATGAATACATATTAAACCATTTAAAATGGTGATATTTGTTCATGTTAATGTTAATTTTCAAAGTAGAAAATGCTTAGAAAAACAGAAACAACATGTCATTTTGAGTTCCAGAGTTTTCTACTAAAAAAAACACTATTCAGTTACGTAGGAGGTCCCCCATAGGCTTAAATAGCAATTCGGCAGCTTTAAGGTGGCAAAGGGCCAGTACTGCGAGAATTCTTGACATTCTCAACATTCTTAATAATTCTTGCTCATCCTCAACCTTAAATGAACATCTGTGAGATCAACTGGAACTGTGATGCAAGCCAGGCCTGATCCTCAACCGCTTATGGATGAATTGAAGCATATTCCACCAATATCTAGTGTAAATCTTTATTGGTCCCAGTGGTCAATAGCACTTTCAGAAACAGCATTTGCCTGGTGTATATTTATGATTATTTCTATCAATGTTGCTAATTATTTCCTAGATGTTTTAGCCTTTCTTATTTGCATTTAATTATGCATTAAAATATAGAAATAATCACAATTACTAATTGTAATGACACTTGTGAAGGCTCAGAGCATTTTGTCACCCTAGCACTTTCCATCTTACAAAAACCATCAGGATTTACCCACAGTATTATTTTCTTTTGTTATGCAAAAATATATATTTTTGGATTACCCTTACAGGCTTATATTACTTTTAAGCTCTTATCTATAAATATATATTTATACTCATTATAGTTTTCATTTTTTGATGGTTATATTCAAAATTTTATAGTGGTGCATGGCTGTTGCTCTCCTAGCTAATAATCAAGTAAATACTTTATGGGTATGATTAACCCAGAATTATTTCATTTCCAATTTTATATTTGTATCCTACAGTTTTAAGGACAGGAGTATATACTCACCGGATAAGCCCCTCTGAGAGCTGGAGACATACAAGTGCTAGTATGAGGAACTTCATCGTGATCAGATAGTTCCACAACTGAACCCAACACCTTATATACCCACCGAGGTATTTTAGACAAAAAAGTTAATCCTTGTGTCAATGTCATTTGGAAACCCTTATCTCAATCTGCTTTTAAACTGTTTTAAAATGTTCTCAAACTGATTTGCTGTAATGCCAGCAAAATGTTCAGCTTTTATTTAAACAACTTTAATATCTCTTAATATTAAAGGTATTTGTGGAAATAAAAACAGTGAAATCTGATAAGTGTTAATGTTCACTATGTGACTTTGTAAATCTATCAAAGGTGATCAGCACCTAAAAAACAATTACTTTCATAATGAATCAAAATATAATACTAAGCTAATCTCCAATCAAGCAGTAACACTTTTCAGTTATTATAATGTTCGTTGTAAATGCAATTGCTACTGAAAGCAGTACAGGTATGGGACTTGTTATCCAGAATGTTCGGGACCTTGGGTTTTAAGGATAACAGATTTTCTGTAATTTGGCTTTTCATACCTTAAGGGGCAGATTTACTATTGGTTGAATTTGAATTCGAAATTCGACCATGTGAATAGTGAGGGAAGTAAAATCGAATTTGAAGGATTTTACTGCTATTCGAATATTTAATAGGAAAAATTTGATAGTTCGATTAACAATTCGATCGATCGCAAAATTAAATGGCCACAATAGCCTCAGTCTATGCACCTAAATACTAAAAAGACAAAGTTTTTCTTTACATTCTTTGAGAAGCTGGTAGAGGTAAAAGAAGGCAGGTTGATAGTAGGGGGGGACTTCAATACGATTTTACACAACAACATAGACAGAGCCAGAGATATCATAGCAGCAAAACACCCCCCAGAACTCTCATCTGACACCAAACGCCTAACAAAACATTTAAGAAATTTGGCACTAATAGACATATGGAGAGAGAAACACCCCATAGACAAAGACTACACATACTTCTCCACAGTACACAACTCATTCTCCCGCATTGATTTCTTGTTCACTAACTCAACGCAGATTGGCACAGTGGAAACAGCCAAAAAACATTATATAACCTATTTTCGATCGATGGGACACAATAAGAGGCAGAGGTACCTGGAAACTAAACGACTCGCTACTTATTAATCAAGAGACCTGTGCAATCGTGAAGGAGACCCTGACGAACTACTTCACAGAAAATGACCCCAAGGACACTCTGAATGGAGTACAACAACTTTATCATGCCCCATCTGCAAAGGTGGCGATGATGGTAACCTTGTCGGAGGAGATAAAAATAAGAGGGGGGACAAGACAGGGGTGCCCGCTCTCCCCTCTGTTGTTCGCCCTTTCTCTAGAACCATTAGCCAATGCTATAAGGGAACACCCACAAATTACAGGCGTCCGGGTTGGTGGGACAGACCAGAAAATTAGTCTATATGCAGATGATATTCTCCTTACTCTGAGCTCTCCTCAAACCTCACTACCACACAGTTCACTGCTAGATCAATTCTGTCTCATATCAGGTTTCAAGATCAATCACTCCAAATCACAAGCGATCTCAATCAAAATGCACCCTTCAGAGCAAAAACTCTTACAAACCAACTTCAATTTTCATTGGCAAGAACAGGCTATTAAATATCTTGGCATACAGCTGACTGCCAAATATGGCTCCCTTTATGACCCTTAACCCTTCGATCGAATTTTTCCTATTCGATCACAAACAACTTTATAACACCTATGGGAGCTTTCCATAGGGTTTTAAAGCAATTAGGTAGGTTCATTCTGGCAAACTGGCCTATCAAATTTTTTTTAAAGGGGAAGTACTTCGACCATCGAATATTCGAATACAATTAAATTTGAATATTCAAATCGATTGAATTTTGAAAATTCGATGGTCGAAGTTGCCTCATTTGCATATTAAAATTTTTAATTCAAATCTTTCATGTGAATTTAGTAAATCTGCCCCTAAGTGTACCAGAAAATCATGTAAACATTAAATAAACACAATACGCTGATTTTGCTTCCAATAAGGATTAATTATATCTAGTTGTGATCGTACTCTTTTATTATTATAGAGATAATAAATCATTTTTACAAATTAGGATAAAATAAATGGAGAGCTTTCTGTGTAATAGGTTTCTAAACCATATACTCCATAGTCTCCTACTTTAGAACAATACTATTCAGAGAGTATTTTTAAGAAAAAGATGTATACCGACCCCCAGGTAAAAAAAAATCTTTGGAGGTGCACTAAACCTCTATGGAGGGTTCAGCAGTCACTGCATGATGCCCTGCATACCAATCTCCATAAACTCTTATCTTCTCAATCCTCTGATCCATAGATATAATGGATGGTCACAGGCAGGGGCAGAAGCAAACAGAAACAAGGAGAACAAAGTAATCAAGCTGAAGGGGATAGAGTGCAGGAAAAGGTGTGAATGTGAGAAAATAGACTGGAAAAAATACCATCCTTCCCATATTTCCCAATTAATAACATTGGCCTCAAGAATTATTATTACTGGCCAGCCCAGTCACCAGCCAGGTGGCAACCATAGGGGCAGTGGCATAACCTTAGAGGAAGCAAGGAGGCCTGGGGAAGAGGGGGACCTGACCCACAGAGCCTGCTTCCCATTGAAATCCCCCTCCCAGCATATGGTGGGGGAGGAGGAATTGCTGACTGGTGATTGCAGCAGTGCCTATGCTCCCTGGGCCCTCTGAAATCTTTTCTTGCGGCGGGGCCCAGCGCAATCTTGTTACTCCCCTGCCTAGGGGAAGCAAAGAGAAAGGCAAATGCAGATTGCAATACAAAATACTCTAATGGAACATAACCTCCTATATTACTGTTTAATTATTTAATTTATTAGATTTTTATTATTTAATAAATTAGAAACGAAAAAGTGACACATTACAATTAAAAGGTTGGGGAAACTCACAGTGAATAATGGCTTGTTTGGGGGGTTTTTGGAATGCCAAACAGAATGTTATCTGTTTAGCTGTTCTTGTTGGAAATGTACTATGAATTACATACATGACTATTAATTTGCTGTAACAAAAATTACTTCCTGGTACATGATGATATATCACCCTCCCTACACAAAAAATACTGTCACATTTGCTATTTAGAATAAACATCCTCATTTCAACATTTGTAGTTTATAGTTATAGGGCAACCCTTTTTTTTTTTTTTTAAACAGGGCAAACGTTTTTTTGAAATAAAAAAATAACAATGTGGTAAAAAGGTTGTACCTTTATTAGCTAACTAATATAATCATAGCAAGCTTTCAGAACATTTTAGTTCCTTTCTCAAGCTGATTACATTTAAAGTCAATTACTTCCAGTCAAATATAGGCCTTCAGAGGTATATGAGCTGCTGAGTGTGGGTGTAGAAGACTTGAATTTTGCACTGTTTATGCTGATATATTTTATGCTGATATATATCTGTTCTGCTCTGTGTTCTACGGTTATGTTCAGAATAATAGCAGTGCGTTTAAAAAAGGGAATACACTTCAAAATCCTTATAATAGCTTTTATTTCCATACAAATAAATGCATTGTGAACACTGCACATTCTATTCCAAAACTAATCAAATTAGTGTTATTCCTTTACAGGAAGGGAAGGAAAAGGAATATTAGGCTGCTCCAAAAAATAGCAGAGTCTGCGTTCTTCTTTGCAAACTCAAATATTAACTATATAAACTGAACCATTTTTCAAGATTTTGTTTTCCTTTGAATCACTGAACTCATATTTAGTTGTATATCCATTGTTTCTAAGAACTGCTGCACATCTGTGTTGTATGAAGTCGACCAACTTCTGGCACCTGTTACTTTCCACAATTCTTCTGCATTTCTTGGGTTTACCTTTTATGTCACCCCACATGTTTTCAGTTGGATTATGGTTTGGAGATTGGGCTGGTCACTCCATAACTACAATGTTGTTAGTCTAGAACCAAGATGTTTCTCATTACTAATGTGTTTGGGGTTGTTGTCTTGTTAAAACACCAATTTCAAGGGCATTTCCTCTTCAGCATAAGGCAACA
>CM044434.1:56902351-56919015 GCA_024363595.1 Xenopus borealis | reverse complement strand
TGTATACATTCATAGTACCTTTATAATAAAAGATACGCATTGTGCACGAACGTTTTGTTTGGCAAAGACCTTTATATACGTCATGCAGGCATGTCTGTCATACAGATAAGTCACTTAGCTAGTTTATCTTGTAGAGCAACATGAAAAAAGGATATGTATGATTCATGCAACTTTTTGTTAGTTATGCACATGATTTGTTAAACAACAAATTTGTTGAAAAAAAGAGGACTATTTGAAACACACAATGGCAAACCCTTTTGGCCATTATTTTAGAGGTGGCTATAAAAAGGCAATTTATAGCAAAGAATATGCAATGGATGCAAAATAATTATTTTTTTTACATACAAACTAGATCTTCTTGTTCCCACAACATACATCACTACCACACTATATACCCACTTTGGACTAAAATGCATAAATAAAAACTCCCTGCACATACAGATACTAGTTTTAATTTTAAGAGAAATTGTGTTCAGAAAGATGCTTAGATTCTACATTTTCAAGTACTTTTGTCCTCCCCACACAATGTGTGGTGCCAATCTGAAGAGGTTATAGTCTCCAATGGAAAAACACTGTTTCCTCTGAGTATTAAAGCTCTTACTGCTTTAGATTTTGTTTCAAGAATAAAGGTAGAACCCCAATTTTCCAAAGTAGGAAATCCTAACTCCTATTGATTGTATGGTGTGACAATAAAAAGAAATTGTTTGAGGGCTTTAAGGTTAACCAATTATACTTTATTCACTTGAGAACATGGGATGTGTATTTAGCTATTTTTGTATTTTACAAGGGCATAAAAGCCCCATAAAAGTAATAATCCATGCCTTTAAAGTTGTCCAGTCCACAAGAGGTGTCCACCTTGGAACTAACTTGTTAGTCAACTTTTAGCGACACTTACATGCTTACTATGCTCTGGGCAGGTGTTGAAAGAATAATCTTAGGGGTCATCAGGCAGAAAATTAGTTTTGTCTGTCATAGAAGCCGACGGTATAGTTCTGACAAAAGCCCAGAGCAAGTGCTACCCTTTAGACTGGGCAGAATTAACCCTCTTCTGGTGCACATAAAAAAATACACAACCTTCTAAAACATACAGTGTCTGCAACTTGTAAATGTTAAATATGCATGTATATCCAAAAGTGGACAAGACCAATGGGCAATGCTGCACAAACCAATGAGTCACAAAAAAATTAACTGCAATTGTTTTCCATAATCCAATTTGACATGAAACTCGTTAGATTTCTTATATACTACCAACACTGTTAAATGTTGTATAATGCTGTATAATTTTCTGGAAGTGTCCAAGAAGCACTTACCTTATATATATATATATAGAACAAGGCAAAAGACGCAGCACAGACTTATAAAATCAAGAAAGCAGAGCTGCACCATTGCAGATGGACCTTGCAGCAGTTCTTGTGTGAATGTTACATAAATTTTAATAAATCACTGTAAAACATACACAAAGTTAAAAGGGAATAAATTACAACAATTACATAAATAAAATTTTTACATGGCACAGGTAGAAATATTTGGCACTTTTAATTCAAGTAATAAGTACAGAAAATATGGGGCTTCCTTATAATCTGTGTTAAGTCCTTCACATCTTACATTAGTTGTTTTTCTGTTGCGTATATATATATATATATATATATATATATATATATATATATATATATATATATATATATATATATATATATATATATATATATATATATATAATTTAGATAATCTTTTAAAGTTCATCTTTTCTTAATTTAGCACCTATACATGACAACTGCAAAATGCAATAACTGGGTATTTACAGTTCTATTGTTTGTAACATGCCAATGTCCAAATGACATCAAAAGAGGTGCAAGGATCTAACCAGTAATGCACATCAGTTGGGAGTAATGACCGTCCGGCATTGTGAGACTAGGCAGTGTTATTCCAACGGCACAATACGGCATGGAATGTTTACAAAAATAAATAGAAAAATAAGTTAAATCAATAAATTAAATCAGCAAATGAGAAAATGTCTTAAGTATACAAAAGCAACAGTAAAAAAATAAATACATTAAAAAAAAAAACACAGACATTTGACCCAAAACAGCATTTCCAGCTGGGTGAAGTTACAGTCGTCCCCTTTAATGTCTTTCTGGTCCTTGCAGTACAGCTGGAGCAAGGAGTGCTTTTGTTTTTACTAAAACATTGTCCCAGTTGCCCAAGATGCTAAATTTCACATTCTTAAAAACAGAAATACTTCTCTCAGGAGGGATGTTATATAAGTAGATGTAGTGTGATACAAAAGACCAGGATGCACTCACACAAGAAGAGAGAAAAGCCAAAACAGAGCAGCACAGATGGCTTTTGAAAAGATAAAGGCAATGGATATACAGCTGTTACAGTGGTAAGTCTGTGCTGTTGTGTCTGGTCTTTCTAGAGGTGCCATCATCCCGTGGCAGTGCTCTCTGCAGGCTGGACATGGCTGCTGTCTTTTTCAGGTCGATAACAGCATAAGAGTCAGCACGGCGGACTTGGCGATTCGGAGCCGGGGTGCAAGTGATCTGCGGGATTGGACGTGCTTTCCCTTCATTCTTCCCTTCTAGTTCCACCTGAATGTAGTTAAGTTGTCTCTGCTCAGTATGTGGTCTTCGGAAGTCAAAGTTAAACACATTCGATGGGCAGCTTCGCCGGGGTTGGCAGTCTGGCCGGTGATGGTGGTGGTAACCCCCACATGCTGTTGTACTCTCAGCATTCATGTAGTTTTGCACAGGATCATCATGGTAGCCATTGAGTGAAGGTGTCATAGCATCAGCCGAGTCCTCCTCTTCATCATCATCCTCCTCTTCATCTTGGTGCAGAGATTGGCACTCCCACACAGGTGGGAGTGGTGGCAGATTCTCATAATGTAGCATTGCTGTCCTCCGATGAGAGCAGCTGCTAAAAGGTACTCCATCGGCTGACAGTTTCAGGCCCCTATTGGTGCCCCCCCGTCGTAGAGCTATACTTCCCGGTGGTATTAAGCCATTGATGTTCTCATAGGCACATTTCTGCGTGCGCCACTGATCTTTACACTCATTATTATTATTATGAAGTGGCAAAGGCTCTCTCTCAACACTGCAAATATGGCCCTGGCAATCCCTGTGATGTTGACAGAAGCTGTCTCCCCTCATTGGCATTCGCCTGTAAGCAGGAGCTGGTCCTAGAACAAACTTTACTTCTCCTGGTTGAAGATACACCTGGGGGTTCCTTTCTTCCATGGAACAGCTTGGACCAAGCCTGTGTCTTGGTGGGTCATGGTATGGCGCATGCGCCTCAGGCAAAGAATGCACACAATGACGGCCTCCCAATTCTTCTTCCCCTCCACTGGCTGTATTCACATATGTGTGAGACTGTTAGAAGAGAAAAAGGAAGAGATGCATTACAGAATTCTTTTTTTTAGTAATCAGGTTGTATGTTACAATAAAACCCAAAAAATACATCAGTGGTTCCCAAACTGAATTGATTGAGAAAAGACTATTTTTTTCTTTTTACTTTAGTATGTTTACCCCCCAAAAAGTTATATTGTACTGTCATAAATGTGAATGCAAGTCACACTGTGAATTCATTTTGGAGATCATTGCATGTTTATCAGTGTGATTGTGTTAAAACAGAATATATTGAATTTTTAGTTATCCTTTGCTGTTTATTGTTTGCTTGTATCCATAAAGTTTTCATTGCAGAGCAACCCCACATTTTTTAAATAACATTTTTATTGCTGTATATTAAATTGCTGTATATTGCAAACTTTGAGATGATAATATTCTTGTGCTGGTTTTTTTTTATAATAACACTCCATATAACTATATATATTGTTTACTGGTGTTCTCAAGAGACATAGATGTCAATAAATATTTTCATGAAATAAAAGATTTGGAATGTTTAGGAAAACTCAAGGTATCATTTTTCAAAGTAAACTAAAACTTCATGCATGGAAATTACAACAAAAAAGGCGCATAGATAACACAGTTGCAATTTTAAAAATTGTTTCCTAGAATGGTTTAGTCATGTACATGGACTACATAACTGGGGAATTATTTGTTGGAGAGAACAAAAATGTTGCTGTAAAACACCTATAAATGCATAACATGTCAGAAAAGGAAAACACACCTGATCCTCCGGTGTAATCAAACCACGACCTGCGTCCTCCCCAACAGAAGGATGTCTGACATTTCCCATTGATGGATGACGAGCAGATGGGTAGTTGGGCCCATCATGAGGAAAACTATGGAATCCATTTGGGAACCCTGTATACCCCAAACCTACAGAAATAAGGGATGAATGTTTAGCATGACATTTCAACTTGCCACATCCTAGCTGCCTATACAATTGCAATGTTTTTCAGGTGCCCAACAGGTCACCTCTGTCAATTAACCTATTTTTGGAAAAAATTACTTGCTTCTAGTATAGGTATTGCATTTATGACCCAAGAGTGCATTGACTGGAAAAGCAGTATCCCACAGATTTAAAAAAACAACTTTTAATTTTTGACTAACTTGTTTTTTTTCTCTAATAATTAGGCAGTACCTTCTAATTGAAGTAGCCCATAAGCCTATGCTCAAATTACTTTTTCTCTTCCACTGCTATCCTGCAGAAAATGGCAGTTGTTGGAACACCAGCGTCCACCTGTCTCTGCTTCTGATGCAATTAAATGTAAAGCACCCTAGCTGATGCACACTAAGTGACAGCATGTATACACACCAAAAAGTGTTTTTGTTGTCAAATTGTGCCCCAGTTTGAGTTTTTCACAGTTTCAGGAACTGGTCCTCAAAGCACTTTGCTGCACATTAGACAATTTTCTAGGTGCAATAAGAGGATGGCATAATAATTTAATACAATATATTTATATAGACATACTGACAGAATGGAAGAAAAACAAGCACATTGTCAGTTACCTGGTAACTAATTACTTCCATGTGCAAAGTGATTAATCATTAATTTCTTGAAGTTCTACCATGCCCAGGAACCCAGCCTCCTCTAAAAAAACATGCTGGTAAATTAACTGTCTCATGATAAATTTGGCCATAGTGTGTGAATGTGATAGGGACCATATGCTGTGCTGGTGCGTTAACTGATGAACAATCTCTCTTAAGCATGGTTTGTTTAGTATTTAGTGTCAGTGCTATACATTTTCAGTCCTCCTACAAATCAACCCCTTCCTTATTTGACTAACTCATTCTCCCAATGTCTCTCATATTTTTAGCACCCTGAAAACACTTTGTGCATGGAGTAGCTTTGTTGGATGCTACTACAAAGAAATACATCCTGATGGAGGAATCATGCACTAGTTAAATCCTCCTTAACATTGTCCAGTTAAGTATATCCTGTCAAGCAACAGTCTTTAATGAAAGAAGAAACTCTTACCAAGTGTGCAGAATAGTATGAATCTGATTCCGACTACAAAGCATCTGATATTTCAGAGCATGCACAGAAAAACAAACATTTTCAAACTGTGAGACAATTTGCGGGTGGCCTTCATTTTTTATTATCTATGGTTTGGTTTTTAGATGGGCCCCATTTTGAGAGCTGGAAAGAATTAGAAAATAAGGCAAAACATTTAAAAATTATAAAAGTAGAAGAAAAAGTAAAGGCCAATTAAAAATGTACTTAGAATAAGCAATTCTAGAACATATTAAAAGTTAACATAAGGGTGAACGGGTGGTGGACCCATAGGGGTGCTATATGGGTCCACCACCCCTATATAGGTCCACCACATCTTCATATTTCCATGCAGGAATGTGCTTACTACTCAGGTATATCTAGGGAGTTGTGCTTGTTGTGGAGACATCCATCTATGATGCATTTGAGTGACCAAACTCCCAGTGATATCACTGACTTATTGCTTCTTTTTAATTGGCTGTGGTCAGGCAGCATAAAAAGATTAGAAGCGTATACAAGACTCAAGACAAGAGCCACACACACAGAAAGGTATAGTAGAAAATAAAAACAAAAAGGTATAATGTGCTTTTAAATTAATTTGTACAGAGGTGCCCAAGATATATTTTCGGTGATGGGCCAATATGTCTTATATACCTCCTGGGGCCTGTGGGGTACGCAACAGATCCATCTCCCCAGGGTGACCAGTTCTGGTAATAATTACAGGTTCTTCCACAACACTGATGCTGTTTCGCTGCATTAGCTCCTGCAGCAAGTTAAAGATTTCTTCTGCCCTTGAGCACTTGAATGCAAAGATCCCTGGAGAAAGATAAGATACTAATTTAGAGGCATTATGTTCTGTATTGGAACAGTTTTCTATAATTTGTTGTGTGACAATTTAGACCACAACAGTGGCAGATGATATTTAGGCGGTCATTTAAAAAAAAAAAAAAATTCTCATATTTTATAAGAAACAAACTCAACCTAACTTCCATGAATCTGGCTAATAAAATAGTAATTAAACTCAAAAAATTAAATAGAAAAAACTCAAAAGATTCAAGTTTTAGGAATATCTCAAATTCTTCAGGTTTCTATGCTTAAATACTTTTTTCAAGTTAAAAAAAGCTCTCACATACCATGAATTTGAGTTTTTGAGAGAAAAGCTGTCAAACACCCAAAAATCACGATGACGGAAACCATGTTTAAATTGCAGGGCAGAGACCTCTGCCACTGACTTTTGAATTCATCAGGTTTTAGCTGGAGTATTTTCAGATTCTGATTTTTTGCTGCTTCGGGGCATAATAAATCTCTAAAAAATTGAGGCGGGTTTTCGTGAAAAAAACATTTTTAGAGAAAACAAAACTCAACTTTCAATAAGTGGACCCTTAATGTTGATGTACCTCAAATGTAAAATTACAAGCCACATATACCCTTAATGGGACTACATTAGTCAAATTAATGATGGAAATTGAACTAATGTTACTTGTAAATAATAACTAGTCAATGCTAGTCAGCAGCTGTGTTGAATGGATTACAGCTTCTTGGAAGAAGAGGGTCGTTCTTCCCCTTTACAAAGAAATGGTAAGGCCCCATGTTAAATGTGCAGAGCAGTTTTGGTCTCCAGCACTTAAGACAGCTTCTAAAAAGTATGTAAAGTTTTTGTTATGAAGAAAGATTGGCCAAGCTCGGATTGTTTATACTGGGAAAGAGGAGATTTTGGGGAGATATATACTATGCATAAATATATAAGGGGGGCATATAAATTCTGTTTTATTTATAAGTTTGTTCTTCTAGCAGAGATGACACCATCCATTAAGATTACAAAAAACAAGGTTCCATCTTAATATTGGGATTTCTTTTATACTGAGAGGTGTGACATGTAATTCTCTCCCTGAAGTGGTTTTACTGGTAGATACATTAGATAGCTGCAAGAATGGGTTGAATGGCTTTTTAGCAAGAAAATAAAGGGTCATTAAAATATCTCTTGGTACTAATCTTCCACTAATTCAGTATTTTATATGAATAAGTAAATAAGTTATTTATTATTAGTATATTATTTACACATATTTAAAAATGGCTTGAACAAAAAACTGTCTCATCAACATCAGCCCATTCAGTGGGTTGGTGAGTTTCAATATCTGGGCATTTCCTTTTCTAAAAACATCTGTGGATGCAATATCTGTGGAACAACCTGCACCCTAGTTTAGATAAATATAAAATACTGCTGCACTTTAATAATGCAGATCTCAAGGAGTACAGTTTGTTGATGATTTGTTTGTAGATGGGATATTCAAACCCTTTGATCACATCAGGGCTGATTTGACATAACTCCAACGTGCGGCTTCTTACTACTGTCCCAATCTCCAGTCACCAGTGGAAAACATACTGGACTACTTGGCAAATGTATGTGGAACCCACCCTCTTTCATGGATCTACTCCATTCTGCTTAAAAACAGAAAACACACTGTAGGTAACTTTAGAAACAAATGGGAACTCGGTTTCCCAGACTTAGATGACCAGGACTGGGAAGAAGCCCTAGAAGCCTCTAGCCTTGTATCATTTAATGCCAAGAATAGATTAACCAAAAACAAATCCTACACCAGGCCTATATTATCCCTGTTCGTATGTGTAAAGTCAACATGATTACACACTAATATCAATACAAGAATCACTGTTTTATCATGTAAATGTATTGCTCTTAAATGGCTTACAGGTGACCCTCCTACTACTGGGGTGTGGAAAAACCTTCTGCAGAAGGAGGACACCCCACGCTACGACCAATATTTTACTGTTATATACCACTGCAACTCACAGTATGATGAGTTTTTTTCCTTCACCTAAATATGTAAAAATGTGTAGAAGAGTGGTTCTATTTGAAAAATAGGGATGCAGCGAATCCAGGATTCGGTTCGGGATTCGGCCTTTTTCAACAGGATTCGGCCAATCCTTCTGTCTGGCAAAACCAAATCCTAATCTGCATATGCAAATTAAGGCCAGGGAGGGAAATCACGTGATTTGCATATGCAAATTAGGGTTTGGTATCGGCCGAATCCAAAATAGTGGATGCGGTACTTAATGGGATTTTTTTGTTAAATTGATGTTTTTTCTTTCTGGCAGAGATCTAAATATAATTAAAATACACAAGGCAGGAACAATTATTTAAAGTCTTTTTACACTGCCGGAGAGTTCAATGACTGAAGTACTTAGAGTACAAAAAAAAAAAAAAGAACAAGATTATCATGCTAAAACAGAGGATTGCCGGGTCAAGTCCCATTGCCAGCTAAAGCCCCACTGATCACTTCCCTCACTGTACACTAGACAGGTGTCTCTGTTGCCTACCATTTATTCCGGCCCTAAGACAGAGCATACAAAAGAGATGTAAAAAAAGTATTTGTACTCTTCCCAGCATGGAAAGCCCTGATCAATATTTTTGTATTCAGACAGCATTTTCTAATTCCACACAGCCATCAACAAAATTCTAATAAAAATTGCAATCTATTTTGTTTGAGGGCCCAATGTTGTGCCTTTTTGTGGCTTGGGCTCTACACCTGTGATCTAACTTAGTTTTGTGGCATGCAGGTTTTCCTCTTCAGGTGCCCATGTCATCAGTGACCCAGTTCATCTTACATCTATAAGCCAAAAGCAGAACAAACATTCTGTTTACCAAAGGGACCCGCATAAAGCAATAAATAGCTGTCTGTTCTCAAGTGCTTTTCTTTCATTTGAACTAATGGCTTCAAAGCTCAAAGTTCCCATTTTAGAGCAAGCATTTGCAAGCTCACTGACTATGTATAAGCCTACACATACAGAACAGCTTTCCGAGACTTTTTCATATTCCAAGATGACTTTGGTAATCCAACACTTAGAATTGTATGATTTTTTCACATTGTTTTCATGAAACGCTCAATTTTTTCAGGCTTTTCCCCCTAAAAAGCCCAAATTTTGTGATTATTGTCCAAAAAGCCAGAAATAGTCTGCTTTTCAGGCTAATTCCAGCGCAGACCAGAGAAACTTCCAAATAGGTGTGAGACCTCTTCCACTGACCAACATACAACCTAGGCAGGTCTGACAAGGCAAATTTTAAGATTCAGACTTTTTGCAGCCTTGGGGTATAATAAATCTCAGAAAAAAATTTCCCACTAAAATTTTTTTTGCGTTTTTGGAATAAATAACCCCCTAAGTCTATCTTAAGACTCTTGCAAGAATATTTCTTTTGACACTTACAAAACTCCAACTCCATCTAACTCCATCCATTTCTACATAGAAATGTTTTTTTTATTTAGAAATGAAAATAAAATTGATAGGACAGCGGATATATATACGTAACCCTTTTTAAATACCTGTATTCTATAACACACATTTACACAGTAAAAATTTTAATTAGAGGATGAACACATATATTCAAGTCGAGTTAGATGAAGATTCTTAGGGGGATGACCTGTCTGATAACCCCAGAGTTAACATGAAAAAGGCAAACTGCATCCACAAAATAGGTTCTGATCTATAAATAAATATATACTTTATACATTCTTTAGTATTCTCTTTTTCCCTTTACCAAAGCTTGATATATTCACTGTCAATCATTGTCTAACAATGCAATATTCCATGCTTTAATCAATTAGATAAGGGCACATAGGATATGCAAATTTAAAGGAAAACTATACCCCCAAAATGAATACTTGAGCAACAGATTTATATCAAATTAAGTGGCATATTAAAGAATCTTACCAAACTGTTATATATATTTAAGTAAATATTGCCCTTTTATTTCTCTTGCCTTGAACCACCATTTCGTGATGGTCTGTGTGGTGCCTCAGAGATCACCTGACCAAAAATATTTCAACTCTAACAGGAAGAAGTGTGGAAGCAAAGTTGGCTCTTGTGACATTACTTTACAGTTTGTTTGGTATGTTCGTGTGCACCGTTGAATCATACGATTCCAGGAGGCTGTCCTTATTTTTTAAAATGGATATTTTCTTTATTATGGCACATGCCACTAAAAAAGTATATTATTATAAAAATGGTTTATTTACATGAAGCAGGGTTTTACATTTGAGTTGTTTTATGCAATATCTTTTTATAGAGACCTACATTGTTCGGGGGGTATAGTTTTCCTTTAAAGTAGATTATGTTTAGTCCTAAAAACCATAATATTTCATTTACAAATCACATGGGGTGTAGGTATTTGATGTGTTTAATTTTTTTAAAAAAAAACATACCTTGACCAGTCTGGCACCTTCTCCCACTTTCAAAGGAAAAAAGGTTAGAGTCATATCCATAACGCCGTAAACAGAGGTATGGCCATCTCACAGCATCACGCTTTCGGGTGTAAAGGACCAGTTCAGTTTGTGTTAGTTCCATGACCCCTGAACCCAACTCTGTTCCCTCATCATCCACATTGGTGACCTGTCAAGACAAAATTACTCATAGCTGCATAACACAGTAACCTAATGGCTGAAGTTGCAAAAAGTCAATACAACAGCTGTACAACATTTTTCAAATATACACTGATTAAAAAATTTAATTGTTGAAAGTATTATCTTTCTGTCCCTTGCTAGTTCACTGCTTGGTAGTTTTGACGACAAGTTCCACTTTTTCAGTGATGCAGGCAGAACCAGCATAGATAATACATCTAAAATAAAGTGCATTTATGAATAGCTATAACATCTGTTAATATTGTTTTGAAATGTGTAATTAATATACAGGTATGGAATCTGTTTGGATACCCATTATCCAGAAAGTTCTTAATTACAGAAAGGCAGCCTCCCATAGACTCCATTATAATCAAACAATCAAAATTTAAAAAAATTATTTTCTTTTTCTCAGTAATAAAAAAACAGTACCATGTACATGATCCAAATGAATATTGGGAGCAAAACCAGCTTATTGGGTTTATTTAATTTTCTCGTTAGTCTTAAGGTACAAAGATCCAAATTACGGAAAGATCCATTATCTGGATAACCTCAGCTCCTGGGCATTCTGGATATATATTGGCAAGTTATTAAAAATTAAAGTAACTGTTATTATGCAATATAATATGTGTCTACAACCCCTTTCAGCAGAATCTTAGCTGGTACATTTACCTTAAATTTTGTGGGATGATTGTCTGGGAGACCATCTCGGCAACTGCAGCAGCTTCCCATGATATCAGCACATCAGGTGACTTCTTAAAGAAAAAAATAATTAATTTCAATCTAACATGGAAGACAACCTCAGAAAAACTGGACAATGCAAAAGTTCTAACAATTTTTTTTTATTCCTGTTCAATTAGGTTTTATGATCTAACTCACTGACTCCTAGCAGGGGCTTGACCTGACATTTTAAAGCCATTTGAAAAATCCTGTTAGCAGAGGATTGCCCATGGGATCAGCCCATGGGCTATATAAAAACAATTATATAAAAGACATGGAAATATGTGTAACTATAGATCACAGTTTTGGCTAACTAACTATATTAGAAACATTTTTTTTTATTTTGCACAGCCTATTTATCCAGTTTGTATTTTCACCCTGAACAATTCCTTTAAAGAATGTTTTTTTCACTAACTGTTAGAGCATTACTGTTGAATTCTCTACCCTTCTGTCTCAAGAGCATTAGAATTGAAGGACTGATTTAAGGCTTACAGTTGGTGTTTCAATTCAACCCACTAGTGTTTGGTGGGGTTGAGATCAGGGCTCTGGGGAAACCAGTCAAGCTACTCTACTCCCATACAACATCAATGTTGTATGAAATTTGCTTTGTGTATTAAAACTCTTTTCTACAAATTCTACAATTGCCATTACCATGTTGGGAGTTAAAAAAAGCCATGCTCATGATAGTTCTTGTGCTAGGTTTTCTTCAAGAGACAGTTTGAAACTCATGCATTGAATATTTCAGATAACTATATAAAATGTTAGAGGAGGTGTCTAGATACTTTTCTTCAATCAGGTACCACCAAAATGAGTAAGTTGTTCTTTATTGTAAAAATCTGGAATATTTCACTGCCAGGAACTTCTAGTTGACCTCCCTACTATTGACTTGAGCATTGGGGCATTAGAACATAACTATTAAACAGGTCATTTACATTTAAAGGAGCATTATTCCCTCTTTTTCAACAGGAGTTCAATTAATAAGGCTTGTGATAAATATACTTTGTTGATTCTTGAGTGAAACAGGGCAAACAGGTAGATTGAAACTAGTCCTTTATGCAGGGTGATTATTTTTGCACTGGGATTCTTAACTTGATGACCACAAAGTATCAAAGTACAGGTGGGCAATCGGAAGGGTTAAACAGAAACCAGATGAAGATACAAGTGCACATGCAGAGGTTTCTTAAGAAAGTAAGTTAGGTTGAAAAAAACACACACTTCATTATCTATATCAAATTTGCACAATTGCTAACTAATCAATTGCTAACGTATCAAATACAAAAATAAATTATGTGCATTTTTCTTTACATAGCGTTACTAATGCATGGAGTCTTGTACATTAAACAATATATTAGTAAAGCAGATGGGAATACAACAGAATCAATCAATCCTGTGACCAGACAGAGCAAGAATGACAGAAATGAATTCAAAACTGAAAGTGCAAGCTAAAGAACACTATCACTCAGTAAACACACACCACCTCATCAAGCCCCTGCTCCATAAACTAGAAAAAAAACAAACACTATAGTTAAAAAATATGTAAAGCTTAGTCTACAGGGGCACTTAATAGAGTATCAAAGCTTTATGTATTTATGATGTGTACTTAAAAAATTATATATTATGCTATAACATGATACAGTTTGTTGGCTCAATGCTAAATGTAAAATTTCAAGAAAAATAGGTAATTAAAAATTATGGGTGTGGCACACAAAGAGGCAGATTTATTAAGAGAAATTGGAAATTAGAATTTTCTTTATGGATTAAATTGAAAATTAGAATATGGATTTTCTTTATGGTCAAAAAAAATTCTAATTTGATTTTCGAGATTTATCATTCTCTGACCCTTTAAGCATTTAATTAAACTATTTGCCACCTAAAACCTGCCAAATTACTGTTGAAGCCAATGGCAGAGGTCCAGAGATAAATTTGTAAAAAATTTAAAATCGAGATTGATCGAATGGATCCGAATTTTCAGGTTGTTTTAATTTGTCCGAGTTTTAAAAATTTTATTTTATTAATAAATATACCCCAAGTTGAATTTCAAATTAATTCTAATTTAAAGGGGAATTCAACCCCTCCAGGACTAAACCCCTCCCCGCCACCACCCTGTAAGCCCCCTTCCCTCCTCCCCCAGGGGGGTTGAATTCCCCTTTAAGGAAGTTTATTAAAAAAAATCCTCACATGAACTTGAAATTCAACACTTGATAAATGAGCCTCATAGGGTTAGACATACCAGCAACACAGCAGATTTTATTTTGAATTTAGTTCTTCCAAATGCCTTTGTTATAGATTTGTATTACCTTGGTTTAGCCATTAATGACAAACCAGATGTGTGAATTTTAAGGGCTACCTGCCCTACTTTGCTCCCACATTCTTTCCTGGTGTTGGATGTCTCAGTGCCAGTGATGATGCCAAAAGTGCCATGGCACATTTGTCACCCTGTGTGTCACCTATAAAATGAAAAAAATACAAGCACTGAATATATGCATGTGATAAACATTTTAATTTCAAGATATAACACATTATGTAGGTTATACTAAATGATACAAAGTCTACTTCACTATGAACTGCATTAACCTTAAATTGATCTTCTTGTACAATAAACACCTCCTTATATTAAAGAGAAAGACAGCAATTGGGAAAGAAAATGACTTTATGCAAAGCATATTATAGGGTTTATTTTCTATTAGAAGGGCAAGAGTTATGAGCATTGATTGATGCAATACACATTGAGCTTGAGTCTGGTGCAGCTGCAGAGCTCATGTGCTGGTTGCACCTTTGACAGCACATCTAATGCAAACAGAATGTAGTGCTCTGTGAGCCATGCATTAAGCACAGAGATCTAGATGCACCCTGCATTTACAGGAGTGTTATTTGAGTTTATTGGAAATGACATGCCCTAAGCAGCTTTAAAAAGAACAACCTAACGTGCCTGGCTCTCTTTGTACCTATTCCTTTGCACTTTCCCCACTGTGATGGGGAGTCATTCATTGCAGAAGGGGGGGGGGGAGTAAGGACCAACATACATTCATAATGGTTAGGCCTTTAGAAGGAAAAAAAATGTAAATATTCTTTTTTAACTTAAAAATGCTGCAAAACACACGTACAAGTCAAGCACTATTTATGTGGTTTGGGTTGAACTTAGATGCATTGCCCTTTTATAATCATGGGTTATCCTTTATTTTGTTTTTCGCCCATTGGTCCTTATTTTGAGGATGCTGTTTGTCATCTTTACCCAGCGGAAGCTTCTGGATTTTCCATTTCGCCCAACAGCGCCGCTTTTCGCGTGACAGCTCCGATTTTCTTAAAACGTCGACAGCCCCGGATCGCAGCTTAAACGTCCCGCAACGCCGTTAATATCCAGCTCCTTGGCTCCAGCCGGACAGCTATAATCTCGACGTCACATGTTTCATCTCGCGAGATGATGACGGCACGACTTCACGTATATAAGCGCAGTGACGCGCCACCTTTGGGGAGTAACGAAGTGTTACTGTGTTTGCTTGTTGGTTATAATTGTGAATGCATTGTAATCCGCACAGAGCACCACAGGCCGCGGACGTGTGCTTACAGTGTTTTTTTATGTCTGTTTTAGCTCCAGGTTTTTGTCAGGGAACAAAAAAACTAGTTTTTAAGCTTTGGTTGTTATGAAAATCCTCTAGAAATAGACCCTCAGCTCCCATTATTTAGTCAAAAGTTATTTATATTGCTTGTTCAGAGCTTTAACTTTTTCAGTCAGGGCCTCTTCTCCCAAATTGACTAACTGACTCTGGTAGCAGAAGTAATTAATGATAATTTTGAAAGTAATAACTGTCCAACACTTTTTTTTAGTTCAATTGTGCTTAGATAATTCATGAAGAATAAAGACTTTTTTTAATTTTCTTTTTCTGTTTTTCTAATATTACATAGTGACAGTATGTTGGGGTGAAAAATGACATGGGCCCATTAGGATTGATGTTTTATGTCTGTAGTGTATATAACCTGCCTAACTGCTAGTTGAGCCAGAGGAGGACAGGAAACAACTCCCTGAAGTCTCCCCAATTTGCCTTAGAGGGGGGGAAATTCCTTCCTGACTCCAAAATGGCAATCGGACTAGTCCCTGAATCAACTTGTACTATGAGCTATCTTCGCTAACCCTGTATTCCCTCACTTGCTAAAAAGCCATCCAACTCTCTCTTAAAGCTTTCTAATTTATCAGCCAATATGACAGGTTCAGGGAGAAAATTCCACATCTTTGCAGCTCTCACTATAAACCCCCTTTGTGAATATTTTGACAGAACTTCCTTTCTTCTGATTGAAATCAGTGCACTCGTGTCAGCTGGATAGACCTTCTGGTAAATAATACTTTAGAGAGATTATTATATGATCCCCTTACATAACTACATAATTATCCTATCTCCCCATTAAGCACCTCTTCTTCATTGTAAACAACCCCAACTCAGCCAGTATTTCATCATAGGTGAGATTTTAACCAACTTACCCTTCTCCAGACCCTCTCCAATTCAATAATATCCTGTTTCAGCAGTGGAGACCAAAACTGCATAGCATTTTGTAGAGGGGGCCTTACCAGAGCTCTGTAGAGAGGAAGAATAACTCCTCCCTGGAACCTATGCCCCTTTTAACACAACTCAATACCTTGTTTGCCCTTGCAGCTGCTGACTGGCATTATTATCTACATGGACTCTGAGGTCCTTTTCCATTATGGCTTTGCCTAGTTCAGTCCCATTAATTGTATAAGTAGTTTGTATATCTTTACATCTCAGGTGCATGACTTTACATTTACCAACATAGAATATCATCTGCCACTTAGTTGCCCAGAATGGCAGTTTGTCAGTATGTAAGTATGCCACATCCTGAATAAAAATAATTGGGCTGTATAGTTTTGTGTCATCTGCAAACATCGATAAATTACTTACAATACTTTCCCCAAAGTCACTAAGAACCTTACTCCAAGTAGAGAATGCACCATTTACAACCACCATATGTACACAATCCTATAGCCAGTTTTCTGTCCATGTGCCAAGGACTTCATTATCCCTTTCGCTGCCAGCCATTTTGTCCTAAATGCGAACATCTACTGCCAAGCAGTTTCGCTGCCAGCCATTTTGTCCTAAATGCGAACATCTACTGCCAAGCAGTTTTTAG
>CM044434.1:56886843-56898857 GCA_024363595.1 Xenopus borealis | reverse complement strand
TAAAAGTACCATTTTCTTGCTGGTTCATACTCACTATATAAAACATGGCCACCTTATGGAGCATAGCTTGCTGTGTGGATTGCTTGAGAGTCCACTACTGTGTCTGTTGTGAAATACGTGGGGGCCACCACTGTATTTGTCATGAAATGCTTGCAGCACACTGTGTGTCTGTTGTCCCAGGCATGTAAATAAGGTATTTTCAGTGTGCCTACAAAGTAGGGGTGGCTGACATTTTCACTACAGCAATATACACAGCAGTTAATTATGTCTTTTCCATTTTTTCAAATGTTGGGCTGTATGCTATATTTTTATATAAACATTATTTGTTTCTTTCACTTCACTGAAACACAAATGTTAATCAATTTGCTGTTTACACATCAGAGACAATGTTCACTTAATATCTCTGTAGCAGCGAGAACTTTACCCCCAAAACGCTAAATATAAAGCCCTTAGATATCTCTGTTATTGTTAAAAGATTAAATTCTCTTGGCGAGGGCATTGATTTGGCTGATTTAGAAATAAACAGCAACAAAGCTTTTTTTACCTTAGTACACAACAGTGCAAAATAGAGAGCATCTAACTGCTACAGAAAGACTAATGGCCTTGGCTGAAAGCTTTACTGTGTCCACAAAGGCTTTATTTTTTGCTATCTTAGCATCTGGGATCATCTCTGTCAGTTTAGCCCTGTCCACTCCTGATTTGATTGCATCTTTTAATTTCTGTAGCCATATTTTGGTGTCTTTAGATGCGGAAGCGATAGCCACTGCCAACTTGTAGGCTGCTCTACTTACAAGAAACAATTTCTTGGGCACAGCATATTGTCTATGTTTTATAGTGCCCTCTAGTGAGACGTTTGTCTGCCGGCAGTGTAGTACTTCTCGCAACTCTGTTCTGCTTAACACATGGATGGGGACAGAGAGAAGCTGAGAAATCAGTCGGGCAATACACCTGGCCAAAACAGCCAGGTAGTATATTATATATATAAGTATAGATAATTTAGGTTTTCACCTGATAGTACTGCCTGCTATACTATGTGCTGAATATATTGGGGCCCCCACTGCACACCCAGTAGATGACATGCTTCTCTTATTAGCTGGAGTGCTAATAAGTTGATTTCTCTCCACATTTAAAACCTCCCAAAACTCTTACACAACACTGTCATTACACAAGGCATTACACAACCTCACTGCTCTCATTTATGCTGCTTCAGCTGAAAACTCTGTTCCTCAAGTCTAAAGAGGTGGCCTCTAGTGCATTAATATTTTCTATTTTCTCTATCTGTATATAATGTCCTGTAATATACTTGTAAAGAATAATCATGACCCCTCGCAAGTGCTTTTTCTGCAAAAAAAAAAACGCCATACCTTGTTTTCATCCCTCAAGTGAAATGAGGTTTTGATTCAGTACTGGTGCTTCAGTGCAAGAGAGGCAGATGCACTGGTACAGAGTGAGGAGGTGATGGAAAGAAAAAATATGGTGGTGAGGGAACAGAAGTCTGCACTGGATACAGCAGTTAATTATGTCTCTCTTTCTGTTATTTAAATGTTAGAAGGTAGAGATTATCTCTGACCCTCTCAAACCATTCCATGGCAAAACACAATTCCAAGCTACTTTAACAGTCCCATAACCCTGTATTCCCTCACTAGCTAAAAAGCCATCCAACCCCTTCTTAAAGCTATTTAATGTATCAGCCTGTATAACTGATTGAGGGAGAGAATTCCACATCTTCACAGCTCTCACTGTAAAAAAAAAAACCCTTGTGAATATTTGGGTGGAACCTCTTCTAATCAGAATGGGTGACCTTGTGTCAGCTGGAAAGACCTACAGGTAAATAAAACATTAGGGAGATTATCATATGATCCCCTTATATATTTATACATAGTTATCATATCTCCCCTTAAGCGTCTCTTCTCAAGTGTGAACCTCCACAATTTGGCCAGTCTTTCATCATAGCTAAGATATTCCATACCTTTTACCAGCTTAGTTGCCCTTCTCTGTACCTTCTCTAATAAAATAATGTCCTGTTTGAGTGATGGAAACCAAAATTGTATGGCATATTCTAGATGGGGTCTTATAAGTGCTCTATAAAGCGGAAAAATGACCCCCTCCTCCTGTGAATCTATGCCCCTACAGCTCAAGACCTTATTTGCCCTTGATGCTGCTGACTGGCATTGCTTGCTACAGCCAAGTTTATCAGCTACAAGGACTCCAAGGTCCTTTTCCATAATGGATTTGCCTAGTGCAGTCCCATTAAGGGTATAAGTGGCTTGGCTATTTTTACATCCCAGGTGCATGACTTGACATTTATCAACATTGAATCTCATTTGCCACTTAGCTGCCCCGATTGCCAGTTTGCCAAGATCCTGTTGCAAAGATGCCACATCCTGGATAGAATTAATTTGGCTGGATATTTATGTGTCATCTGCAAACACTGATATAGTACTTACAATACCCTCCCCTAAGTCATCATTAATGAACAAGGTAAATAAAAGCGGACCCAATACCGAGCCCTGACGGAATCCACTAAGAACGTACGTTCCAAGTAGAGAACGTACCATTAACAACCAACCTCTGTACCCCATCCTGTAGCCAATTTCCTATCCATGTGCAACAACAGATCTTAGTTTAGAAAGCAGTCGTTTGTGTGGCACAGTATCAAATGCTTTGGCAAAATCCAAATAGATTACATCTACTGCTCCCCCACAGTCCAGCGTCTTACTTACCTCATCATAAAAAGCAATAAAATTTGCCTCTTTGAATCAACAGGGATAAATGTGCATTTATGATGGAACATGAGCATGAATATGTACATGCCAAACATACATACGAGCACAGACAGGATGCCATAGATTAACTTGCAAGCTTTCTGGCTGATCTGACCTCAATCACTACACTAATGCTCGACTTTTGGTATGAAGTATGATAGAAATTTCTGTGTGTATGTGACATTTTCTCCTGTATCATACACTGTTGTAACAAAGAAACATGAAATAATATGGAGAAATGACACAGCGACTGTGCTCAAATAACATCATTCAAGTGTAATCTGAAAGATTTGGATCCATCCCCTTTGCACTGTCACGTTTCCTATATGGCTTAGAAAGACAATTGTGCTTATAGCTACAGTATTTGTGTTTGTTATGACATTCACACTTGAAAGTGACTTGACTTATTTAGACCAAAACAGTTGTTGATTTGCTGCTTCCAGTATTGAGTGCTGCAAAATATGCTTTGTTTATATCAGGAAGAATATTGATCACATGGTAGAATAGCTTGCTTTACAGGTTGGCAACTGCTGAAACCTAAATCTCTAAATAGGGGATTTTGAAGGTACATGCTGAAATCAGCGAGGAGTTGACGTATCTTTATAAGAAATTGGCTCTACTAGATACTCTTGGAAGGCTGTAAGGGTGATATTTTTTTGCATACCAGCTACCTTGTATTAAGCTAAGCAACTCAAGCTAAACAGTATGAAAATATCTGCTTTTGCACCTGGCCTTATTGATTGTAAAGTAAGCTTATATATAAAGATGAAAGACTGAAAAGGTATCAAAAAATATAGATTTACATACAATAATACAACAGATAAAGAGGTAAAGAGGGTCCTGCTTCATAGACCTTACAGTTTAAATGGTGTTTTTCATACATCTTTTTGGAGCAAATGTAAAGTGGCAACAATTTACAAGTTTGTTAATTAATCCTCATTCACCAATTACACCTGAAATTCTTCTCTTATCTGACTGGCTGCTATCAGACCAGACAGACTTTTGCCTCAAATGACTACCAGTCAAAATTCCCTTCTGATGTGAGTTGTAGCTTGTTTAAACCTGTAAATTGTACAGTATCTGTAAGAACATGTAAATTTGCAGTCTGCAAATGCCTATATTCGATGAGTGCAACTCAGGCCAAATCCACAGGCCTAAATGTCTAGACACACCAGTTAGAGCTTTGAATAGCAGGGCATCATTACTTGCAGCAGCTCACGTTGTTCATGTTGTTGTTAATGACTATATTGTTTCACTCTGTCTGTGAGTGGGTTGTGAATAGGTGGCTAGACACACACAGTATTTCAGTGCATGTATGACAGAAGAGCCAACTTATATCGGAAAAATATTAGGGTATCCGTCAGATCCATGACTGGCCATATTGGAAAATTTATTAAGGTGCATTTGACATACCCAGAACAACGGCCAGTATTTACTGCTGTGAAAGGTCATCTTAAGCCTGCAGATACAGTGGGGGTGTATTTTAAGGGTGATAGGTGCCATTTAAGAAAACAAGCAACATAAAAAAAGGTAACTTTCTAGAAAAGATGTTATATTTTTGTACACATAAAATATGTGTCCCTAAATTTCAGAACACACCCTTGACAATTATTTTCAAGCTTTGCTGCCTCTTAAATCTTTCATGCTATTTATTTATTAAAATGGGTGTGGTGGTTTAATTAAATCACTTGAGGAATAGTTGTTTATACACAAGAAATAATTTGTTACTGTCTTTATTAAGATACATAAGAGGAATGTACAGGTGGGTGAATAAAGTGACATAGCTTGAGGGCCCCAGTGGAAAATTGTGAACTGTATAACCCTCCTTGACACTCTCCTTCATGCCGATACCACTACTAAATTCTTAATCCCAGATCCTCTATCCACCGATTATTATGGTTGCCACCTTTGCTGGTCCCGGAAAGCAGGCAGGGATGCAGGGCGGATGATGCAGCAGTGGGGGCAAGACCAGTGATGGTGGGACTGGTGACATTGGGGGTGGGACTTGCTGATCACTCATGTAATTTTTTTCTATGTTCCTTCCAAATACCAGGTGAAATCCAGGTGGCAGCCCTAACCCATATTCTTGAGACCAGTGGCTCACAGTGAGTCTAAATAGGGGTCATTTGGGGAAAAGCCTATGTGCCTCCCCCCACCTGCATTGACTAACAGATTTGAATCCCAGGGGCATTGAACATGTCTTTGAACATAGTTGCAATTGCGTCCTTTTTTTGAACTTTGCACACTCCTTTCAAAGGCCTAGTGTTTTCTTTGCCAAGGGTCCATCTTCTCCTGCTTGCTTGTGTGCACATGTGCCTGTTAAAGCACACATGGGTGGATTTTGGTGTGAAATTGCTTAATATAGCATATCTTTGGCAAAATTTCGGGAAAAATCCAGATAGAAGGGCTGCAATTTAATTGAAATGGAATTGGTGTAGCCCTACAGCATGCATTTCTGTGCTGATAACATCACCAATGGCCAGCAAGTCTAACACCCTATGGTCTAACTCTGTGTGCAATGGCCTGCTGATTTGATTTATAAACTCTTGCTTGCCCTGCCTCCTTCAGTGACAGCAGATTGGGTGGGTGTGTGGTGGCATACCCAGTTTGATGAAAGTAGGGAGAGGGCAGGTTAGGCTCTGGCAAGTGCTGTTTTGTTGACCTGCATATCATGCATAATGTACTCATGATGTGCTGGAGTGACATGAACAATTAGGCAACCCAGTCTAATGGTTTTTGGAACATATGAATTGCTTATGGAGCAAGGCTCTCTACACAAAGATGTTTACAAAATCATTGTAAACACAGTTGTAAAAGCCATAAGAGCCTTTAGACAGTTAAATCTGCCTTTGTACTCTAGTCATGCATGTTTTCATGTCCACAACATTGTGTTATGCATATAGCATATAGTTACCGTAAGACTTCAATATTTCCATCTCCAGCTACACTGGGTTTGGAAGCTGCAATGGCACATTTACTGCACCCATGGAAGCATTATTACCTAGAGGCACTCTGTCAAGTTGCCAAATTTTGAATAAATTATCACAGGGTCTTTACTATCCCATAGGTGTACTAATAGATGGCACACCCAACATCTATGACATGCTTAATGGTGATAATTATCACGCTGTTATTGCATGTTAAGCATCCTCTTTTCATAACCATAGGTTAGAGTCCTGCGCGGGTCCATTTTTTTGGGACCCATACCCGACCCGTACCCGCAATCCGCAACCCGCGACCCGCATTCTTACCCGCTTGGACCTTGACCCGACCCGTACCCGCAACCCGAGATCCGCAACCCGGACCCGCGACCCGCTGACCATCAAGAATCAGGAAGTGCTGTCATTGTAAACCGGAAGTGACATCATCGGAAGTAGCCGTGATCAGAAAAAAAAAAGGAGTAAAACAGGAAGTGCTTTCAATTTAAACCGGATGTGACATCATCAGAAGTAGAAATGCTGAGAAAAAGGAGTAAAAATCGCTATAGCGAGGATCCGCGACCCGACCCTCAACCCGCCAACCTGCAGAACCACCGGCCCGCTTCTATACCCGCACCCAGAAATTCTACGAGCAACCCGCAGGGTGGCCCCATAATTTGCGGGTACCTGACCCGCTGCAGGACTCTACCATAGGTTTAACAGTAAATGTATATTCAAAGCTGTGTAAAATGTTCTATGGCAGAAAGAAAACTGTGTAAAATGTGGTATAAAAAGTGCTAATTGTTACGATGTTTATTTTTCTAATCCATTATTTAATACTGCCCATCACTGTTTGTGAAATCAATAGCCAGTTAAAAGTGGGGAAATTTATGAGGTTGTGTTTTCATTTACTGAAATGTACATCATTATTGTACTCCACTTTGCTCCACTTGAGAATTATTGTAATGCATTAAAGGGATACTGTCATGAGAAAAAATGTTTATTTCAAAATGCATCAGTTAGTAGTGCCGCTCCAGCAGAATCATGCATTGAAATCCATTTCTTAAAAGAGCAAACAGTTTTGAAATCTGACAGTATCCCTTTAAAGTAAATGAAGCTGAGGAGGAATTCCTGAATGGAAAGTGGTTTAAAAATAGCATAACAAGTGTTGTAATTAATCAATGTGTATATATTTTTAAAGAGAAACTGATATCAGAAAATAACATTTTTTATCATCTATATTCGACAGATATTTCTCTAACGAGCCTACCACAAGGTATAGCAACCGTATTCAACAATTTTAATAAAAGAAAAAGAAGTAACACCTTGTTATGGCTCTTATTTCTATTTTATTTGTATAAAAAAACCCTTTGGATCGCCTCACCACCAATTTAATTGCAATCTGATCAGACTCAATTCATTAAAACATTAAAATATAAATTATAAAGTGCACGTGCTTTTCAAGTATAAATTCTATACTCCCACCCACACAGCTATTGTTAGTATGCAAATTTATGATTCTTTCCTCAATAGAATGATTCACATTAATTATAGCAAAGTAATTAATTTATTGCCGAATCTCCAATTTATATTTTAATGTTTTAATGAATTGAGTCTGATCAAGTCGCAATTAAATTGGTGGGGAGGTGATCCAAAGAGGTTTTTTATACAAATAAAATAGAAATAAGAACCATTACAAGGTGTTACTTCTTTTTCTTTTATTAAAATTTTTTTTATCAACTATTATAACACTGTCTTTGAATGCTATTTATAATTTTGCCATTAAAAGTATTTGCCTGATGCTTTTACATTACTTTTCTTACCCCCATGTACCTGTATGAGGGGGCAGCCATATTTGTACAGCAGTAGTCCATTAGCATTAGCATCTCTGACAGGCAGGGCCGGAACTAGGGGTAGGCAGAGTAGGCACGTGCCTAGGGCGCAAAGCTGGGGGGGGCACCAGGCACGCACCTTCTCTCCTACCCCCTAGTCCCTTTGTCTTTCATGCCAAAACTTTGTTTGCGACTGTGAGCTCGCTGCTTTTCGCGCATGCGCGCTCGCGGCTTTGTGCGGGCGACTGCTGACAGGTTAATAAGGGACAGTCAGGCTTGCAAAACAGTCAGGTGTTACAGTTACTTACAAAAGCAGATCTATCAAGGAAAAACATGACCTATAGGCAACTTTTAATGTAGATTGATATTTTGAAAAGAAAATGTTTAGTGTCAGTATCACTTTAAGTATGTATTTGCATTTACACCATAATTTTACTACATTAAAGTCAATGGACAAGCTGTTATGTTTTAAAAAGCAAAGTGTAATGGAAGATCTGTGAATGTAAAATTTTGATTATTTACTAAATAAACTGCACCCAGATATATGACTGAATTGAATAACGGATCTGTAAGGCTCCTCTCAGATATGTTGGATGTGACCTTCAGTGGAGCAAATATAACTGAGTCATCAACCTGAACATTAAAATCCCAAGGCAATTTGTGCCAGAAATTGTGGGCATGGCTTTTTGGAGGATCCCAATTATATTACTGCACATGTGTGCAAAGTCCTACTAATGTCACTGATTGCTCACTGTACATGTACACAGGCCTTTCCTTGGAACCAAATGCTCTCTGCACATTTCTAACTTAAAAGACTGGGAGTATGTCTTATAGTATAGGGTTCTAAATCAGCCAACTCCCAGGAAAACCAAGGGAATAATCATCTCTGATGTAAATACGTGTGTTTGATGTGTAATGGGCATTTATATTGCCACCATTTAAATATGAAGCTATAAAAGAGAAAACAGGTGCGAGATAAACAGAGGTAGTATAATTATAACCTAAACTGCTAAGCCAGTTATCTTTTGTCTTGTCCAGGTAATGCTTCCTGACTCCTGCACTATAATTAAACTCATCTGTTTATTTTTGGATATTCTTCTAAGTATTCTTGTATGTTCCCTCAATTATAATTATCTACACGTTATCATTCCTTGCAAATACTAAGGCTACTGCCACATGGGACTGTTATGCAGCCTAAGAAACAGCCCCTTGATACAATTCACTCTCTGATGTGTCTGCATCTGCTTAGGCCTGTGTGTAGACACATGCAGTGGATTCTGAAACGTGTGATTATACTTTGTGTGTCTGCAGGGCCGACATCAGAAATCACAGGGACCCCGTACAGCAACATTATCTGGTACCCCGCCCACCCCACACCACAGTAAAAAGGCCACACAAACAGAGCTAAAAACAGTAAACCCCACACATACACAAGTAATGAAAAGCCATAGGTGGTCTGTATCCCATTACAGCCCAGCCAGGTTCCCACAAAAAAGTTTAAAAAAAAAACATTGGTGGTCAGGGCCCACCCTATAAATTAAAAGAAATATTGGCACCAGGGCCCCCCCCCCCATGAAAGTTTTTTTTAAAAAAAACATTGGTGGCTGTGGCGCCCCCTTACAAGTTAGAAAACATTGGTGGCTAGGGGCTTGTGTAGTATTAAAATAATACATTGGGGGTCAGAGGTTTGTATCTGCACCCAAGCTGACGTAGTATTTCTGAGTGCATACACACCAGGGCATGGAGCTGAGGAGCTCCATAGTTTTTTCTAGTTTCTGGCTTTACCCTACGTTTATTGATTATTTGACTTGCATCATGTGGGAAAATAGCGCTAAAACTTTAGCTTTGAATGTGATCTCCACCATAATATTTTTTTTATAATGGGGAAAAAAGGAAATTCTGAGGAACCACCCAATATATAGCAGTTTTAGTGCTTTGAATGCCACAAAATATAGAACAGGATCGGACAGCAAGCGGGCCTGGGATACAGTCACCCCAGGAGCCACAGACAAATATAATATTCATGTTTGCTGTTGTCTTGACTCCTGCACCCCCTAGAGTCGCCCTATGGTGAACACCCTCTGCCATCTTTCTAGCCTGCCTGTCTCAGGTTAGTATCACATACATGAAATCCTTTTTTTATTCCATTTCTTGCCATTTTATTGCATTTTTTAATGTCTTGATTTCTCTTAGAACTTATTTGCATTTTATTACATTTTCAAGTGTCCTTGAATACTTATTTTCACCTGGAAAATGTTGTGTAATCTTAAGGGGCAGATTTGCTAAATTCGTGTGAAGGATTCCAAATTCGATTGATCGAATTCAGATCCTACAATTTTTTCGAATGGTCGAATATTCAAATTTGCCCACATCGACCATCGAAAATGCAAAATTCGATCGTATCGAATAGATCGAATAAAAATCTATTTGACCTTTCAATAGTCAAAGTACTTCCCCTTTAAAATTTTATATGACTGCCTACTTCACCAGATTGAACCTATGGGGGACCCCCATAGGCTTCTTTTCTAAGTTTTTTCTAATGCTTTGATCGTTCGATTCATATGATTTTTTTGAACAATCGAACATTATTTTACGATTTTTTCGTAAAATCGTTCGATCATACGATTTTATCGAAAAGCGGCCAATAACCTTAAAATTTTTCTACGATTTTATCAAATTTATATGCGAAAATCGCAGAAGGGTCGAATTTGAGGGCATCAAACTGTTAAAAAAACAGCTGGTGTTCATATTTAGTATTTTTTTATGCTACACAAACTTTGAGACAATTTTACAAAATGTTTAAACCTTTAAAAATCTGTAAATTTTGGAGTTTGTATCAGTTCAGCAGAAAAGGGTCGGACTGGGGGGCTTGGGGCCCACTGGGACTGCTGTTAAGGGCCCCTGTCCCTCTACCCGGAAGCACTGAACGAGCACAGTGCTGCGTGGCGCCAAACTTTTTTTTTTTTTATTGAATCAGAATCAGGAGAGGGGGGTTGGCCCAGCTATGAATTATGTACATGCCACCTAATTGTTTAATTATAACATACCACATATAGTAACTTAGGTAAAAGACGTTTCTCTATATAAAATCTGCTTTATTTGCTTGATGATCCAGAGGAAGGCTATAAAATCACATGTGAAGCCTCTCTAATTTTCCTCAGAGGGGGTAAATACCGTTGTGACTCCCAGGTGGCAATCTGACTAGTCCCTGGATCAACTTAGTACTAAGAGCTCTTTTCAATAGCCCTCTTTTTTCTCACTTGTTTAAAAGCCATCCAACCCTTCTTGAAACTGCTAATGTATCTGTAAGTACAACCACTTTGGAGCTTCACAGCTCTTACTGTAAAAAAAAAACCTTTCTGAATATAAAAGGGATTCTGTCATTGTTTTTATTGTATTGTATTTACAGTATTACATTCCAAATAATTAATTCTCCCATTTTAAATGTTATTCTTGTACCAATAAATGTATTTTGTAGTTGTAATATTGGTGTGTGGGGAATCATCTTCAATTAAATTGCCTGATCATGTGCAAAGAGCTAGCACTTCACAACAGAACTGATTTCAGATAGACTATTGTTTTGGGAAGCTAACATGTCCAGCCCCATGTCAGATTTCAAATTTAAGTATAGAAAAATCTGTTTGCTCTTTTGTAAAACTGATTTCAAAGCAGGATTCTGCTGGAGGAGTGGTATTAAATTATGCATTATGTAAAGAAAACATGTTTTCCCATGACAGAATCCCTTTAGGTTGGAACCTCCTTTCTTCTAATTTGAATGAATGCCCTTGTGTCTTCTGAAAGTGCCTACTGGTAAATAAAGCACCAGATAATCCCCTAAATATATTTATACAAGGTTATGATGTGTCCATTTAAGGGCATGGACACATGTGAATCATAGCCGTGTTTTCGAACCGCTCAGAAAACGCGGCTACGATACGCATGTTTGTCCATGCCCTAAATGCTTTTTCCTCCAGTAAACAACCCTAACTTGGTCAGTCTTTCTTAATAATTAAGACTTTCCATACTCTGCATAATCACGTAAACATTAGGACTAGGTGCAGTGGAGAAGAGGGGCCACATTATGTTGTCTTAGTATCCCTGCTGACTGAAAGTAAAAGGCCATGAGCACACCAAAATAGATGTTAAGCTTGTGACCATTAGTTGTCCACAACTATGTCACCTCAAATGTACAACAATGTTCAATATCCTATCTCAGGAAATCACCATTTAGCACCTGCCATCCATGGACTTTTTTCTTTTGTATGTTCACATTGTACTTGGTAGTAAGCCATATAGATTAGTTTGTTCGTAGTTTAAAGTCAGAGATGACTAATTTACTATAATTATTGAAAACTCTTAAGGTAGAGACTTACCTTTACCATGAAGGACTTAAAACAGGATTCAGAGACTGTAACTAAACATACAAACAGAATGGATTTTACTTCTGCTGACCCAAAAGCAGCACCTAAAGGTGGCCATACACGGGCAGATAAAAGCTG
>CM044434.1:56853881-56883930 GCA_024363595.1 Xenopus borealis | reverse complement strand
GTATGGCCACCTTAAGAAAGACAAATATTAATAGTCTGCTAAAGTGTAGAGGAGTCACTGCAAAACTCAGAAGGCAAACATTCTAAGGGTGTGTTTTACCATTTAATTATCTAATAATTGTGAAAAGATACTTGTGATGACATTAAGGATGTATTTCAGGTAAAACTTGGTTGAAATGCTGTACACCCTGTAAGTATGTAGGAAGATACAAAATTCTTAAACATTAAATCAGAATTATTTTTAAATATGTTACTACCTTAGAACATAACTTTTCATATCAGCCAGAAAGGGGTCCAAATGCCTCAGGTATTTCCAGTGATAATTTAATGAGAAATTGTTTAGAGGCTATGGTTGGCTTTACTACTACTACTCCTGCTGAATACAAGAGCAAGCTCCCTATTGTTAATTTACAAAGCACTTCTACCTGTGTAAATTGCTACACTCTACACCATACTTACTTACTTACTGCTGTACTGTCTGCCAGTGGGGCCTGACCCCATTGTTGCTTCTTCTGCTTCTCCTTACCTTATTGTGTAAATTAGGGGGGATGGAGAATGCTTTTTCACCCCCTCATTTATGTTATTCAAAACTCTGCACTACATTTATACTGCACAGCAATGGTGAAAACAGTCTGAAGCTGGGATCTCAACAGCATATACACTAAAGGTGTCCATACAGAGAGAGATCCGCTCATTCGGCGATGTAGGCAAACAAGTGGATCTCTCCCAGGTATGCCCAAATTAAGGTGTGCGATATTGGACTGATCCAATCGTGGGCCGTAGAGCCCAACAATCAGATCATAATGAATAAAATTTTGGAGGTCAGATCGCGGGACTGCATCAATGAAGATGCACAATTGACATCTGATCATCTTTCGACCAGATATGGATCAGGCAAGCCTGTCGGAGGGTCCCATACATGTCAGTCTGTGTATGGCCACCTTTAGGGATAGTAATATTTTTATAGTACATTTTGTGTATTACCAGTATTGTGTTATCAGTTAATTGTGCTGCTCCAGTAGACTTCAGCACTGAAATCCATTTCTCAAAAGAGCAAACAGATTTTTTTATATTCAGTTTTGAAATCTGATATGGGGCTATACATTTTGTCAATTTCACAGCTGCCCCATGTCATGTGACTTGTGCCAGCACTTAAGGAGGGATCTGCTTTCTGGCAGGCTGTTGTTTTTCCTTCTCAATGTAACTGAATAGTATGCAGTGGGACATGGGTTTTACTATTGAGTGCTGTTCTTAGATCTATCAGGCAGCTGTTATCTTGTGTTAGGGAGCTGTCATCTGGTTACCTTCTCATTGTTCTTTTGTTAGGCTGCTGGGTGGGGGAAAGGGAGGGGGTGATATCACTCCAACTTTCAGTACAGCAGTAAAGAGTGATTAAAGTTTATCAGAGCACAAGTTACATGACTTGGGGCAGCTGGGAAATTGACAAAATGGCTAGCCTCATGTCAGATTTCAAAACTGAAATGATGATTAATAAACCAACCTTAGAATATAGTGTTCCCATAAGATCTGCTGGACCCAGTCTTAGGGCCCTATGTATCATGCTGTGTAAAGCAGTGGAGAAAAACATCACCAGTGACGTTGCCCATAGCAACCAATCAATTCTTTGCTTTTGTTTTGTAACTTGTAGGTGACTGTTGAAATCAATGCTATGGTCAGCATCACCAGTAATGTTTTTCTCCAGTGTTTTACACATCATGATAAATAGGCCCCTTGAGGTCACTAGATTATAGGCAGGAGATTCCAAATTTTGTAAAAAAAAAAAAAAGTTTTTTTTTCAACTCTGGTGAATGTGATCGACCCAATTCAAATTAAATTCTAATTTTAAAAACTTGAATGTCAGGAAGGCTGCAAACAACTGCAAATTGATCCCAGGATGTCTCCCATTGACATAAACAGCAATTCGGCAGGTTTAAGGTGTCGAATAGTCGAATTTGAGTTCTTAAAGGGCTAGATTATGATAAATTTAAAAAATCACAATAGAATTTAAAAAAAAAAACTGTAATCAAACCAGAATTATTCCCTAGTCAAATCTGACAGTTTTGACCATAAAAAAAGAATATCGAATTTTGAATGTGCCTCATAGAGTTACATAAATTATACATTATAAACCAGTATCTATACTAATACTAGCTTTTAGTATCACAAAAGCCTTTGATAATATGCTGGTCAAGAAATCATCCAAGCCACTCTAAAAGGACCAGTAACAGTATATATATTTTTTAATTTGTTTTTAAAGAAATAAAAACGCCAACACAGTTTAAATTTTAAATTTGCAAAGCTTTGTGTCCATATGAGATAGCCAGGGAGGAGAAATTGAGTGCCACACAATGTATCGTCGCCCTGTCGCCACTTCAGAAGAGGAGCGCATTTGGAGAATCAGTATGTCATTTCTTAATAAAAGCTTTACGAATTTAAAGTTTAAACTGTATTGGTGTTTTTATTTTTTTTAAATTACTTTTACTGGTCCTTTAAAGGCATTAATAGAATCTGCCATCACAATATCACCCAGCAAGGCATTTCAAAACTTTACTGACCTCACTGTGAAGTAAAATGTCCTCTAATATACTTGTAAAGAGTAATTGTGCCCCTCACAAGTTTTTTCTCAAGAGTAGACAACACCAACCTTGAAAGTTTACCATCATATCTTTCATCTGTTTTAGCAGTGTAGTTGCACATCTCTGTAGTTCATGTATACCCTATTTAGGGACTGGAGCCTAACTGCACTGTTTATTCAAGTTGAGGCCCTACCAGAGACCTATAAAGAGCTAAATTATGTTTTCATCCTTCGAGTTAATACACTTTTTATGCAAGATAGTACTTTATTTGCTGAATGGCATGTTACTGCCTGGAATTAGCTTGTTGTCTACAAAAAATCCCCAGATATCTCTCAATAAGGGAAACTCCTAATACACTGCCACTTAGTGTATAATTCACATTAAAGGGCAAGGAAAGGCAAAGAAATAAAATCCCATTTTTACTTTCTTTAATGAAAAAGAAATCTATCTCCAATATACTTTAATTAAAAAATGTGTACTGTTTTTATAAGAAACCTGACTGTATGCAGTGAAATTCTCCCTTCATTTATTGCTGTGGATAGGAATTTTCATACAGTCCCTAACTTCTGGCAGTTTAACAATCATACTTTTGAACAGCAGGGGGAGCCCCTGCCTTACTTACCAGCCATGCAGAACTCAAGCAGCTTTGTTTTTTGATAATTTATGACGACCCCTAAGAAGCCCAGACCACACTGAGCATGTGAGAGTCTTGATATTGCAGAGATGTCTAACAAAGTTACAAGATGACAGCCCCCTGTGGCCAACTTTGAAAGCATAAATCATTTGTTTGTTTAGGCTTGTGGTGCAGTAAGTTCATGTTTATGTTTAGTATACAAAATACAGTATCTCTAGCCTTATTATATTTTACACTTTCCTTGCCCTTTAATATTATTTCAACTAAATTGCATAACTTTGTACTTATCAACATTGAACCTGATTTTTCTGTTTGCTTTTACAGTTTTGCAAAACTCTTAGCAAAGTCATCCTGCATGGAGGTTTGACTTTTTTAATGAATTTGGCCAAGAAATGGTTAAAGCCAGAGAGTTCATCCCCAGCAGAAATTGTAATTTTGGACAGGTTTTTGCATGGTTTGCTCCAAAACCTGTGACGGTATGCTTGAACAAACTGATTGTTCGGAGATAACAGGCACTATTCCCGGGGGATCAACAAGGCTCTGGCAACTCTGTGTGTTCAAAACCTGGGAGCTGGTAAGATACACAAACTGAGGTTTGGGGGAATAGTAATAGAGAGACAATTTGGGACGCTATTGGAAACACTTTTGTTTGCTCTAAAGGGGCCGCTTTGAATGTGGGGAGCAGGGACATATTAAAGCAAACTGTGCTAAGAACCAATGTAATGTAGTTTAACTGCCCTAATTTTGCTAGTGTGCTACAAACACAATTAAATACAGTCTTATGAAAAAGTTTGGGAACCCCTCTTAATTCTTTTAAGTATTGTTTATCATTGGCTGAGCTTTCAAAGTAGCAACTTCCTTTTAATATATAACATGCCTTATGTAAACAGTAGTATTTCAGCAGTGACATAAAAGTTATTGGATTAAGAGAAAATATGCAATATACATATGCATCAACAAAATTAGACAGATGCATAAATTTGGGCACCCAACATACATATAACATAAATACTTAGTTGATCCTCCTTTTCAAATGTGATAGTATCTAGACGCCTCCTATATAGCCTTTGATGAGTGTCTGGATTCTGGATGGCAGTATTTTTGACCATTTTTTGTCTATACAAAATCCATCCAGTTCAGTTAACTTTGATGGCTGCCGAGCATGGATAGCCTGCTTCCATAGATTTTCCATGATATTCATGTCGGGAGACTGTGACAGCCATTCCAGGATATTGTACTTCTCTAGTGATGGGCGAATTTGCGGTGAATTCCCGCGATTCGCAGCCGTCGAATAAATTCGCCAAACGTCAGCGAAAATTTGTCTGCCGAAAATTTGCTGGCTTTAAAAAAAACGTGTTGCGCGTCAAAAACGTCACGTCGCAATCGACGGACGTCGAAATCGACGCGACGTAGGTCAAAAACGTGCCGCGACTCGTTTCTCGAATTTTTCGCCAATTTGCCAATTTTTCGGCGAAACGGGATAGATTCCCATATATAAACAAAAATTTCTTTTTTTACTGTTTAGTTAGAAACTATTTTATTTGCTGCTCTACAGAGTGCAGAGTGGACTACGCACAAGTCTTTGTTTTCAGACTGCTAAAAAGCACAGTTGTATTTAAATTATTTATTGTATAGCAGCATTGAGTGGCCCCACTCCTTGATGTCACACCTATAATGAAGTCAGACCAAGATCTATTCCAGGCTTGTTTTCTTTCTAAAAAGGGCACTTAAACTTTTAGTTCAATCAGTAAGGTTTGTTTTGATACGCCTTTTGTTTTGGTTAGGATATATGTATTGTATTTGTTATTTCTTGTGCTAAACAGGGAACATGCTTAAATTGAAAGTAAAGTCACCTTTTATTTTCTGGTTATTGAAGCAGAAAAAAAAGAAATCACCAGTCCATGGAAGAGCTGCTCCTTATCTAACAGTGTCAGTCTACATATACTGTATACGTCATACGTGCCCTTTTCGGCCAGGCAGTGTATCTTCAAATTTTGGGACCCCACCACTACTGTGACACAAGCAGTAAACAAGTGAGTTTTTTACCCTTTTACCTCAGGCCCTTGAATTCAAGTGTATGGAACTATGCCACTGGTCTGATAAAATATGCCGCAGAACAGATTAGAAACTCAACAATTCAGGAAGCTTTGCACTCAGGCCATTGAGAATTACCACTGCCCAAACATTTTTTTTTTTAAAGGTAACTTTTGTTTTTATTCCCCAACTACCCAAACATTTTTAATCAAAAGCATTACCACAATTCTGATATATGATTAATGATCACATGTGAATGTATGTACCAAGAAGCTGTTTCTCCTACAACATTAGTATAATTTATTTTAGCCCAACTAAGTGCAAAGGAAAAGTCCATTGCATATGAATTTAAATACACTTTTGGAAAATCCCTCTCCCCCCTCTCCCCAGTGTCTCTCTGTTAGACACACACATTTTCCCCTGTCACAGAAGCAGAGGCAGACACACACACACACACAAGTGCGCACACACAAAGTGTCATGTGACCAGCCTGTGACTCAGCTAGGTAGGAAAAGTAACAAGTTTCGTGGAGCCACTTCCAAAGAGACCTGCAGAGAATCAGGATGTGCTGTTATTTGTAACATCATTACAGGCATTTGCCCTGTTTAGACTGAAACTCTTCTATGTACTTTTATTTATGAGTTTGAGAGTGTGAAGGAGAAGCACTTGAATGGAAGTGAATGTAGGCAAGGCTTGGCTATTCTAGTAAGTGACTGCCATTGGCTAGTCTAGTAAGCAACTGCTATTGGCTGTGGAATTGGGCTAAAAGCCAAGGAGGGGCGGTGCAGGGCAGGTGAAGAGGAGGAGGGTTGCTACTCTTTCACAGATCCTGTTTTCCTTCTGGAGCTTCAGGTTTATAAACATCGGGTGCTGAGTCCACAACTGCGTGTGTCCTATTGAGACTGCTGTAGGCCCAACTTATCAGCACAGAGGTAGGTTGTTGCTTACCCATGCTGGGGGTCCCACAGGACAAGACATTGAGTGGGGTAGCTTGGAATGGCACACCAGAGTCTGAACCAGGAAGTGAGAACCTGCTTTAAAGTACCAGTATACATTGCTGGGAAGAATGGCATTCCAATGCTAAACTATGTAGTACGGCTCTCCAATCCGCTGCCCTCCAGCTGCTGTTGAACTGCAACTTCCAGCATCCTCGATAGCTGATGGCAAAAGAGATTAGTGTAAAAATCCTAATGGAAAGTATTTTTAAAAGGGGGATCTGATCTATGGTTTTGTGGGCAGGAGGGTATTTAACCATACCTACTCTGTATACATTTTGAAAGTATTTTGAAATATCATTTTATCTATAGTTTTGTTTGTGTGTGTAACTGTGCGAGTATGCAGTAAATTGGGTTGCATGGTTAGCTGTGACTGCTACACTTAAGCTGACCATAGACGCAACGATCCAATCGTAAGAATCCTCGGTTCATCCGATTTTCAGACCGTGTGTGGAGTGTCCCGACATTTGTCTTGATTGGACAGGTTAGAAGATTTCTGTCGGCTGCCGATCATATCTCTGTGTCTATTGCTGACCTGATGATTTTCAGTGGGAGATTGTCACCAGCTTTGTTGGACAGAAACTTTGGTACGATTGCTGTCAGGGGCTGGAATCGGCTTTTCTGTTCTTTTACTGCTTTCTATGATCTGAAGGTTAGCGGCAGTTCGGATCCGATCGATCCATGATTTGAACGATCAGATCTTTGTGTCTATGGCCAGCTTAAGGGATCCCACCAAATGACTGAACTATTCTGATAAATGTACAGAAGTTAGGTTTGGTTTGTTAGTATATAACTTTCAATAATGTCATATTCTGTTTTTGGAAACTGTTTAGCGACCTCTTTCGACAGTGGACGAAGGTTTATAAATTTAATCGTTTGCGACCAGTGCCCAGTGACTGTACTAAAAGTTCTTACAGAAAAAGCTCTTTGCTCAGTATGCAATTAAAATTCACAATGCAATAACAGTTTAAGGGCCCTTACACACGAGCGTTTTTACCTGCGTTCCGTTTTGCTGCGTTCAGCCGCAGGGGAGCATAGGTATAGACGCACTCAATACTTTTCAATGGGGCTGTACTCACACGAACGCATGTAGGGGCCGAACCCAAGTTCAGACGCAACATGCTGCATTTTTCCTGCGTTCGTGTGAGTACAGCCCCATTGAGTGCGTCTATACCTGTGCTCCCCTGTGGCTGAACGCAGCAAAAAAAAACTCAGGGGAGCGCAGGTAAAAACGCTAGTGTGTAAGAGCCCTAAGGAAGAACATTAAATTGTGAACTTCAAATTTGTATTCTTATTTGTGCAAATTGTTTTTCTCTCTTTCCTTATATTTTTTTAATAGTGTAGGCAACTCCTTACTATTAGAGCCCTGGTTCGAATCAACCCTGAGGGAGCCAAGCTCCTTATTGCTTTATGTGCATTAAGCATTTCACTGAGGTCCCATGAGTACATTACATTCCCCTTAGAAAAGAATGGGGTCAGTTAATGCCTGAGGTCCTACCTGGTGGAACAAACTAAAAAGCCACTGCACAGGAACACACTTAAAACACCCTTATGTCTAGGATTAACTAGCATATCTACAGGAAGCAATAAATTACAACAGAAAAACTCTTCTAAAACTAAAATGTATTTTGAAGGGCATTATAACCTGCACTTGCATTATATTTAATAATAGTCAAGAAATTGTGGGTTATTAGATGTGGGCAAACATAATTATTTTTACATTATCATGTATTTGTCAAAGCATATAAAATTTGAATCAAGAAATGTTTACTTTGAGATTACCAACTGTAATGAGATAGATTAAATAGTGGCTTGGAGTAATAATGTGATAAACGTTTCTAATAAAGTTTTAATTCAAAGAGGTAGGAAGATTAGATACTAGTCAAGTTTTAAAGGAGAAGGAAAGGGGTACCAAAAATTAGGGGTTGCAAGTACTTACTTGAAACTCAGGGCCGGTGCACCTATTAGGAGAAAACTGCACTGGCCTGGGATTCTTCCAGCGAGCACCATGGCTCGATCGTCTACTGGTTTCTACTTTTTTCTCACGGCTGCGCATTCGCAGTAGCGATAAAGGCCGAAATTTAACAAAAAATTTGGCTATTTCATTCTACTGCACATGCGTCTGCCCTGGGAAATTTAAAGAAAGAAGAAGCCAGAAAACAATCGATCTGTGGTGCTCACTGGAAGAATACCAGGCCTGAACAGTTTTCTCCTAATGCTCCTTGATGCACCGGCTCGGGGGTTTCAGGTAAGTACATGTGATCACTTGGGGGTGCCTAACTTTTGACACTCCCAAGTAAAAAGACCTTTCCTTCTTCTTTAAGTAATTTGTTGCTAGATTTTTTCAGGGAACATGTAAAGCAGTTTTACAAAATCATACTACAATTGATTATTTGCTGTTGATGCATAGTCATGGGTGCAAAGATTTTGAAGGAATGTGTTGCATTAACTTGAGTGACCACCAGGCTAATGTTAATAAGCTACGATAATTAGAGGAACACATAAATCAGATACAATCACGAGGGTAATGGGATTGGTTATTTGGAGGGTTACCTAATTTTGGGTAGTTAATATTTTTGGAATTATTTGTATAATAATTGTATTACGAATACTAATGTGCTGCATGATACAATGGTTACCAGCCCTGTAGTATATATCCAGGGCATGTTCTAATAATAGCTGAGAAATGCCTGTTTATTATAATAACAGCCAATTAATGCCTAATAATTGCCAAGGAAAATTCTGTCTATTATAATGACCGTTCACTAATATCTGTTTATATTTAAAATTGTGATTAATCAAGAAACTAATTGCAAAATGTATTATTCACAAAATACCTTTGTATAGCAGACATCAACCATATAGCCTGTACCCAGGCCCAGGACCAACTAGTTCCGTTATTGGCAGTCATTGTGAATTGCCACGTGCCCAGCCCAATATGTGGAAGGGAGCATTTTCATACAACTATGCAGTTGGAATGGTTTGCATACGCTTTGTCTGCAATACAAAGTATTTTTGCCAATTTTGTCAGCCATGCAGGACATACATTTCGCAAAGATGATAAATAGGTTTGCCACCTTTTCTTGAAAAAAATACCGGCCTTCCTATATATTTAGCTTTTTTTCCTATTAATAACATTGGGATCAACCATCAAAAATACCGACCAGGCCGGTAAAATACCGGCCAGGTGGCAACCCTAGTGATAAAACACCCTGTGTGGTTGTGTCCTTATGACTGTTCTCAAAAGCTTCTTGAATGCACCTGGTTTGATGAAAATACATTTTTCAGAAATTATTGCAATAAATATTAGAAAAATATACTAATGTTTAAGCCTAAAAATACATCCCAGGATCTGTATTTAATCCCTGCAAAGTAAGTAAATGTGTCTATATTATAGTAATAAAATACGGATCATTGTTTTCTAATGAGAAATGTTTTGATTTAAATAGAATTTCTATTTTGTTCTCAGTCACTCTGATCATGTCTGTTAATTGGAGTATTTTCATGCTGTAGTGACCACAACTTTACATGTCTGTTAATCATTAGGTATCCATGGATACACACAGGAACAACCTTTTAGACACACAAATGGAAAAAAATTCTAGGTGCCAATGCTCCATGAATGAATGATCCATAAAACTTCCTACTTTGTTGCTTTACTATGAAATTATGGTAGACACCTTTTGTAGAAAATATGTTTTCTATATTTTTATCTTTGATCCCTTTTAGTAACATTGGCACAATTTTTACCGTCTGGTAACCCTATATAAAATGCAAAGCTAACTTGCATTGGACATCTTAAAGTCACCATGTGTGCAAGCTCTAAAAATTGGCTATTTGTTTAAGTCATCTCATATTCTGATTGTACCAATGGCTGCCTTTCTTTCTGCTATAATTCAATTTGTTTTGTTTATTTTGAAATATTTTGACTCGCTCTGTCTTAGGGCAAGGCCAGACGGGGAGATACGGGGGAGATGTGTCGCCTGGCGACTTATCGCCGCAACGAATCTCCCCGAATAGCTAGCTAGCGCTGCGCACCCGCTAGACGTAAAGTCGCCTGCGCTTGTTCACACGCAGCGGTGCGATTTTAAAAGTCGGTCAAAGTTGCCTCGATACGTCACCAGGGGACAGATCTCTCCCGAATCTCCCCGTTTGGCCTTGCCCTTAAGGTGGCCATACACGTAGAGATCCGCTCGTTTGGCGATCTCGCCAAACGAGTGGATCTCTCCCCGATATGCTTGCGGTGGGTGATATTGGGCTGATCCGATTGTTGGGCCCTAGGGAGGCGATACGGGCGGTCGGATTGCAGGAATGCATACACACACAGATGCGCCCCACTAGGTTTTTTAACCTGCCCGATCGAGATCTGCCCGACTTTCGGCCAGATATTGATCAGGGAATCCCGTCGGATGACTTGGTCTGTTGGCAGCTTTTATCGGCCCGTGTATGGGGGCCTTTACTTCAGTTCACTCATCTTCAATCACCTCATATGCTTCTTATTTTCAATCTAGCAATTATGCTTTTTAGCTTGTAAGTTCTTGCACCTAGAACCCTCTGAGCCTATGTTTTAGTCTTTAACCCTTACCTATTAAATTATTGTAAGGCCACTGTTTTTTATAAATTAATGTAAAGCACTGCCTAACTTGCTGGCTCTATATAAATAAATGATGATCATGATACCTGTTGACAGTGACATTAAAAAATTATCTTAACTATCTATCTGCACTGACTCAACTCAATCAATTGAATTTGATTCAAATAGTTCTGTAAAATATTGCAGCCCTGCTTAACTGTGTGACCAACTTTTCAAATGATCTCTTAACCTTTTCCCACTCGATATAATGAACTTTATCATGATTATTTTCCATAGCATCTCTAACTTTGAAAGCCCAGTGGATAGGCATTATGATAAACCTTACTGTGTTTGTCTACCTCCTGCTGTTATCAAAGTGAGATATCCTGAGTCAGGAAGGGAGGTTTGCAATGAACCTATTTTTCCAGATGACTTCCAGCAGCGAGGCTGGGTGAGGAAGAAAGCTTTTTTTCTCATTGTTTCAACTAGCTATCCGTAAATACAAAATTAAGTACATGCACAAGTACATGCATCATGTAAAACATATTATTAAAAAGGTGTCTTTCTCATTGTACCTCAGACACTTTCGTGGCACAGCTAAACACAATGTACAAAATGCAAAAAGATCTGCATTTGCCCATGGTTTTGCACATTTGTATGCATGCAGCTTCTCCCACTAACACAGCTGCTACTTTGTTAGTCAGCAATGTATTAGTGACGGGCTGGGGGGAGGAAGTACACAGATGCCCCTTACCCAACAAATACATTGCTTACTGTGTTAGTCAGCACTGTATTGGGGAGGGACAGGAGGGGTGTATCCTGTAAATGTTCCTTAGCAGTCTAGCCCTCATGCCCTGGGGAATAATATATTATCCCTTTTATGTTTTCTACCCCAGTAACAAGCTGTTTACCTAAAGAAAAAAAGAAAGCTAATGAAAAAAATGACAGGGTTTACTTCCTGGTTTTTCTGGTAATTCAGTAGCCTTGTTTAAATGTTTAGAATTTTTCAGGACAAGTCTGCATACCAATCCATGTTGCGGGATTATAATTATAATTGTAAATTGCAAAGTGAGAACATGTATATAAGTTTCTTCATATATAATGAAGAATGGATCAAGAGGCATATTGGCATATAAAAAGGTTGGGCATTTAGATGGCTGTGTCTTAAATATCCACCAATTTATTAAACAGGAGATGTACAGGGAGGTAAGAAAGGGTAAAAGAATAGGTTAAGAGAAAATCTTAAACTAGAAGATCACGACCTTCTTTTTTTTCTTTCTTTCATTTATATAAAGATATATAGAATTATAGTTACACAATAAACATAACAAAACTGGTAACCTTAAACCAAAAAATAATTTTGGCAAGAACTGGTCATTATATTTGGAACTTTCCAAGAAGGAAGAATTATTTTATATATGTATGGGTAAAGCTCATTTGTATCTTCTTCCGGGAATAGTTTCTATTTTCCACCATTCACATTTTATCTTACTTTCAATATCTCCTGTTTTCCATCATGCACCTCCTAGCACTTTATATTCCTTTTACATAGAGTTTTTATTTTTTGTGTTGTGGTGGTTACATTTAGAATTTTAGATGTAGTCTTTTGAATATTTCTTTACTATTTATCATGAGCAATGTCTTATGTATCTAAACACATTCTGCATTTAATTTCTTTTTGCTTAGTTTTAAAAATAAAAAAAATTTGCAACCATAGTTAACATAGTATTATAGGTTGAAATACAGTTTTTACATATCCATCAAGTTTTGCCTGAGTGAAACCTTCCTGCTAAAACTGCTAACTGACAGGCTCAAATTTGTGGAAAGGCCCAGGCTTAGGGCAGCAGAATTTTAGGGGGGGGGCGGTATGCCACCCTCACACTGGGGATTTGCAAGAGATACAATAACTTTTCAAATTTCCTGTATACCAATCCCCAGTATTCTGTACCTGATGCTCAAAATTTGTGCATGTGCTAGGAGAAAAGACGGCAGCAGGCTTAAGGGTGTCTGCTATGGAAATCTGGCCCTGCTAGTTGATCCAGAGGAAGGCAATAATTTCCAGAATACTTTCCTGAATCCAATATGGCAGTTAGACTAGTCCCTGATTCAACTTGTACTAAGTTAATTTCAGTAACCCTGTATTTTCTACTGTGCTAAAAAAGCATCCAGCACTTTTCCAAAGCTAATGTATACTAGCTATATCTGTCCGTACCACCATTTCAGGAAGAGAATTCCACAATGTCACAGCATGGATGAATGCTGTTATCTTTTAGGATCTATTATTAAAGAAAGCAAAAGTATGCACATGTAAAGGGGTAAAACTAAAAAAATTATGTAAATAGTTAAGCTATGCTGTAGTGCAGCCAGCAGGTGGAGCTAGGTCCACCTGTGAGCCTATATAAGACAGTACCTTTCTAAAGCACTCCCTCTTTTTGGCCTGAAATATCTTGAAGCAAGAGCAGGTCGAAGTAGTCAGTCCCTTGGGGGAAGCTTGGTGCCATAGGGCTAGTTAGTGTATAGTCGGGGCAAATATAGGTGCCCATACTTAAGTGGCATATTAAAGAATCTTACCAAACTGGAATATATATTTATGTAAATATTACCCTTTTACATCTCTTGCCTTGAACCACCATTTCGTGATGGTCTGTGTGCTGTCTCAGAGATCACCTGGCCAGAAATATTTCAACTCTAACTGTAACAGGAAGAAGTGTGGAAGCAAAAGACACAACTCTGTCTGTTAATTGGCTCATGTGACCTAACTTTATAGTTTGTTTGGTATGTTTGTGTGCACCGTTGAATCATACGATCCCAGGAGGCTGTCCTTATTTTTTTAAATGGCTATTTTTTAATTATGATTACCCAATGGCACATGCTACAAAAAAATTATATTATTATGAAAATGGTTTATTTACATGAAGCAGGGTTTTACATATGAGTTGTTTTATGCAATATCTTTTTATAGAGAGCTACATGTTCGGGGTGGGGGGGTATAGTTTTCCTTTATTTACCCACCACCACCACCACCACAGGAAAGGCTGCTAAAGTGAAATAGCACCAAGTGTAAAGGAACAATTGTCTGTCAATTAAAGTACCAAAGGCAACCAAATCATCTGGCAGTAATAGAAGTAACTAAAGCCCCATGGGTGTACTTTTTACATTTTACTTGATGTTAGATAACTGTATAAAAATCATAGATTAATGACCCTTTTATGATTAACACTTAATAAGACAATTTGAGGGTTAGCCATAAATGGGTTATTGAAGTAGTCTAAAATAAGTGGATTAATCCGGGCCAACAAATTAGTTCAATTGCCTCATTATGTTGAGCATAATGATAATTTGATTTGGCCCTCTAAACCAGTCTTTCAGTTTGGGACCATCTGTCTAAATGTCTACATTGTAGGTTATATTGTGTAATAATATGGCATTAGAATGTAAATACTTAAATAATGATGCTTTCCACCAAGGATTCATTGGCTATATAGACCTAAAGGTATTCAGCGTTCTTCATTGTCCAAGCATAGTAGTAGTTTCCCGGGGCCCCCGCCCCCTTAGAACTTGTTTTTTTAGCAGCTTTGCGCCAGCCCAAGTTACCAACGGGCCCTGAGGGAGTGTGGACCCTGGTGCAATTGCACCCCCGCACCTCCGATAGTTCTGCCACGTTATTATGTTAGTGACTAGTTGAGTTGAAAAAGGCTTCACAAGAATTGAAATTAGCAAATATTTCCATAGCTATAATGTTATTGTTTTTAACACTTTCAACATACTGCTGTCCAGCTGACTTGTTTTTTCTCATTTGTTGTATTTTCAGCTGTTGTTGCTTTTGATGCGATTATCCAACAGATTACATGGCACCAGAAAATGTATCTCCACCAATAACATCACAATCCACTGCCAGAACAGCATCCTCTTCTGACAGTGACTCTGGCTGTGCGATTGAGGACTTCTCTGAACTTGAGGTGAGATATGAAGAGTATAGGTGTGCGGGTCTGCACATTTGGCCTGAGTCAGTTGTTAAATTTGCAGAATCTAAGCAGTATAAACATGGCTTCACATTTGGAGATGTTCCACAAAGTTTAGCTTCTAGTATGCATAGTCATATTATATTAACATGCACATTATTTCAACTGGAAAAATGTGTATCTTAACATTCAGCTGAAAGCCAACATAAAACACATTTTCTAAATTTATTTAGCTCATATTAATATGAGCTCTTCATCTGCATTCTGCAAGATGTGGAGGAATCTTGATCCCCAGGGCCGTGTAACATAGTAAGTTAGGCTGAAAAAAGACTCACGTACATCAAGTTCAACCTTTTTAACTTTTTTTTTTATTTTAGCTGCCTAACTGCTAGTTGATCCAGAGGAAGGCAAAAAACCCCAACCAAAGCCTCTCCAATTTGCCTCAGAGGGGGAAAAAATTCCTTCCTGACTCCAAAAAGGCAATCGGACTAGTCCCTGGATCAACTTGTATTCCATAACCCTGCATTCCCTCACTTGCTAAAAAGCCATCCAACCCCTTCTTAAAGCTTTATCTTTAGAAACTGCTGTTGTTGTGTACCTCTTGAATTTCCCGGTATGACAACACACAAAAGTATATGCCATACTGTAGCTTGGATTCCAAGGTTCTACTCTGAATGTGAGAATAACTAGAAGGCATGCATTAATTATACTATATTTTCTTGTATTTTTTATTTCACAGGTTCCTGCAAACCTAACATTGGCTGAAAGTGGGGTCCAGGAACTGAAGATCATTAGGACTCTTCTACATTTGCTGCCCCCACAAGACTGGGATGTGAGTATAAAGTAGATGCAGGACATTGGCTAACCATACACAGAAATAATTGCAAGCTAAATCTGGCTGATCTCCTCATTTGGCCTCCAGACCAATAATTGGATTAAAGTAGGGATCTATGCTTACCCTTTGGGGCTGGGTCAGACAGGGAGATTCGTCGAGATTCTGTCGCCTGGCGATTAATCGGTGGCGACAATCTCCCTGTCTGCCCCAGCCCTTGAAAGGGGGACTGCATCCAGGGCCAAAGGTATCCATCATTAGATCCAGTAAAAAAAAAGACAGGTTCTATCCCTAATCATATCTAGGGTTGTCACCTTTTCTTGAAAAAAATACCGGCCTTCCTATATATTTACATTTTTTTCCTATTAATAACATTGGGATCAACCATCAAAAATACCGGTCAGGCCGGTAAAATACCGGCCAGGTGGCAACCCTAATCATATCCCAGATACAGCAGTGGACCTGCAACATCATCTTATACAGTAACACTAATTCAGAGCAGTTCTATCTCAAATATGGAGGAAAAGTGAACTCATCCTTCTTAACTTTGTTTCCAGGAGAGATTCTGCACAGCTCTGGGTGAGCAGGAACGGAGCGAGCTGCAGAAACTCATTACTCAGAGGAGACTGCACTCTATGCGGCATGGGGTTATTGTACCTGTAACTCAAGAGACACCAGATATCCTCTGTGTCAGAGTAAGTAAACCCATAGCAGTCCCATTTTTGTTCAACCTTTTTCATTTTCACTTACTTTTGATTTTTTTTTTTTATGTTAACAGAAAAAAGTTTTTTTTTAAGATTTATTCATCTAAAAACTGATTTACTAATATAGGTTCTATATTACACCGTTACAGATGCCCATATCAACCAAACAAACCTGGAAATAGGATGATGAAAATTGTTTATTGATTTCTATGGGGGGAAAGAGCTCTTGTGTAATTTAGCACCTATACATTCTGCAACTTTTTGGAAATAAAAATAAGGAAGCTTGCTGCTTTTCTTGAAAACATGCACCAGTCCAGGGTTCTTTTCCTGTAAATGCAGATTAGAGCTCATCATAGAATAATTCACCCACTTTATATTCATTCCTATGGGATTATAAAATGGTGAACTCCAACTTTCACACATTGATGAACCTGCTTCTAAAAAATACCACAGGAATGAAAAGAAAGTGTGTGAATTTTTTAGAGGAGAGCTCTAATCTAAAATTTTTATAAATTTATCATTTTGCCCCAATGAACAATTTTACATTGTATTTTCCTTTGTCACTGTTATTACATCTCTTCAATTCTTTATTATTTTCTGTCATTGCAGTGCCATCATCAGATCTCAGTAGGGGATACTGCTGTGCAGTCAGAAAACGTGCAAGACAAGGGCCTTCATTGGCATCTGGGATGCTTTGTCTGTGAAACCTGCCACCTGCCCCTGTTGCAGTTTATTTATTTTCTGCAGGATGGGAGAATCTATTGTGGCCGGCATCATGCAGAACTCAGCAGATCTCGCTGTGCTGCCTGTGACCAGGTACAGGAATAAAAGTTTAGATTTTTTTTTAATTCTAAGCAACTTTCCAATGAAAATATACTTATTAATGTCAGTGCTTTTAAAGTTATTTGTACATGTAATTGCTAATGAAAGCAGCATTTGTGTTACTCCTGCTTACTTTTTAAACAAAGTTGCAAAAGTCTTAAACGGCACTTATCGCTTAAAAAAGTTACCCCCAACCAAAGTTGTGGGCTGATAGGGCCCGCATTCCAGTACTATTTTTTTTTTTACCAGTACTATTTTTTTTTTAAAAAATGCCCCCCGCCATTACAGTGGACACGCATGAGCATTTATGTGCGTGTGACGTCACGTGCATGCACATTAAGAAAAGCGGACCAAACACTTGCGTTTCTTAATGCGAGTGATGTCACATGCGCATAAATGCGCATCCACTGTCATGGGGGCTTGCACTGGGAGCTCCCTCCCTGTGCAAGTTTGTCTGCACTGGCGGGGGCATTTTTCTTTTAAAAAGTACTGGTACCCCCAACCAGAATGCGGGCTCTATCAGCCCGCACCTTTGGTTGGTGGTACCTTTTTTAAGCGATAGGTGCCTTTTAAGATGGCCATAAACTATAACATCTGCTCGTTTGGTAACATCGCCAAATGAGTGGACCTGTCCCGGTATGCCACTAACGATGGCTATAGCGTGGGTAATCCGAATGTTCAGACCTAATGATCGAATTACAACAAGGTCAGTACACTCCGATAGGTCGGGTAAAATCAAACCTTCCCGATCGATATCGTGGCCAGATATTGATCGGGAAGACACCTCAAAAGCTCCCATACACAGGCAGATAAGATGTCAAATTGGTCTAAATGACCAATATTCTGCTGTCTATGGCCCGCTTTAGTTCCCCAGCAAAGTCAGGTCTGTAATAGGGAAGCACCGAATCCAGGATTCGGTTCGGAAACCAGCCAGGATTTGGCAATTTTCAGCAGGATTCGGCCGAATCCTTCTGCTTGGTCGAACCAAATCCGAATCCTAATTTGCATATGCAAATTATGGCCAGGAAGGGAAATCACATGACTTTTTGGCAGAAAACAAGGAACTAAAAAATGTTTTCCCCTTCTCACCCATAATTTGCATATTCAAATTAGGGTTCGGATTCGGTATTCGGCCAAATCTTTCTGGAAGGATTCGGGGGTTTGGCCGAATCCAAAATAATGGATTCGGTGCATCCCTAGTCTGTAATCAACTGCCTTGTCTTACATTGTATCAACAGCCATCCGGGCAGAGAAAAGAAAGGGACAGGAGCACTGCTTATAATAGCTATACAAATACTTTAAAAAACACATGACATTTGTAATGAATCTATATTGCAAAGTTGCTTAGAATTATGTTTTAATGGGCAAAAAAATATATATTTTTGGGTTGACATTGTTTTCTATACTGATCTAACTGTTCTATGCCTTAAAGGCTGTCTAAAACAGAATGCCATAATTGATCTTGTTAGGCCATCTTTTGCATGCCAGTGACACTGTAATGCTCTGGCTGCTGCTGGGAAGCTGAGCTTAGGGTTTATCAAAGTGTTAGCAGATAAGGTGACTGATTATGTATTAATCCTGAAACAGAATCCATCTGTTTCTATGCTGCCATGTAATGTGAATCTGACTTAGTTACCACATACAATGACTTTTACAATGAATTATATATTGTATATAAAATAGGGATCCTTAGTGTTTAGCTGAACCAAATATGAACCTGGGGATGCCCATTTATCTAAGGTTGAATTTCAAATTCATGGGATTTTTTTATTTTTATTTGAATATACACTTTGACTTGGAGGATATTTAAGAACATTTTTGAATTTCTAATATTTGGTCAAATGGTTACGACCTGAAAATTTTAATTGTATAAAATTTTTACCATCCAATTTTTCTCCCCCCCCCCAAAAAAAACTTGAATGTCATGAAGGCTATTGATATCTCAAAATGGCTCAACTGACCTCTGCCATTGACTTGGAAATGTACTTGGCAGGTTTTCGGTGGCGAATATTCGAATTAGGACTGTTTCCATAGTCGAGTTGTGATAAATCTCACATTCGAATTTACATTCAAAAAAGGGGATTGAAAGTCGATTTTGTTTTGAACACTCGAAAATGCAAATTTGAATTTACGATTCGATCCTTGATAAATCTGCCCCTTAAAGTCATGTGCCTTTCAGTGCAGTCAAAATGGCACTTTGCTTGCCAGCAAAGTACATTGTTATCAGGCAAAAAAAAATTGGATTTTTTTAAATAAAGTGATGCGATCCGGTATCTGGAAACCCCAATATCCAGAAAGCTCCAAATTACAGAAAGGTCATCTATCATAGACTCCATTTTAGTAAAATAATCCAAGTTTATGCTTCCTTTTTCTTTGTTGTGTTAGAACAGCACCTTGTACTCAATTCCAACTGATATAATGAATCCTTATAGGAAGCAAAACCATCCTATGGGGGTATATTATCACAGCTTGATAAATAAAAGATACATAAAACCCCACCCACATTTTATTAATTTCGGTGGGATTTTTAGAATTGTATTTTAACAATGGGTGAAAGTTAGAACTCACCATTTGATAACTACAGTTCTAAAGATCCCACAGGAATGAATAAAACACAGTTGAGTTTTTATTTGAGATCCAAATTACAGAAAGATCCCTTATTCAGAAAAGCCCAGATCCCCAGCATTTTGTATAAAAGGTCCCATACCTGCAGTTGTATGAGAGATTCAAAAGATACCAAATAGATACAATGTACTACCTTTCATTTTGCTTCTTCCTGAATCAAAGTATCTATAATAGTCTTGAAAAACAGCAATGTCTTAAAGGAACTGTTCAGTATAAAAATAAAAACTGGGTAAATAGATAGGCTGTGGAAAATAAAAAAAATGTTACCAATATAATTAGTCAGCCAAAAATGTAATATATGAAGGCTGGAGTGACTGGATGTCTAATATAATATCCAGAACACTACTTCCTGCTTTTCAGCTCTCTTGGTTTCCAGTGATTGGTAACCAGGCGGTAACCAATCATTGACTTGAGGGGGGCATGTGGGTCATAACTATTTGCTTTTGAATCTGAGCTGAATGCTAAGGATCAGTTGCAAACTCACTGAACAGTTATGTCCCATGTGGGCCCCCTTCAAGTCGCTGACCAACTCAGAGTTAGAGAGCTGAAAAGCAGGAAGTTGTGTTCTAGTCTCTTATTTTAGACATCCAGTCACTCCAGCCTTTATACATTACATTTTTGGCTAACTAACTATATTAGAAACATTTTTATTTTGCACAGGCTTACTACCCAGTTTTTTTTTACACTGAACTGCTCCTTTAAGGTGGCCATAGACATAACAACTACATGTGACCTGTGACCATTGGTAGCTGGAAAGATAGTTTGCTTTCAATACAGACATTTAGGGGCCTGTTTATTAAACCTCTATTTTCCCCTTGAAAAACTAACATTTTTAGTGGAAAAAAAAAACTTAATTTTTTAAAGATTTATTATGCTCTCCCAAGCTGCTAAAAATCAGATGTCCCTTTAAACTAAATCCCTAGGTGCTCCCCCTCTCCCCTGTATAGGCTCCCCTCCCTCCTCGGCCTACCTGCCCCCGGCAAATGCCCCTAACTTGTTACTTACCCCTCCTTCTAGGTCCTCTCCAGCAGAATTCACGGCAGCCATCTTCTCCAGAGTGATCTTCTTACTGTATTCATCAGCGTTTTGTGGTGTAGGAGTAGGAGGCCTTTGCCAGTTCGGAACTACTGTGCATGCGCCGAAAGTCACGTTTCTGAAAAACTGAAGTTTCTGAAACTTTGTAACTTTTGGGTGCATGCGCAGTACCTCTGGACTGGCAAATGCCTCCTACTGTTCATGCGCTCAAAAGTCATGATTTTTCTGATCTTTTTTTTGGAAAGTTTGTGACTATCGGGCACTGGCAAATGCCTCCTACTGTGCATGCTCCAAAAAACGCTGATGCATCCAGGAAGAAGAGCACTCGGGAGAAGATGGCAACCGTGAACTCCGCTGGAGAGGACCTAGAAGAAGGGGTAAGTAACAAGTTAGGGGCATTTGCCCAAGGGAGAGGTGGGCCTATACAGGGGGGGGGAGGGTTTTTGCACCTAGGGGTTTAGTTCTCCTTTGACAATTTAAAGATGTTTCTTGCCTTTGTGATCCTTGAGGGCTTCGGGCTGGTTTTAATTTGAAAAATCTGAAAAGGTTGCTTTTTTCATGTATCGATTAAGGGCATTCTGTAATGGGAGTTTGGTCAGTTCTGTTATCCAGACTGCTTGGGACCTGGGGTTTTCCAGATAATGGATCATGCAGTAATTTGAATCTCATACCAGAAGTCTACTAGAATATCATGTAAACATAAAAAATAACCCAATAGGCTGGTTTAGCTTCCAATAACAATTATATCTTAGCTTGGATCAAGTACAAAGTACTGTTTTATTATTACAAATAAAAAGGAAATTGTTACAAATTTGATAAAATATTCTGAGGGAGATGGCCTTTCTGTAATTCGTAGCTTTCTTGATATCCAAAAACCAGTTAACAGATCCCATACCTGTATAGTGAGAAAACGTCGAGTTTTAGCAAATATGCTCCTTAGAGCTGAATCATCAGATATACAATAGGATTCTACTAGTAGCTAACAATTCAGCAGCAAACAATGGCAGGAAATTTTCCAACTTAGCCAGTCAACGAGCCAATTATAATCAGTCTGTCTTCTGCCAAAGTTTTGCACAAAAAAAATATGTGCCTTTACACCTATGCTGCTTCTGATTATTACCTAGTTGTCGTTACTGATTTATTTTTATTATTTGTCATTCTCCCTTTCCTGCCATTTTAGCTAATATTGTCAGAGAAATGCATTGTAGCAGAAGGCCATTGCTGGCACATGGATCATTTCTGTTGCTGGGAATGTGATGAGGTGCTTGGGGGACATCGATATGTGATGAAAGGTGGGCGACCTTTCTGCAAGGGCTGCTTCCTTCGTCTGTATGCTGAAAGCTGCGAGGCTTGTCGGGAGCCAGTCGGTGAGTATAGGTATTTGTAAATACATTTTTTTAGGGAATTTCAACCCAAAAAAAAATTTTTTTTTGCCAAAGCAACTTTGCAATATACATTCATTAAAATTATATATGGTTTTTAAGTTGTTTATATATGTATTGCTGTGGAAAGCAGTATTGTTTAAAAACTAACCAGGAATTTGAAAAAAATGCTGCTTTCAATAGCAATTGATTTTATGAATAACTTAAAATGAATAAGTAATACATTTGTACTGCACTGTATATTAGAAAGTTGCTTAGAAATTAGATTTTTTTAAGCAGATTTTTACTTAGGGTTGACTTTCCCTTCAATGTATTATTTGTGGTTTTCTCAGGTCATTTGTTTCTGCTTCTATAGCTGTACATTGTTATTTTAACATTTAACCATATAATTACTACTTATGCCAAAAGATGCTAGCCTAAAGGCACAAGCTTTTGTGTGCTAGCACCGAGTCAGAGAGCCCTACTATGGCATAATATTTGTTTACCAGTACTTACATGTACAATCTCTTCACTTTTAGATCCTGATGGAGATAATGTAGCCTTTAGGGGACAATATTGGCATGCTTTAGCCTCCTGTTTTTGCTGCACCCGCTGTAGAACATCTCTTAAGGGATCACGGTTTATGGTGGTTGATGACCAATTATATTGTTCATCCTGTGCTACAGGAGTGCCCCAGCTTTTAAACAATCACACGTGTTTTACGAAGAGTCGAACAAGAACGTCAAGTCAGCAATACAACCTTCAGTGGGGAAGTTCTCATTATCAGCATGGGCACCAGGGTTACACGGCAGCTGTTGCTATTAATATCTCAATGAAGGACTCGTGCTCTATTACTGACTGTCATGGTGGGCGTTCAGCACTATGTAGGGACATGACTAATAATGAACCTCTCTCCCAACTCCATGATGCAATTGAAGATGATGCCATCTCTTACTCTTCGTCATCAACGTCATCAGACTCTGAGCCAGAGGGATTTTTTCTAGGAACTCCTATTCCAAATTATTCTCCTTCCAGACAGAGTCCCTCTCCAGTATGTTCAAAAAACAGCTCCCTGAAAAGGAGACAGATATCAAAGAACTGTAAGGTATCCTAAAGTCACCTAGAGAGGATAACAGTCTTTCTTCACGCAAGCTGTGTTAACGGTATTCCTAACTTTAAACTAGAATAAAAACATTTAAAAACTTGTAAAATAGTTTGGAGGAGTAGGAAAATTCTAGGCTACCGTATTTAAAATGCAAAAAATACAGAGGAGGGGCACACTCAGGTAGAAACTTTAGGAGTTGTGTGCTGCTAACTCAAAAATGTGATCACAGCAGCTTGAAATATGTATTCCCAAAGTCAAATTTCTGTGAACTGTTAACGTGTGTTTATTAAAGTACAAAATGGTTATATTACACCATATTTAATGTATTCTTGCATCTACATATCAATTCAGAATACACTGTGTTCACTGTTACAGACATCCTGTAACAGAACCAAGACTTTGAACCAAAACCCCTCCACATCCTTAAAAGCTTTATCAAATAGCCTTGTGGAAGCTTTCATTGACATAGAACAACTAATATGTCACAAGCTTCAATGATTTGACGAATAAAAGTGCAATTTGGCTAATAAAAGTGCAGGGGTTCTCCCTGCTTAATTTCACAAGACTTGGGAGTCCTGCAGTGAGTTTATATTTGGATTATATGTGGCCCCTTGGCAGTGGGACCAGCAGCTTGCACCGTACGCTACGATAAGCGGTTGGTATAGGAGAGAATTACTCTACTACTTTTCTACTACTTGTCTGTTATTGTACATTTTTTTTTTAAATTAGGAAAATTTTGGGATGATGGGAATTGCAACAAACACTTGAGTAGGCAGTTTGCCGCAGAAAACCGTGTGTCAGCACCTGGGCCGAGGCTCACATAAGGGGTTCCAGGTGCAGACACAGAAGATATCAGCAGAGGATTGCCTATACACAGGCAGAGAAACAGCCTAAAAAAACCACTAAGATCCCAAGTTATACCCCTGTGTGAATGGCTTTAACATCTCCCAGCTGGACACTAAGAGTTAGTTTTAAAACAAAGTGAGTTACACAGAAATATTATGAAAGCCATTTTTTTTTTATTTTGCCGACTGATCCAAGACAAATTTTTGGCGCATGATGCAGGGGATGAAGAGAAAAGAAAATATGATTAAAAAGGCACTTGGTTGTGTGGAATGACTTGGAGGTCAGATTTTTAAACAAACAAACGCATATATACAAGAAATAGAGTCTGCATCCCAAATTATGTAAAAAATCTTTTAAGTTCTTTCCAAATAGAAATTTGCCAAACAGCCATCCATCAGCCTTCAGGGTCCTGTTCTTTTTTTTCAGCATTGAAAGGAACATTGCTTTCTCTATCATAGCTGTCTATATAGCTGGTTAATTCATGCACACAGCGACCAGCTATGTCATACAGACTAGAACGAAGAGCACTGGCTACATCAGCCTCAATGGATGGATTTTTTTTCAGCAGTGTTTCCGCCACAAAAGCAAATGTTCTGCAGTCTTGAGCATATGCCTGGATAAAAAGAAGGCAAGAGTTTCAGAGACAATACACATATAGCAATTATACAATATGCAAAGCATATAAGGCAGCCTGTAGTCTAATGCCTTTATATGGTCAACAAAGTCCTCTTCAGCTCTTACTATGTTGATTTTCCATCTGGATCTATATGGTTAAATACATATAGTGCCTTATTTACGGCCACAAGTGCAGCTGTGCCCACACAAAGATTGACACCACTTAAAGGATACGTATGTTTGAAACCTCGGTGACCGAAAAAAGTGAGTGTGGGAGCTGCTAACAGAGTGTTGCATGTGAATTAAGTGTTAAGCATGGTTAAAAACCTTAAGCCGGTGTTTGCTGTGCATGCTGGGAGTGCTAGGTGCAAGGAGGTAGTAAATGAAAATAGACTGCTGGGTGTTCTGAGAGTTATTGGACTGAGACAAACGTAAGCCTGTCTATTTTAAGGTTCCTAAAACAGCCCCGAGAATAGCAAACCCCTCTCTCAACATGGACTCTCTGATATGGTACTGCTAGTGTGAAACTCGACCCCTTTAGTATACTGTGCCTTTCTTTTGCTTTGAACAGGAAGCAGGTCAAAAACTCTACTGCACATGCTTGAAGCCTCCTGCTCCAATGGAAATCCATCAGACAAATTTACTTATTCTTTGATGTTCGGGGTGGTTTCCCTTAAGATTAACTTTTAGTTTTGATGTAGAGTGATATTCTGAGGTCTTCATTTGTATCGTAGTTTTTTAATCATAATGGTTTTTGTTCATCAGCTCTCCAGTTTTTTTTTTAGGAGCTACTTGGTTACTAGGGTCCAAATTACTCTAGCAACCAGGCAGTGGCGTGAATGAAAGTTAGGAAGATGAATAGCAGAGGCAAGACAACAAAACAAATTGTAGCCTCACAGAGCAATAGTTTAGGCTGGTAAGCCAGTGACCATCATTTGAAAGCTAGAAAGAGTCAGAAGAAGGTGTATAACTCAAGAAATAACTAAAATGTTAATACCAATTGAAAACTTGCTATAAAGGCAAACTGCCCCTTACACACTCTATTTAAGTCTGGGTTTGCTGGAATACTTGGTTGCTACTAGGGATGCAGATCTGGTTTGGGATGCGGCTGAATCGGAGCGATTTGTAGCTAGATTCGGGTTCGACCAAATCAAATCTAAACCTGATCTAACTGGAAGGGTTTGGATTTGGTTCAATATTTGGCCGAATCCGTAACCCAGATGTAAGGTATAAATCACATGCATTGACTCACCATCTCAAGCTCTTCCTTTTTGGTTAAGATAAAGGCAGTGCGTAGTGCCAGAGCAGTTTCAGACTGCTCCTGTCCTGTTTCAGAGCCTGCTCCACCTTGATCACTAACACTAGGAGTTACTGGTGAGGGTGGAGAGACATCATTCCAAACGTCCTAGAGAGCAACAGTAAATTTAAAACAAACGAACATGCAAAGAGATAAAATCTGCACAAAACACATACAGCATTTTGTCACTCCCGTGAATTCACAGATGACAAAACACCTGAAACCGACACAGATGTGTAATTGCAGAAAAAAATGCATTAGTGGCCATTTTTCACCAGACTACATGATTATATTAATGCAGCAGTTTCAATAATCCAGAAGAGAAAAGTATTTTGGACATTTAGGGGCAGATTTACAAAATTCACATGAAGGATTCGAAGTTTGATTGAATTTTCAAAACCATTTGAATGTTTTTGAAGACCACTTCAACCAGTGAATTTTGTAAATTCGAGCAAATACAATGATTCGAATAAAATTTCATTCGAATATTCGATGGTTCGACTGTCGAAGTACTTCCCCTTTAAATTTTTATTCGACCACCTAGTTCGCCAGATTAAAGCTACCATATTGGGTTTACTTATTTTTGATTGAATAAAAAAATGTTTTTTCCTATTCTCTCGTTCGACCAATCGAATTGCGGTAAAATCCTTCGAATTCGATTTCCAAATTCGAAGGATTTTACTTCACTTCCTATTCACAGTCAATTTTCGATTTTTTTTCAATTTGAAATCCGTCCAATGTTAAATCTGCCCCTTTGTGTCCGAGATCTCACGCAAGTGACAAAATGCCCGAGCTGTAACCCAAAATGTCTTGGCAGAAACAAATTAATAGGAAGCCATTTGCAATTTGCCCTGTACCGATAATGAAGCTCCAAATGTAATGAACAGCATTCCAGTTCATGAGCACCTTTTTGACATTTTTATAACAGTTGTTCTGAGACCGATGCCACCCCCCATCACCCACTGTTAAATGTGTACGTTACAGAGTAAATGAAGTTGATAAAATACACATCCAACAAGTTCAACCTTATTTTATCAAGGGCTGGCGGGACACCGGGTAACAACCGAGTGGGCCCCGTCCCTCGCTGATCCAAACCTTTCTGCTTCCCTCTGATCTCACCCTCATCTGGCCCATCGAGGTACACAAAGGGGCGGCCCAGTGACAGATGCCCAATGGGCCTTGAACCCTTCAGTCCACAGCCAATTTTATCACATATAAAGTAGTCTCCATAAATGGTACTATATATAAACGGCATCCAACCTATTAACTGAATCTGCCTGTACAGCTGGTTTAGGGAGAAAATTCTACTGCACAGTTCCTTAGATTCTATATTACATGACACTAAAAGGGTTAAAGTTGATGGGTAGATTAATATACTACTAATATAATACCAATATTATATTATTAATACTAATATAAAACTTGTGATAGACCCAAAGGATCACTACTCCGACAGTGTTTTTGACTGCTATTCTACATTAAAAAACTATTTTGCATATTTTTAGGGATAGATTAATATTTCAATGAACTTTTATTAGACCAAAGAAAAATGTTTACTAGAACACAAAGTAGAAGATATGGATGCATAAAAAGCAGTCCACTTGCTAGAAACACAAGCTTTGCATACTATTACATTAGAGTTTATACAACACTATTTGTCCAATATATTTATATACCAGCAAAGGGATCTGGATCTCCCCTTCATTGCTGCGCATTTCTGGAATTCTTTCACTACACAATCTCTTTCCCATGCTGGTCTCTTCCTCCCTTTTTGTGTTGTAAAAGCTCTGTTCTCCATCATCAGGGTGCTCTTTCTTTACAGTTCTAGTCAGTGCTTCTTCCTTTTGAATTTCAGCTTCAGAAAAGTTCTCCTTAATAAGACAGGACAATAACATAAAATGTATTAGTTTTAACTGCAGCAGTGCAGACACACAAAGAGGTATAGATCTGTAACACTCAAAACAGTTTATCGTCGAGTTGTTCTCCATACAGAGGAGAAAATAATCTTGACATACATTGTGTCATAGTATGGTCCTCAGTGACTCTAGATTACTGCCTCAGAGTAGTGATGCTTTCTGTAGGTTGACCATTCACAGGCAGATTTAAGCAGCAGATTGATTCGGCAGCTTATCTGCCTGTGTATGGGGCCTTCAAACGGGCCTCCCAGAGTAATATCTGGTCAAAAATAGGCCAGATATCTATCAGGCATGTTTGATCTTCCCCACGACAGAGGACCGTATCAGTTATTTAATGTGGTCCTCATCCCATCAGCACCCATTCACACTTGTATTCCGATCGTTTGGCCCTAGGGCCAACTAGTCAAATATTGCCCTGCCTTTGGCCTAAAATCCTAAAGCTGGCCATATCAATTCAGTCCCTTCAGAGTTGGCAGCTTATCTGCCTGTGTATTGGTCCATCCTAAACTAGTCTGCACAAAAACTGGGCAAATACGTATTGGGCAGGTCTGAAGATCCCGTTGGGCAGGAACAGCATCAGTGCATTAATGTGGTCCTCTATCCACAAGTCAGCACAGGCACCTATTGCGTAAACATTGGCCTGGGGGCCAAACAATCAGATCAGCCTGATTTGGTTCAGAACATAGGTGGCCCAATTGGCCAAAGATTTGCGTATTTGGTGAGGTCACTAAACAAGTAGGTCGAAATGTGTATGGCCAGCTTAAAGAGGTACACCTTCCAAAATTTTTTTCCCCAGTTCAGTTGTTTCAGATTGTTCATGAGAAATAAAAATAAAAGATTGAAAGCAATTGAAAAAAGTCTAACTGTTTCCTAAAGTTTAATGTCCCGGTCTCTCGTATTTCCATCTGCAGCTCAGTAATTCAGGCGAAGAATCTGAACTGTTATAATTTACTGCTTTTACAATAGTTGCTGGAATATTAACTTGTAAAGTACACCGGGGCTGGGTCCTTGACAGGGGGTAAATTTTCTTAGCTCTTCAGGGCCTGGACTCTGGAACGGGAGGGTAAGGTACAGGGTGGCCTTCCCATTCCACCCAGGTACACACCTGACTTTTACTCTGCATAAAGAAGAGTCACAGGTGCAATTGAGTGTTGTTGATGATGGTGCCTAGAGACTGAGCTGCAGTCTTTCTACAGGCTACATAAAATGACAAACAAAAACCCTTGTTTACAAGGGACTAGGAAAGAAAACCTGCTATTTTTGGACTTTGCTGGTTTTGTTGATTGGCCTCAAGTGGACTGACCAGGTCTACTTTGGACACTGGGAAAACCAAATGATTTTCACAAGCTGAAGTAAGCCATTTATTATATGTTAATTTACTTTCTGCTGAGGAAAAGCTACTTTGAGTTTCAGTTTTTAAATAAATAGACTTTCTCTAAAAAAAAAACAGTGTATTGTGGGCTGGCTGCAATTCCCCGGCAATATTACAAACTATTGTATCAGTTATACCGGCTGCCTTTAATGAAACACAGGAATTGTGCTCAGCAAATGCATCAATCTAGAACAGTTCATGAGTCAGTGAACCCCACCCCAAGCTGATTTAGAAAGGCAAAAAAGATGAAAGGGTTAAAAATTCAAATTTTCCACTTCAATATTAGAAAAATGTTCATTACAGAAAATTGTTAAAAGTCTATATACCTTTCTGTAACCCATTTTCTGTCTGAAAGCCACAGATCTGAAAAACGTGTTGGAAATTGAAAAAACCCTTTAAGATTGATAAGGACAAGGTATAAACAGTAGATAAAGGCAAAAGAAAAAGGCTTATACATTCAACTCTAAATAATTTTACCTTTAACAAAAATTAAAAAAAAATACTATGAGCTCAAATATAATATTACGAATAGCAAGAACAGGGATGATCATTAAAATGTATTAAATGTATGTAAAAATATTATTTAGGCAAAGGCAGATTTGTATAAAGAGGGGAAAAACTGGACTGGGGTTGAGGAATTAAATGTTTAGTATGAGGCTAGAAGGAAAAGCTCACACGATACTATATGTAATAGTTACATAGTTAAATTGGGTTGAAAAAAGACAGAGTCCATCAAGTTCAACCCC
>CM044434.1:56815697-56840047 GCA_024363595.1 Xenopus borealis | reverse complement strand
GGGGGGGGGGAGCAAAGTTAGAAAAAAGTAAGTCCACCCAAGAAAACCATATAATTTCAGAAAGTACACAATCCCTCAAATACAAATTGGAAAGTCACCCTAAATATGGACGTCAGAGGTCTAATGAATAGTTTTTTTTTTTAACAAATTTTCTTTATTGATTTTCATAAACATACATAAAGAAAAGAAAAGAAAAGAGAAGGAAAGGACAAGAGAAGATGAGCTACCTTGATTCACGTTATTGCAACAATCCTATTGGGTATCATATATTATGTCTTGTTCACCATGCCTCAAAATCAGGGACTGCCAGCCATTTATCCCAAAGTTTCCCAAATTTTTCAGGGCAGCCGCGGGCTGCATAGGTCAATTTCTGTCTAGGCAGGGTGTCATCCACCAGCTTTTTCCAGAAGCCCAGTGTGGGAGGCTCTGGGGCCTTCTCTACTGAATAGTTTGATGCCCAATATGCATAGATTTACCAAAGTGCATGGTGTGTATGGACCCCAAATGTAAAACATGCATATGAATTTTCACGCTAACCAACAAAGCTGCAGAAAAGAGAGCCCCAAATGTGCGTTATGTGCTGTAAGACCCCCAAACTGTAAAAAGACCCCCAGAACACCATACATTTTTGAAAAGCATATATTCTGGCGGATCAAACTAAGTAAAATATATCTTTCTATACCAAAGCACCAAACAGCAAAACTATACTAAAGATACATAAGGAACAATAATACAGGGATACAATTGCAATAAAACCACAAAAACAGAGTAAATCAATGAAATAAAATAATTGATCAGACAGCATAATTAGTAGCCCAAATTGATTATCCAATAGTCACGCTGTTGAAATAAGTTTTTAGGCAAATATAACAGTACAATGAATAAAAAAAAAAAAAAAGCAGTTAGACAACTTTTTGTGCACAAACATGTATATACAAACTCGCCGAGTCTGCAAATATATGTAAATAAGTGTACAAAAGGGACCAAGTGTGCTGAAATAAAAAATACCAATCTTTACTAAAATGTGTGTAAGTGTATAAATGTACTGTAAGTGTCTCTAAGTGCAGGTAAGTGTGTAAAAAAACGTGCATGTACCGTTTTTTGTAGCAGGAAGATCACTGGAATCGTTAAAGGAGTCCCAGGCAGCATCTGCAGTCAGCACAGCAGGAAGTGTGTGGGTTGCTGTGCAGGAAGGAAGAGATAAGGAAGTAGCAGAAGCACCATATATGGCCCATCTGCTACTTTGTGGTACGTGCTTGCAGTCTGAGCCCTGAACCGCCAGCACGTAAGCCGTACACGCTTCGCGGTTAAAGGGTTAAGGTACAAAATCAAAAAACAGACATAAGATAAACAAACAAAATATGCATATAGCGATGCCCAAAAACATTGTGTTATGTGCAGAAACACAGAATCAAAAGGTCAGCAATAATCAGATACAAAGTTGCCACTTCCTGTGGCTAGATCGATTGGGTCAGAAACACAAAAACACAACCTCTCGCCACCATATGCACATCACCCTATTACACCATTGCCCACAGCTAGTTGCTATGTTTCTGCCTCATAGTAACCACGTTTTTCACCCGGAGCGCCCTTTATTGGTCATATCTCTAGCAAGAAGTGCTGCCCCATACAAGCCTCCCGTTACGTCATGCCCCATGAAATTGCTACCGGCATAATGGTAATGCCCAATCCCGACTCTTCCTCTCTGCTGTTTTGCACATGGTAAGTTCAGATTGATTAACCTTTAGATAAAACCGTCTTCTACTATTATTTTGAGCTATATGTTACATCACATTTAACTGTTATTCAGCTTTTTAAACTGTGACTACATTTAGAAATCTTATTAACAACCACATATTAGGTTCTTCTATACTTTTACACTCCTGTACACATTTAGACCATGTCTGCCACTACGCACAACTATGGGCGCAAAACTAATAACGAATATGCCATTTACATATTTGCGCTGCTCAACCAGGAAGCATTATGCTGATCACTTATACATTGTTTCGTTTCTACACAATCGATCTAGCCACAGGAAGTGGCAACTTTGTACCTGATTATTGCTGACCTTTTCACTCTTTGTTTCGGCACACAACATGATGTTTTTGATCATCGCTATATGCATATTTTGTTTATCTTACGTCAGTTTGTTGATTTTGTACCTTAATAGCTTATTCCGTCTGTGTATTTCCTGCCCACGTTTATGACACTGGATGATGTCATACATACCTTTTTTCCCCGCCAGAGGTGTTTTAAAATTGTTGTGGTTGTTTGTTTCACTCACTTTGAGAAAGGCTAGGGACCTAGCCGAGTTTGGAGACGAGTGTGGTAACACTGACTTTAATATAATAAATATGTTGTAATATATATTTATATCACATACACACTGCTCATGGGTAGATACACAGTTAAACAGTTCATAGCAAGCCACAGGCACAATAAAAGTTGGTTCAAATACTCACGTTTTGGCACAGGTTTGGTAGTGGAAGGCTTTGATTTCACATGCTCTTTGCTGTAAACTTTGGCATATTTGGAGCGGTACTTCTTCTGGTACGTTTCTGGGTGTTTACCACAATAGTGGCCTTGGTCTCCACCCCTGTAGCCACCTCTGTAGTATGATCCCTTATGGTACCCACTATCATGAAATCCACCCCTACTGTATCCAGAGTCCCTGTACTCCTGATAGGACTGGTCTTCACCATGATATGGAGGTTCTTCATACTCCATATACTGGCCATCACCATAGTTTCTTTCATGAAATGAATTATCATGATAGTCATGGTATCCTTCAGAGCCATAATTGCCATGTTCCCTACAAAAACAAAAATAAACCTGGTATTCCCAGACTTCTGGCTTATTTGTGCCACACCTCCTTTAAACATGAATGTGACCCACCTATGTCTGGGGTGGCTTCCTCTGTATGGCCTTGAACGTGGACTCCTCAGAGCAGGAGATGGGTACACCTTTACAAGAAAAAAGGCAGTTTATTATCATTTGAATTACATCAACAGTGCACAAAATAAATAAGAGCACACTATCAGAGCACATTTTATCATACATCCTTTGGCTTTACAATAAGCATCATGTATCAATATATACATTAATTGCATAAAGACAGGTAATTCTGGTGAATGCTTTAGCTTTGAAAAACAGGATTTTTGTACTTACCGTTAAATCTGTTTCTCTGTAGTCGAAAGGGGGACACAGGGACCTATGGGATAAGCTCCTCCCACTAGGAGGCAGGACACTTAAAAAAAAGAATAAGGGGCGTTCCCACTGGGCTTCACCCCTGTACACTGTACTAAACCACTCAGTTTGTGCCAACTAAGAATAAGAATAACATCATTCAACCAAGAACAGAAAAACAATAGGCAGAACAGTAGTCCAGGTAGTTATTCTGGACGTGACCAACAGGTCACAAAGGCTCGTCCTTAGGGCGGGAAGCCCTGTGTCCCCCTTTTGACTACAGAGAAACAGATTTAACGGTAAGTACAAAAATCCTGTTTTCGGTCGTTTTAGGGGGACACATGGACCTATGGGGACTTAAAGCAGAGCCCCAAAACAGCCAGGTGGGTTCAGGCGGGATTGATTGATATAATTCACACTACGGATTGCAACAGCTTGCGCCCAAAGGAAGCCTTGGCAGAAGCAAGAATGTCAATCCTGTAAAATTTAGTGAAAGTGTGCACTGAAGACCAGGTTGCCAGCGAGGCAGAGTTGCGCCACGCCCAGGAGGCTCCCACTGCCCTTGTGGAATGGGCGCGGATGCCGTCTGGTGGCGATCTTCTCTTAGCCAGGTAGGCTTGTAAAATTGCTTGTTCTGATCCACCTTGCAATGGTAGACTTGGAGGCAGCTTGGCCCTTCCGAGGTCCAGAAGGTAAAACGAAGAGCGACCGAGTTCTACGGAATGCTTTTGATCTCTCCAAATACCATCTGAGTGCTCGAACTACATCTAGTTTGTGAAGCCAGTGTTCCGTGTCATTTGTAGGATTCGGACACAAGGACGGGACGACAGTCTCCAGATTAATGTGAAATTCCGATACCACCTTAGGCAGAAATGAAGGAACAGTTCGTAGAACAGCCTTGTCTCGATGGAAAACCAAGAAGGGGGATTCACAGGATAGTGCACTCAGTTCCAATACCCTTCTGGTTGAAGAATTCGCCACTAAAAATACCACCTTCCAGGTAAGCCAGATATCTGATATTGAATGGAGAGGTTCGAATGGAGACTCCAATAAGGCTTCTAGTACTAGATTGAGATCCCAGACTGCCGTAGAAGTTTGGAAAGGAGGATTCACATGCCCCTCCTTGAAGAAATGTGCGAATCAAGTCTTCCTCGGATAATCGATGTTGTAGAAGGATAGATAAAGCCGAAACATGTACCTTTAATGTGCTAAGCTTGAGTCCCAGTTGCAATCCCTGTTGGAGAAAGGAAAGCACCCTAGGTATGCTGAGTTCTAGGAACGGTAACTTCGACTCTTCACACCAGTCAAAATACGAGCGCCATACCCCGTGGTATGACTTGGATGACAAAGGTTTCTGTGCCCCGAGCATGGTATTGATGACCTCTTCAGCTAGCCCCAGCTTTCGCCATAGGGATGCTTCAATAGCCACCCTGTCAAAGTGAACAGTCTTGGATAGGGGTGAACTATTGGACCTTGACGAAGAAGACCTGGTCTGCAGTGTAATCGGAAAGGCTGAGCCACTGACATCTCCTGAAGGTCCAAGAACCATGTCCTGTGAGGCCAATAAGGAGTCACTACTATTACAGTGAGGATGGATCGTAATCTTCTTGAGAACCCGAGGCAGCAGTGGTAGTAGTGGGAAGATGTATGCTAGGTGAACATCCAAGACTGAGTCATGATGCCATCAGGTCTATCTGCGGCTTGCCCCATAGATTCCTCAGTTCTGCAAAGACATCTGGGTGCAGCTCCCATTCACATGGATCTAGCTAGTTTCTGCTCAGGAAGTCTGTCCTTATGTTTGAGACACCTGGAATGTGAATTGCTGATATTTTCACCGAGTTGACCTCTGCCCAGGCTAGAATTTGTTGAGCCTCTAATAGTGCTGCTTTGCTGCGCATTACTCCCTGTCGATTTATGTAGGCAACGGCTGTTGCGTTGTTGCTTTGGACTCTTATTGCATTGTCTTTTAGAAGTGTCCAGTGATCTAGGACTAGTCTCACCGCCTGCAACAAGAATGTTGATTGGCAGTCTGGACTCCGGTGGGGACCAGCATCCCTGAGCAGATAGGCTGTTCCACGACGCTCCCCATCCTTGTAGGCTGGCGTCTGTCGATATCACATTCCAATTCGGTGTGGCCCAGAACTGACCTGCAGCCAAGTTGTTTGGTTGTTACCACCATTGGAGAGCCTCCCTTGTTGATCGAGTCAGGTTGAGAGGTCGAGATATAGGACCTCCCTTCCATGCCGCTAAAATGTTTGATTGTAGTGGACAAAGGTGAATTTGTGCAAACTGAATAGCCTCGATAGTCGCCACCATCAGTCAGAGGACCCTCTTTGTCATGAGAATTGTATGTGCTGGCAGAGAGAGAAGAGAGGATCCGATCTCTGATTTTGGACTGCTTGTCCTGGGTAAGCACTACCGTCTGAGTGATGGTGTTGAATTCCAACCCTAGGAATGTTAATTGGTGACAGGGGTATGCAAAAAGTCTTTTTACTCAATCTAAAGAACATCATACAAAATGTGACAATATTCAATTTGTAAATACATAAGTATTGGTAGATAACATATACATACCACCTCGTATATTTCACAAAATTGGAAAATGAAAACTCACAAGTAGCGGATACACTTGCCCAAAATGAGAATCACCCCAACGTTTCGGCATAAAGCCTTTGTCAAGCTTGACCGCTGTACCTAAGGGACTCACTTTTATTAACCCCCGTATGATATCACACCGGCCAGACCTTCTACTCCTATTGGAAAGCAGGTACGTCGGCGTGGTCGGTATAGCCACACAGGACTATAAATTACCCCGTTCACTACTTCTACGGTGGGGGCTAACCACAGGGAACCCTGGTTCTGGTCTCACCCCGGGTGTCAGTAATCTGACCGATGAAAATGTGTTGGAATAAAGTAAACTATTGTCTGAGCCTGTCCTCCTAGGACGCAGGACACTTAAAAAGTCGTTTGGTACAGTGTACACGGGTAAGCCCAGGGTGTACGCCCCTTATTCTTTTTTTATAAGTGTCCTGCCTCCTAGTGGGAGGAGTTTAACCCATAGGTCCCTGTGTTTCCCTTTAAGACGACAGAGAAAAGTTTTGATTTATAGCTGTGATTCTAAATACAAAAACAATTCAAAAGGCTCAGAAGACTATCAATTCATTAAGCTCAAGAGCTGACAATATGAGCTATCTGATGCGTGGACAATGCATGCTGTGGTCTATTTGGGCTGATGGCAACAAGTGAAGAGGCGCTTGATCTTGTGGTAAAACACCCATATGGTCTGTAACTATAATAAGTGGTTTAACTTATGATTTTTCTCAGTCACATGCAACAACAACCAGGAGCTACACTCCGATCCTCCAGTATCATGCAAAAACTACCAAGCTATAGCCAGCAAGGTGAGCTTTTACTATGAACATTTCAAAATGTTATATTTTAAACAGACTAATAAAAAAATAAATAAGAAGCTACTAAAGCAAATTGGGTTCTGTCCTGCATAAAAAAGGGCATAAACGCAAGGGATGAAAACATAATTATGCCTCTTTATTAGGGATGCACCGAATCCAGGATTTGGTTCAGGATTCTGCCTTTTTCAGCAGGATTCGGCCAAATCCTTCTACCTGGCCGAACCGAATTGCATATGCAAATTAGGGCCAGGGAGGGAACTCATGACTTTTTGACAAAAAACAAGGAAGTGAAAAATGTTTTCCCCATCCATAATTTGCATATGCAAATTAGGGTTCGGATTCGGTTCGGTATTCGGCCAAAACTTTCGGGAAGGATTCGGGGGTTCAGCCGAATCCAACATAGTGGATTCGGTGCATCCTTACGCTTTATAGATCCCTAGAAAAGACCTCATCTGGAATATGCAGTGCAGTTTTGGACTCCAGTCCTTAGGAGGGATGTAAATGAGCTGGAGAGGGATGGAAGGCTTAAATTATAAGCGTAGGTTGGTTCTTCACAGTGAGGACAGTGAGGTTGTGGAATGCACCGGTTGTGGCTGATTCTGTTGATGCTTACAAAAGGGGCTTGGATGATTTTTTGGACATAATATCAAATTCTATTTTGATACTAAACCCTACAGTTATTATAGCTGCGCATATATGGTTGGTCTCTCGGCAGCTTTTATCGGTCCGTGTATGGGGGCCTTAAGTTGCCCTTCTCTGTACCCTCTCTAATTTAATAATAACCTGTTTGAGCGCTGGAGACTACAACTGTACAGCATATTCTAGATGGGGCCTTACAAGTGTTCTGTACAGTGTTGTTATATAGTTACATAGTTAAAGGACCAGTAACATCAAAAAATCAAATTGTTTTAAAGTAATAAAAAAAAAAAATCGATGTTGCCCTGCACTGGTAAAACTGCAGTGGTTGCTTCAGAAACACTACTATTATATATATATATATATATATATATATATATATATATATATATATATATATATATATATATATATATATATATATATATATGCTGCTGTGTAGCCATGGGGGCAGCCATTCAAAGGATAAAAGGCTCAAGTTACACAGCAGATAGCAGATAAGCTCTGTAGAACATAATGTTATCGGTTATCAATTACTTATCCCGTGCCATATAGCTGTTTTTCAATTTCCGCCATTGCTACTTAGCAGCTTGTTTATATGAACTATAGTAGTGTTTTTGAAGCAAACAGATCAGTTTTAACAGAGCAGGGCAACACTACATGATATTTTCTTTACTTTAAAGCACTAATTTTTCGGTGTTACTGTTCCTTTAAAACTGATACAATGCCCAAATGAAGATGCAGGAAGCCTTTTTACAATTATGATTCTCTTCACATGGGAGTAGTCAAGTCACACCAATGAAAGCTAGAACTCTGGGGACAAACTCACATCCCGTGCATGGTGATAACCATTGTCATGACCTCGATGCCATCCTCGGTCTCCTCCTCGCGGATACATTTCATTGGAAATGTAATGCTTTATCCTGCATGGAAACAATTTAAATTTATCAACATTTTTCCACCATAGACATGACAAGTAGCATAAACATTGTTACATTTATTTAACAAATTTGATCTAAATAAACTTCAGGCTGTTACTTCTTAAAATGGCCATACACTAAGATCTGATCTTCACCCAATATGCCCACTAACGACTGGGGCTGAACAATCAGATTACAATGCCGTGAATGGGCGAAGGCGGGCCGCAGGACCGCATCAACTAGCTGACACAGTCCTGGATCGCAGAAAATAAATCAAACTTGCTTGATCGATATCTGCCCCATTTTTGGCCTGATATCGATCAGGAGAACCCGTTGGGAGCCCCCACAATCGACAGGCTGCCAAATCTGTCTAAAGGACTGATAATGGAAGTTTTAATCTGCCCGTGTATGGCCACAAGGGATTGGTTGCCAAAATCATGCCAAAATAGACTGTAGAGATCTATAGTTTGAAAAGTGAAATGATGGTAATTTAATTATGTCAATGGATATTTATAACACACCAACAGTAATACTGATCTTGGTTTTAAAGTGGTTGATATGTAAAAGTAATTTCTGCATTTCTGGATTATAAAACCAACTTCATTTAAAGTGTTTACCTAAACAAAAACTTGCCAATCTATATAATGTTCTTACATAAGGGGTCAGTCACAATGACGTAAAGTCTGTCTGACTGATAAATCCAGGGCTGTAAAACAGAGGTTCTACTGTATAGTTATTGAACAATGTTTACTTTTTTTCCCATCAGAATTGTAATAAAATGTGCATTGAAAACTTTTTGGCAAATACAAACATTTATTTTGCAAATTAAAATAAGTATTATTTACACATGCTGTCTGCAATCACTGTTCATTTCTTGTGTAAACTCTACAAGCCAGAGTCCAAAAAAGCTTGGATGCTCTGTAAAATGTGAATGGGATGATTTGAAAATCATTTTTTATTTATAATAGATAAACTAAACAAAGACAACATATGTATTGTTGAAACCATGAGGTTATTAACTGAAAATGCTGCTTATTTTGAAATTGATCCCAGCCAACACATTTCAAAAAACAGGACAGGAGCAGCAAAAGACTGAAAAAGTTGTGTCATGCTAAAAAAGAGCAACTCTGGGATGTTTCAAATGTAGGAATGGGGAGGGGTAAACCAAATTGTGAAACAATGCATAAGCAAATATTGCAATGATATAGCAATACTGTGCATTATCATTAAAATACAAAGAAATTCAGAATTTCATCATCTATAGCAGATAATATTCAGAGAATCTGCAGCAATCTCTTTACATAAAGGCCAAAAGTCAATATTGGACATCTGTGGAACTGAATAGACTCAGCAATATATCCAAACACTACATTAGTGCACATGGAATGAGCAGCTTGCACATCTGGGATGACACCATGAATGTTGAAACATATGAATACTATAATGGGAAAAAATGTTTCTTTTTTTTTTTTCAAAATGCATCATTTAATAGTGCTGCCCCAGCAGAATTCTGCACTGAAATCCATTTATCAAAAGAGCAAACAGATTTTTTTATATTTCAATTTGAAATCTGACATGAGGCTAGACATATTGTCAATCTCCCTGCTGGCCCAAGTCATGTGACTTGTGCTAAACTTCAGTCACTCTTTACTGCTGTACTGACAGTTGGAGTGATATCACCCCCTCCCCCCAGCAACCTAACAACAGAACAATGGGAAGGTAACCAGATAACTGTTCCAAACACAAGAGAACAGCTGCCTGGTAGATCTAAGAACAGCACTCAATAGTAAAAATATATGTCCCACTGTGACTCCTTCAGTAACATTGAGAAGGAAAAACAACAGCCTGCCAGAAAGCAGTTCCCTCCAAAAAGTGCTGGCATAAGTCACATGACCAGGGGCAGCTGGGAAATTGACAAATTGTCTAGCCCCATGTCCGATTTCAAAACCGAATATAAAAAAATCTGTTTGGTCTTTTGAGAAATGGATTTCAGTGCAGAACTCTGCTGAAGTAGCACGAATTACTGATGTGTTTTGAAAAAACATGTTTTCCCATGACAGTATCCCTTTAAGCAGCATATGCTGCAATCCAAAAATACAGAAAGACGTGCTTATCTCTGCAAACCAAAGCCAAACCACATACTGCATGTATTACAACAGCATGGCTCCATAGTAGATAGTTCTGGTGCTATAACGACCAGCCTGCAGTCCAAACCTGTCATCCATTGAAAATATTTGGCACATGACGAAACATTATGTTAAAAGAACAGATGGTGCGACACAATCAGAAAACATGCCATTGTCCTAAGTTTTTTGAAATGTGGTGCTGGCATCAAATGTGAAATATAAAATTTTTCAGAAAATAACGTCAGTTTCAACACTTGATTTGTTGTCTTTGTACTATTTTCTAGGTTTAAAGGACTGGCAAATCATCCTATTGTTTTATTTACATTTCCAACTAATTTGGAAACTGGTTAGTATACAGCACCATGCCATGCTCTGGGGTATTCAGTATGGCTTGTCTTATGGTCTACTTCCTCTGCTTGTGATGTCAACAAGGAAATCATCAAATGCTTTGGAGACATACACCACAGAACCCATTAAAAAGCAATACAGAGTGCCACCAAACAACCACCACCACATGCTCAGTGGGCTCTGAGCAGCTGTTGAGAAGCTAAACTTGGTTGTTGCAAATTATCAAGCAAAAATGAGGTTGGCCTGTAATATAAGCTAATGCTACAGGGCTCATTATTAAATTCTGATGCTAATTGCACTGGTTTCTGTGCTGTCATGTAGTAATTCTCTGAGACACAGATCTTCCCTGCGAAAGGGCTGTGATTGCCTTGGGATGGTACAGAAGCCCAAAACAATGTACAACATTTCTAGTGTATTTATTTTGTTATGCTTTAGTTCTCCTTTAATACAAGCATATAATAGAGATAGGGTTATTTTAGAGAGGGAAACCATTATTCAGTCTTGCTGTTATGCAAATTCTGATCAGAAGTTGGATAGATTTTTGATTTGATACTTCTACAACTAAGTGAGATTAAATGCTATAAGCAAAAAGGCACACGGAGAGTTCTAGCATTTTGTCATTCAGCGGAAGCAAGATTAAATGCTATAGATCTGCTACCATGTATAGTAATGTAATAACAAAACATATACTGAAACATTGAGTTTTGTTTGGCTGGATACATTAAACACAAGGGTTATCCCCGTTCTGCAAAGTTCCCATGTGTTGGAGTCTTTCATCGCTCTATTGGTGGGGGGTGCCATCCCCCTACACTCCAATAGCACTGGGTATATTATATGGCAAAAGGCCAAGTGTGCTTGTGAATCTCTTTTGAACAACCTCAATGTGGCTTATCTGGTCTAGTGAAGGGCACGTACTGCTTGTAAATTGCACTGCCAAAACAGTGAACCACTATCCATAACTATCTGGGCATCAAAAACAGCAAGAGCATTTTCTGTGAAAAAAAAAAATAAAATAAAAAATACCAGCCTTACTATATATTTATATTTTTTCCCTATTAATACATTGGGATCAACCATCATTTATTACTGGCCAGGCCGGCAAAATACCAGCCAGGTGGCAACCGTAGTAGGAACAGACAAGCATGGTTAGGCAAAGGAATGAAAAGTAGACTCTATTACAGGGACATGCTCACAAAAACAAACCAATTGCTTCTGTAATACCAGGAAATTTATCTTAGGCCTATTAGCAAGGGTCCGGTTGTAAGAAGCCTAAAAGTCTAATTTGCAGAAATGTTCCTGTAATAGTCTACTTTTCATTCCCTGGCCTGCTAGTGTATGTTTGAGATGCCTAGCCCTAGATTATCTGCAGTTATCTGCTGTGTAACCCTAATTAACACCCTTTACACTAGTGATTTTACCTGACCAGCAACCCCCCTCCACTTGCTCACAACCGCCTTCCTTTTATAGACCTGCTGAGACCTGCCCTGCCAATGATGTCACAAAAGGGGCCAGGCAAGCAGGCATGCATCTATAAAAGGAGAAGACAGAAATCGGAAGCCGGCAGTGTAAGGTGGCGGTGGGTAGAGAAGGAAGAACAGCTCAACCAGGACAACTGCCAATAGGGGTGCGAGATCAGCCCTAACCCGCCCAACCCACGGGTATTGGGCTGTACTGCACATCACTACTTTACACTGAATTTATGGGGCAAATGCCCCTGAACCTCACATTATCAAAAAAAAGCTTTGGAACAGCAGAATCAGAATACCTGGACTGAGATTCAAAATAGACCCTGGCATTTCAAGTACACTAAGACCCAAAGAGCCCCACCGGCCCACTAACTAGTAACAGTCTATGGCATCTTACTGCAGTCACTCTGGCATTTGCCAGACCTACATGTTGTTGGGTCAGGCAGACATACTAGATGTCACAGCATTTTGCTACAGCTAATATTAGAGTTTATTTATTGAAGTAACTATGAATCTGGCAAAAATCTACATTGCTATTACAGGAGATAGTTTTGTTAAAGGAACAGTAAAACCATAAAATTTAAGTGTTTTAAAAGAAAGCCAATATAATGTACTGGTGCCCTTCTCTATCGTGTTTCACTTCAAAAAAAGAAAAAAACAACTATGCACTTTGGCAAAAATAACACAAATGCAAGTTATACACTAAATGGCATTGTGTTGGGAGTTTCCTTAAATCAGAAGGATCTTGGGGTTTTTATAGATAACAAGTTGTCTAATTCTGGGCAGTGTCATTATGCAGCTACTAAAGCAAATAGGGTTCTGTCTTGCATAAAAAAAAGGCATAAATTCAAGGGATGAAAATTTAATTATGCCTCTTTATAGATCCCTAGTAAAACCTCATCTGGAGTATGCAGTGCAGTTTTGGACTCAAGTCCTTAAAGAGATACTGAAACCTGAAATTAAACTTTTTTACATTTATATATATTGGCTTTGAAAGTTACTTCTAACTTTGCATGATGCTTTTACATTGCCTGCCTGTTGCCCCATGTTCCTGTAAGAGAGGGGCTGCTATATTTGTGCAGCAGGAGTCCGTTAGCATTAAAATCTGTAACCAACAGGCTGAAATGGGACAGTCAGGTTGGCAAAGTCAGAGTGTCAGGCTTAGGAACTTCAACTAACAATTATATACAAAAACAAACCTCTTTGCAAAAAATGATGACATTTAATGTACATTCATATGTTTTTTGTGTCAATATCCCTTTAAGAGGGATATAAATAAGCTGGAGAGAGTGCAGATACCTGCAACTAAGCTAGTTACAGGGATGGAAGACTTTACAAATACATTAAAGGACATTATAGACAAATAGCAGGGTACCCTTTTACCCATAAAGAGGATCAACGCACCAGAAGCCACCCCTTCAGACTAGAAGAAAAGGACTTTCATTTGAAGTGGTTCTTCACAGTCAGGACAGTGAGGTTGTGGAATGCAGTTGCCGGGTGATGTTTTGATGGCTGATTCTATTAATACTTTTAAGAAGGACCTAGATGATTCCTTGGACAGACATAATATCAAAGGCTATTGTGGTACTAAACTCTATAGTATGTATACGGGCATATATAATTTATGTGAAGGTATGGAGGGGTGTGTGTATATGGATGCTGGTTTTTCATTTGAAACACGTGAGTAGGATTAACACCATTATATTTATATACTATAATTCGGGCTTATTACACTATATAGCATTCTTTTTTAGGAAAAATTGGAATACCTACAAATAAGTATATTGGAGCGCACCACCCTTGCTGATTCTTAAATCCCCCTAAGCCTATATAGATCCCCCGCCCTCCTCACCCCTTCGTGCAGATTCTGTCCATTGGCGTTCACGGCAGCCATCTTCTTTTCTTCAGAATAAACACTGCTCTGATTCCGAAGATTACTGAAAAAAGGAAGATGGCTGCCGTAAACTCCAATGAACAGAATCTGCATGGAGGGATAAGTAAAAAGTTAGGGGCATTTGACAGGGATAGCGGGTAGGCTGGGGGGGGAGGAGGGAGGGCCATAGGGTTGGTGGTTTTTAAAGTGTTGAATTATCCTTTAGATCACACTATGCTGCAATAACTGCTCAGAACAACCTTTGCTTATAGTAAAACCAACAATGAAATCTAGCTGTAGTCCCAGGAATATGGGGGGGAGGGGGTGGCCAAAAGAAGTTCACCCCAAAACTCACCCTAACTGTCCTTCAAATGGCGTATCTATGAGTGCAATTAAGCATTCAAAATTTAGGAACCAATGCTAAAGAACTGTGTAGAACAAATATTAAAAGACAATTCATAGGAGCAGTTATATATTGGCAATGTTATGCGCTACTCAGCAAGCTAATAACCTGCACGTGAACTGAAGGCACATTTATACATATGTAGATATAGAAGGAAAGATATAGCAAGAGATTGAAATAAAATAATGTAAAAGTTCTAGTACCCCGGGCACCCACAACAACGGGGAGTACCCGCTACATGGAACACGAGGAAACTAGCAGCAAATGCAGAAATGATATGAATATCCCCTCGACAAACAGTTATGTTCCCTGCCGTCTTCACCCACCATACCGCCCAAAGTCCCACTTTTCGCGGTTCGCGATTTTCTTAACACAGCTCGCGGTTCCGAACCAAAACGTCCCGCAATGCTTCTGTCCCGCAACTTGGCTCCGGCTCGACCGCTAATTCCGACGTCACAAATCTCATCTCGTGAGACTATGGCGTCACACTATATGTATATATTTATATAAGCGCAGTGATGCAAAGTTTTAGCTACCTTTCCTGAGTGACGTAGGAACGCTGTGCTTGCTAGTGAATCTGGAGATGCCAAAAATATATTTTTTTTTCAATGAAAAATAAAAGTTTTGTAGTAAGGCACGTATCTTCTACTCGTTGTTCCGAATTTTGTCAGGTAACCCAAAAAAATAAACCCCATTGTTCATCTTCCAAAAACTTTTTTTCCAGTTCAGTTGTTTTCAAATTGTTCACCACAATTAAGGGCTCATCCAGACAAGAAGATTCAAGGAGATTTGTCGCCTGGCGACAAAATGCCACACGCAGCGACGCTATTTCAAAGTCGCTCAAAATTGCCTCACAATTTCCAGCGACTTTGAAAATCGTGTCGCCGCGTGTGAATAGACGCCGGTGACTTTAGCGGTAGCGGGTGCAAGATATGAGCACGCCATTCAAGGAGATTAGTCGCCTCAAAGCCGTGGAGTTTTGTCACCAGGCGACAAATCTCCTTGAATCTTCTCGTCTGGATGAGCCCTAAAGCCCGTTTTTTCAATTGCTTTCCATCTTTTATTTATTTATTTTTACAAAATCGACATTTAGGGCTGGGGCAGACAGGGAGATTCAGGGTGATTCTGTCGCCTGGCGATTAATCGCAGGCGACAATCTCCCTGAACTGCCTTCTCCCTGTTAGCCTTCTGTTTAAATTAAAAAGCGCCAGCGATGATACACACGCGACGCGGCGATTTCCGGAATCGCCCGAAGTGAAGTAATGATCACGAATAGAAAGTAATTACAAAAAGTCTTTATTTCTGGTGTACTGGAAAAAGTGTTTGAAGGTGAACAACCTCTTTAAGAACCAACAATGAGTTGGTTGGAACCAACAAGTGTTGCGCTTATTAATGACAAACTAATTGCGGTATAATAGACACAATATATGTGTTTTTGTCACACAATATATGTTTTCCTTCACACTCAACATGTTAGTAAATGCATCAAATAAACAGTAACGTAGAATAGAGGGGTGCATTAGGAACTGACTAAATGCACTTAGCTATATTAAAAAAAACAAAAAACTTTTTTTAATGCTTTTTTTGGGGGCACTCAGCATGCTTGAAAAAAATGCATAAAAAAACCTGTGTGTAAGAGCCTAATAGTCCCAGTATCTTTGTAAAAGCGGCAGATTTTTCCGGTGCAGTACATTACCATAGCTTTTTCTCCCAGTTTGACCAAAATTAAAGCATTTTTGTGCAAATTAGAGCCAATTTGGCTCTTGCTTACACAAAAAAACACTGGCATCCTCTGACACCAACATTAAAAAAAATTAGCTAATAAATAAAATATCACTACAGTGAAACATCAATTTAAACCTGATTAACTATTGCACAAGTCTCCAGGCTTGGACAATTGTGTATTAAAATCACACCAGTTCCTAAACACACAAGTGATTTCTGCATCCAATGCCTACAATCATTTTTTACCCCTGGACTCAAGGTTACATAGTTACATAGTTAAATTGGGTTGAAAAAAGACAGAGTCCATCAGGTTCAACCCCTCCAAATTAAAAACCCAGCATACACACACACACACACACACACATCTCCACTCTTTCACACAAACCATATATGCCCATAGATATGCTAACTGTAGAGTTTAGTATCAAAATAGCCTTTGATATTATGTCTGTCCAAAAAATCATCCAAGGTTGCCATCAGAAATCAGGGGGCCCCCATACGACAACATTTTCTGGGCCCCACACACCCCCACTGGTTGCCAGGGCCAACCACCATAAAAGTAAAATAAATATTGGTGGCCAGCCCCCCCACCAAGTTGAAAAGAAATTGGTGGCCAGGGCCCCATACAAATTAAAAGATTGGTGCCAGGGTCCCCTACAAGTTGAAAAAAACATTGGTGCCAGGGCCTCCTATAGATTCAAAAAAACATTGGTGCCAGGGCCTCTGACACATTCAAAAAGATATTGATGCCATGGGCTCCCTACAAGTTAAAAAAAAAACTATTGGTGCCAGTTAGGGTTCACACCTTTTTCTTGAAAAAAATACCGCCCGTCCTATATACTTATCATTTTTTTCCTATTAATAACATTGGGATCAACCATCAAAAATACCGGCCAATCAGGTAAAGTACCAGTCAGATGGCAACCCTAGTGCCAGTACTCCCCCTGCAAATTAAAGAAAAAAGGGCATTGGTGGTCAGGGCCAGGGGATACCCACTGGGTTAATTGGTGGCCAAGGGATTAGAAATAGGATACACAATGGAAGTCAGAAATCACCTTGGTAATGTTTCAGGTGCTCAATCACACAGCAGTGGGGTTTGCCAAGTCCACATAAGCATATAGGTTAATATGGAGAAGGTCCACTGGAGAGCAAGTATAAATCAGTGTAGTGTTTTATTGAAGCACTACATATGAGCACTACATGTTTCGGACCTCTCGGGTCCTTTCTCTGGTGCAGTTTTTTATATTCTTCATATTAACCTACAGTATATGATTAGAAATAGGAGCATTGGTGTTCCTCCTCAGGAAGTAGCTCACTTCCGTCACAGCTTCTTTGGTCTTTTCCATCATGGCTTCTTTGTTCTTCTCCAGAGGAACTTTTTCTACAGCATGCCTGGGCCCAACTGAGAACCAAAAATCGCCTGGGCCTGGGCATCCCTGATTGTGGCCCTGCATGAACTTCACCAATAAGGATACAATTCAGTTTATAGCTCAGGGTAGCATTAGAGAGCATTTGCTTAATTATATTGAAACCATCCATGTTACAGTGGTGTCCTATGGTATACCTGGAATTAACAATACATCAAGGTTGCCAGTAATTCCAGAGTTTCTAGCATCAGTAGGTACATTTGTAGGTTCATTTGTACATTATTCATTAGAGCACACAATATTGGAGTGCTCAACCTTTTTCAAAATGTTGATTAGCCATTTTCTGTAGTAATTAAGATGGTTTATCTGGGGTTAATATGTCCATTATCCATCTGAGAGATTATAGATACATAAATTATATATCTAGAGATTATACTGGCCTATCTAGGGGTTTATCATAATTTTATTTTATAGAGAGCAGCAGCATTCACTTCCTTTTGATCTACTGTGCACTACCTGTGGGACTGTATGTTTATGTACGGTATATGTGTGTTGTATGGGACTGTATGTGTATTTACAGAATATGTTACATGGGACTGTATGTGTATGTACAGTATATGTATTTACAGTATATGTATGTAGGGGGCTGTCATCTTGTAACTTTGCTAAACTTCTCTGCAATATCAAGACTCCGCACATGCTCAGTGTGGTCTGGGCTTCAGTTGGTAGGTTAAGCTTAGGGATCGTCATAAATGATCAAAACAGCACAAGTCAAATAATATCTGCCATAGAAGCCAATACAGCAAGACTGATTAATATTCAGAATATACAGACTGCACTGGGTCTGTGGATACAAATATCTACACAGTCACTGGCTGTTTTACAGGGAAACAGACAAAGCTGCTTGAGTTCTGGTAAGTAAGGTGGGGGGTCCCCCCTGCTGTTTGAAAGTATGGCTGTTTCCCTGCAGAGCAGTCAGAGACCGTCTGACAATTCTATTCCCCAGCAGTAAATGAAGGGAGAATTTCACTGCATACAGTCAGGTTTATTATAAAAAATATTAGAAACTTTTTAATTGGATATAGATTTCTTTTTCATTAAAGAAAGTAAAAACTGGATTTTATTTTTTTACCTTTAAATTCCCTAATTCTAGAAAAGTTGACTTTCAGTGGGTTGGCAGGGACACCCTCAGTCATCTCGTTTTCTTCTTGACGTGGGAGATCAATGTGCCTGCACGTCTTTTTATATTTACCGTTGCATTATGTGATTGCGCTGGCTCGAAATTCAAATATTTAAAGGCTCCATAACCTAATTCCCATCACCCAACTTAGGTCTATTTCCTGATAGTTCCTGGGTTTCTTTGATTCTTGCCTTGCGTTGCCTTGAAGTTACAGTATCAGTTACAGCCAGGACTGGACTGAGAATTAAAATAAGCCCTGGCATTTCAGGTACACGTAGGGTTGCCACCTTTTACAAAATGTAATACCTGCAGGCGGGGGCCAAAAAGGGTCAGGACGTGACGCAAAAAGGGGCGGGGCGTGCCGCAAAAGGGGCGGAGCCACGGCGAGCGATCGTCTGAAGACGCGAGAAAGGTAAGTTTCAATAGGATTTCAGGCAAGGCAAGGGCCGTTTTTAAGGGGTATTACAAATTTACCGGCAGCTACAATTTGTAATACCGGCCCCGGCCTTGGCTGGTGTTTTACCGGCTAGGCCGGTAAAATACCGGCTGGGTGGCAACCCTAGGTACACGAGGTCCATCAGCCGACATAGAGCCCAAACAGCCCCTACCAGCCCACTAAATACTGACTTTCTATGGCACCTTATAACAGCCCCTCTGGCATTTGCCAGAACCCATAGATGGCCAGTCCAGTCCTGGTTACAGCTACCTGTACCTGTATCATAAGTTACAGTTCCCCAATCTGTCCAGAACTTTCTCCTTGGTTCTCTCACTTTAAGACCTGGAGGCATCTGAGTAGCATAAGTTTAATTTATCACTATACGGGACACTTACCTATTGCCAAGCACTAGTTTGACAGTCAGACACCAGCTACCCCGGGTTGCATCAGATGGTTTTAGATCATGAATAAAAGCCTTGAACTTCTAAAGTTTGAAATGCAATGAATACACAAACTGGACTCGGTTCACCCAAGGGATTTAATAAACTGTTGCCTCTATCTGTATTTACCTGACTAACTTTGTGGGCTGGGGACCCCTCGTACTTTAGTCTCATTTGTTCTGAGACTAAGGGGCTGATTTACTAAAAGTCAAATTTCGAAGTGGAAAATACTTCGAAATTTGACCATCGAATTAAAATCCTTCGACTTTGAATATCGAAGTCGAAGGATTTTTCACCAAATTTGGCATTCCTGCGATTGAAGAATTTTTTTTCGATCGAAGATAAAATCCTTCGAATTGAAGGATTTTAGCTTACGATTGAAGGATTTCAATTCGATAAAACTTATCAAAATGGTCTAGAAGGTCCCCATAGGCTAACATAGCACTTCGGCAGCTTTTATTTGGCGAAGTAAAAAACACAACATTTTTTTAAAGAGACAGTACTTCGAAGTCGAAGGATTTTACTATTCGACCATTCAAATCGAATGGTCGATGTCGCCTATTCGATGGTTGAAGTTTTTCAAAAATTTACTTTTTGCATTCGAATATTCACTTCAACCCTTAGTAAATCAGCCCCTAAGTGGATGCAATATTTTTGTGGACATAAAAACACATAGGAATCATTGCTAATATCCTAGAGTTGTTGGTAAATTTCATGAATTGTCTTGGCTGTTATTTTTCAGTAAGTTTCTTTTTCCTATTTGTGACCAGTTTTCTAACATTAAAGTATACACATTTTTAACTTCCTATGTTTTTCTGAAGCAGCCGTGAGGGAGGGGGGTCACCAACTCTGCAAACTGTATCAACTAATGTAGCAGATTGACAGTTCAGAATCTTCCCCAGGATTTCCAAGTGGTAAGCCTGAAACACCAGAGGCATGAAGTTTACTTAAAACCTTAATTTTGGAAAACAGTCAAAATCAAACACGGAAAGTAATTAAGAAAAGTATTTTCTGAAAAAAAAAATTTTTTGGAAGATGACCAACCCCTTTAATGGAATTGACTGCACCTATTTTTATGTTTGGTCATATTTGGGTTGATAAACATTTAGATCTACAGGACCCCTTTGTGGCCCAGTATACAGCCAACATTCTTTACCTCTATAGTTGCTATTGCTGCCCACTTACTCTCCTTCTGCTCATGAATGTGTGATATTTTATACATATATATATATATATATATATTCATACCTCCCAACTGTCCCTTTTTTGGAGGGACAGTCCCTCTTTTGACAGCTCAACCTGAAGTCCCTCATTTGTACTGGAAAGTCCCTCTTTTCTCTGCACTGAACAGCCAGAAAAATAAACAAAGTTTCTAACTCAATTGGCTTTTGGCAGAGAGTCCAAAACAGCTAACAGGTACAAATAAGATACTTTGTAACACTTTTGAGATTAGAAAATAAGTAATTGTAACAGGAGAAATATTTTCAAACTTTCATAATCTGCCAAATTTTGTAAAATGAACATGGTAATTAGGGGGTATGGCCATGCTACTTGCGAAAAAAAAATGTTGTCCCTCTTTTTACTTCCAAAATGTTGGGAGGCATGATATAAATATATATATATATAATCTTCCTTAATAAAGGCCCCAATGTGGACACATTTAATAAAGCAATTTGATTACACAAGAATTTGGAGTGCGGGTCCATTCGTAGATTGTATACAATATTTGAACACAGTACCCACCATCGATAATTGGAGGAAGAGTGCAGGTACTAACAGGACTATATATATATATATATATATATATATATATATATATAGTTCGTCTCATGCACTGCACTCTTATCCGGAATTTCTCTTCAAGTTAATGCTGGGTGCTGGATCCAAAAAGTGTGCACCCAGAGAGAGCGAAGACTTAATATTCAACTTATCTTCTCATCGCCTGACTGAAGCAGAGGAATCGCTGCTGAAGAAGGGCCTGAGCTTCGTTCCAGCGGTGAGTGCCAGCCCGTTTATGCATGCTGTAGATTATTATAAACTTGCAAGACAGATCAGGCTTAAGGAGAGATATAATAACATGGGAACAGCTTCAGCAGCTTCGAGCAATGGTGACACAGAGCCCAATACGGACCCAGCTGTGGGCAAATTTAAACTAAGGAGCACATTTGATCCCACTAGTAATAACGCCTCAATTAAAACATTTAATAGGATGCTTGACATGGATATGGCACATTGGTACAGATCCAAACGCCCATGGCAGGGTAATTTATCAGGGGCAGAAAGGGAGGCAATGAAATCCTTGCAGCAAAACAGAGATGTGATCATACGTAATGCAGATAAAGGAGGTGGAGTAGTGATGTTAAATTATGAATATTACAGAAATTAACTGCTCACCCAATTAAATGATGAATACAATTACCGCATGTTGTCCAATGATCCAACTCTTAAATTCCACAAGGAACTGGAGGATATTTTAAACATAGCCGTTTCCAATATGTGGATAACGGAAACTATGGCCGAATATTTTTTACCAGTACACCCTGTAAGGCCCGTGATATATACCCTGCCAAAAATTCATAAGAGCATAACAAAACCTCCGGGGCGTCCTATTATATCTTCCAATGGGTCATTAAATGAAAAAATTGCTGAGTATGTGGAACATTTACTACAACCATGTGTGCAAAACATTGGAAGCTATCTTAAAGACACCAATGACTTTTTAAAGGTGATTGAAAGTATTGATTGCCCAATAGACAGCCTGATTCTTGTGACCATGGACGTACAAAGTTTATATACTTGCATACCACATGTTGAAGGCATTGATGCAGTGCGCGAACTGATAACGGACAATGCACTATATGTTGGGCCACCCGTTGAATTTACATTGCTACTGCTTGAATTTATATTGTATAAGAACTATTTTAAGTTTGAAAACCAGTTCTATATACAACAGACTGGTACGGCGATGGGTTCGAAGGTAGCACCGGCCTACGCCAACACATACATGCACACCTATGAACAGATCAATATCCTGGCACATCCGGCCTTTAAAGGGCAAGGAAAGGCAAAGAAATAAAATCCAATTTTTACTTTCTTTAATGAAAAAGAAATCTATCTCCAATATACTTTAATTTTGAAATGTGTACCGCTTTTATAAGAAACCTGACTGTATGCAGTGAAATTTTCCCTTCATTTAGTGCTTCTGGCAGGGAAACAATCACTTATGAACAGCAGGGGGAGCCCCTGCCTTACTTACCAGCCATGCAGAACTCAAGCAGACCATACTGAACATGTGCAGTGCCAGTGTCAGACAAAGATGTATAAAAAAGTTACAAGATGACAGCCCCCTGTGGCCAACTTTGAAAGCATAAATCATTTGTTTGATTAGGCTTGTGGTGCAGTAAATTCATGTTTATGTTTAGTATACAAAATACAGCATTTCTAGCCTTATTCTATTTTACACTTTCCTTGCCCTTTAAGGCCCATGGTGCCTTCTATAGACGCTACATAGATGATGTCTTTTTTATATGGATGGGTACATCAGATGAGCTAGAGAGCTTTGTAGGACAGCTAAATGATTTGGAAAGCCCCGTCAAGTTCACACTAAAACATAGCACTGAAAACATTGAGTTTTTGGATGTAAAAATATACAAAAGAGAAGACAGGCTACATACATGCATATACACAAAACCCACGGATAGAAATACCATCATGCATTACCACAGCAATCACCCCAAACACTTACTTGACTCCCTACCCAAATCCCAGATGTTACGAGTGGTGCGAATTGATAGTGATATGGATAAAAGGGTCCAGGATCTGGACATAATGGCAACTAAATTTTTGGCAAGGGGATACCCTCAGAAATTGATTGAGACAACAAAAAACTGGGCGTTAGGATTAAATCGCACACACACAATGGAACATAAAACAGTGACACAAAATAAAGAGGGAATGAGAAATACGGACATGTATTATGTCAGTCAGTTTGGGGTTCAAACAAATTATATAAAAAAATGTGTAGATAAGCACTGGCCAATTGTTCATAGTGACGGAAGTCTGTCCAAAAAACTGCCCAGCAAATTGAGATATAGCTACAGAAGGGGGAGAAATCTAAAAGAAAACCTCAGCCCCTCAGACCCCGTGAATAAATACACGAAACAACATATGCCACATTTTCTGACATCAAAACCAGGCGTATACAAATGTAGTGGGTGTCTAATGTGTAACAGCCTCATCCTGGGGGACAGCTTTTGCAATCCCCATACAGGCAAAAAATACACAATTAAACACAGAATGACGTGCACTACCAATATGGTGGTTTACATTATAAAATGTCCATGTGGCCTGCTATATTGTGGGAAAACTGTAAGGCAACTCAAGGAACGTATAGGCATGCACAGGGCGAGCATTAGAGCAGCATTAGACCCAAACAGGGCAATAAAGACAAAGGAAAAAGAAAAGGAAGGCAAACAAGACATATCTCAGCAACTGGTGGCTAAACACTGGGCGGAAGCCAAAAAGCGCTTCTGAAAAGGGAAGCCTATTGGATATACGAATTGGATTGTGTGTCCCCTAAAGGCCTAAATGGCCAGCTAGTACTCAGTTGTTTTCTATAAAAAGTATAGTCAAACTAACTGTAGAGCTCCCAATAAATCAAGACATACAAGGTTACATTGTTGCATGATTTTATTGACACTATGTTTATCTCTGTTATCTCTGTTGTTATTATAAACACAGTAATTGACACTAAATATGTAACTTGTATACATGCTACAGATTACACAAAGAAATCCTTTGAACACACATAAAGCACAGCGGTGACACCTTG
>CM044434.1:56782805-56798438 GCA_024363595.1 Xenopus borealis | reverse complement strand
TTTTTTTTACAGGGTTGAATTCTCCTTTAAGCAGGTTGGCCTGCATATGACACATGGTCAATGTACTTAAAAGTCCAATCATTAATTCAAGCTACTGTACATCACCCCCAATATCTGTGCACTGAAAATAGAGGTAGTTGGTTATAGTTCTACTATGGTAGAAATGTACTTGTTCTGCACAAAGTAGCTGATACTTGGAGATCTCCCATCTTATGATGCACTTGGAACCAGTAAGTTAGTTGGTGAGTTGGTTCCTCTTTTTTCTAAAAAATTTTTGTAAAACTAGCTGTTATAATGGACTTCATGAATATTGGTGAAAGAGACTAATAGGTATCCAAGCAAGCCTTTGGAAACATGACTATGCTAAACAAAAGAAAGGTTTGGAAGACAGTTCGTGTTACTAAAACAAACTAAAAAGAGAGTCATCTTCCCCAACTAAATCCATGTAAAGTGTGCTGACCATCTCCAAGGAAAACTAGTTTAACAGGAATTAAGTAAACCTGGAAGACTCACAGGATGCAGTGTACAGTGGCAATGGTTTTCAGTATAGTACATTACTGGAGTTCAATGGATGCCTATGGGACTTGAAGGATCTTATGGTATACAGTGACTACTACTGGACAGTGTTTCATCTGTTCAGGATGTGTACAAACAAACTGTAGTGGGCTACTACCTGGTTGTCATGGAGGGCCAAGGGCCTTAACTGGAAGCCCTTACATTTGGTGTACACACAGAAGAAGAAACCAAGGAAAAGGAACAGGTGATGTATCTGGAGAAACACCTTTAAGGATAGCCACCTAGACATAACTCTGTATGCACTCACACCAAGACATTAGGTTAGCAGTAGTAGTTAGCACATACCGTATAAGCCTTGTATATTGTATGCTTCCTTCCTTAAGGGATTTGATTTACACTGTGATAGCTTGTAACTTGTTGTAACTGTAGTTGTTAACTGTAGGAAGAATAAACTTTTATGTTCATAAGTGACCAGAGTCCTTTATATGTTGTCAAAAGGATAGAAATATATGCTGGCCAGAGTTAAAGGAAAGCCTGACAGGTAATAGTCACAAACCTGGTATTTAGGGGGGCTTTATATAATGGTTGATGGTCAAGAAAGGCCTGACAAGGTTATAGTCAGAAACCCAGTATTTAGGGGGGCTTTTTACATCAGCTGCATCAGTATTTTCTTTTTGTATTCACTCTGTGCTGTCCATAATCATACCCAACTTCTTTTTAGTTTTGGTTAAGCATGTATTAGCCTGGCTCTACAACGCTTTCTTATTTAGCCACTTAAGATAGGCATAGACGTGCAGATTTTATCCTATGTTTGACAAACGATCATGCGTTGCAATCTCCCGACAACTAACCATTCAGATTAAATGAAGCAGTAAAAAGGACAAATCAGACAATGTTCTGGCCATTAACTGACAGATAGGCTATTCCCAGAAGAACAAATAGATTCTTCAGCAGCATATAGTCTTGAGAAAAAAAAAAAGTCTGCTTTCACATTTGTTCCCAATCCCCAAGATTGCCATTACGTTCACAGAAAGAAAATTGCTGAAGGAATATGCAGTGCCTACGGTTGTAAACTAATTTCGTTATCTTAATAGAAGGGATAGCCATGGGTCAGGTGCCAAGTAGACATCGGTTTCTTCTGACTCCACCTCCCCAAAACTTTAAATATTGTCATGAGAAGGGGCACTGTATAGGATACCTGACTGGGTTTAAATGGCACCAGTCATAATTAAAATAATTTACTAAGTAAACACTGTGAAAGTTCAAGAAATCCGATTTTTAAAACAGCTAGAATTGTTTGTATAATGTAAATCATCAGCTCACTATACCTTCTGCAACATCTCCCCTCTCTCCACTGCAGTTCTAGTTGAGGCAGGCATCTTTCATTTCACTGACTCCTCCTACCTATATCTTCACAGCCAACAGCAGCTCTGAAATCTGGCACATGCTCAGTTGAAATTCCTTGGTTGTTTAGCAACCCTTTTAAGCAATTTTCAAACAAGCCAAACTTCTATGTTAGCTGCTGTTTAGTAGTGCTGCTGCTGCCACCTGGCAGTTAGTGTGTGCCCTTAATTTGCAATGACATCACTAGCAGGGTACAAGAGAGGGAAATCTCATGGTACGTCTAGTAAAGAAGTTTACAAAAACTAGGCATTCTGGGTAGAATATTCAAGCAATGCTAAAATCTGAGCATGCTCATGAACATTGCATGTGATAAACCTTAACTCCCCCCTTTCAAGCTCCCTCCCCACAGCAGGGTTTAGTTCTAAGCACAGTAACCCCCTCCCATTCTTCACAGTAAGGTAATTTCTTCTTTAAAGGGGATGTAAAGTCGAAATCTGAAATCTTTCCTAGGCTTTGGTGAAAGATTATAAGTTTATTTGTAATTGGAAAGCATTATTTTTTTTTTACTGTTTTGCTGCTATAACAGCAGTTAGGTATCCTGTCCATGCATTCCCTCAGATTCAGTTCAGCTCACTGCTAAGAAATCCTCACAGCCCGTCTGATCTGCATAACCCGCCCACCGACCAATGAAGAAACAGATCCCCTTTAAACTGCAAATGTATTATTCTGAGCATGCCTTTTTCTTTTCTCTCATCTTAGTGAAGCCTCATTCAGGCAGTACCCAGTGAATACTAGGTATAGATTACTTTTTGCCTGCAACCAAGGTTAATGGAAATCTACAATACCCAGCATGCAGTGGGACTGAGCAGTGCATATCAGTATGCATATCATACTTACCACTCTTCCATAATCTCTCCTAAGGCTAAGGACTATACTAGGCTCAGCCTGCCGATAAATGGAGGCCAAGAATAATTGGGTGCAGGCACATGGTGCAAATTTTGGAGATAAATTCTCACATATATCAGCAACAAAATCTTGAGAGAGTATGAATGAGGCCTGTGTGGCCTTTGGGTTGGGAATTTTTTGCCCACTGGCACTGTTCTAGTCCAGGAAAGGAAACCTCAGTAAGTATGATATACTGTATTCCTCACGTGGCAGTGGGCAACTGTAGAGAGCTTGGAAAAAAAAAAAGCACAAAAGTAATTAGGGAGAAATTAGGAAAAAATGTTGCTGACCAGCTGGAGGTGGGCAACCCTTCTCTACTCTGACTAAGGTTGCCACCTAGCCGGTATTTTACCGGCCTGGCCGGTATTTTTGATGGTTGGTCCCAATGTTGTTAATAGGAAAAAAAGATAAATATATAGGAAGGCCGGTATTTTTTTCAAGAAAAGGTGGCAACCCTAAAGGTGGCCATAGACGCACAGATAATATCGTACGAAACTAATTTTCATACGATATTCGGTGCGTGTATGGTGGGAAATGAGCCGACCGATATCGTCAGAAGATTAAGATATCGGTCAGCTGGTTGATCGGGCTGGATGGAAAATTTTGATCGGATGCCTTTGAAAGCTCCCTGAACATCGGCCATTGTTAGTGCTGAATCGTCAGATACAAGTAGAATTCTATTGTTTCTACCTGTATATTTGACGATTCAGCTCTACACGTGTGTGATGAAACGAACGATCTTTCTTGGAAATATCTTTTCCGAGAAAGATCGTAATTGTTACGTCTATGGCCAGCTTAACTCTGACTGACCAGTTTGCAGGCAATGGGCTGCACTCAAAAACTGCCACTCTAGGCACAGGCCCATGACTGCTTTCATATAAATACAGCAATGTGACAGTTCTTCCTCTAGATATGCTCTTTACACTCTTGGTTTTGTTTTTCTTACTGGTGATTGCAACAAATACAGAATGAAGGGACATCATTGACTAGGTATACAAAATTACCCAGCAACACTGTATTATGACAGTGTCTCTGGCCTTGTTGAAGTATCATACAGTATGTGTAACTGTTGTGGCAGATAGTGACCAATTCAGATTCATCAGGATTATCTGTAAATGAAGAGAAAGTAATTGCACAAATACATTAATTTTCCTAATATGTTTATTTTTTGTAACCATTACTATAGTGTATGGTCAGTGATGAACTTCCAATGAATTATGGGGTTTTCAAGGGTGATTCATATGTCAACAGCTGTAGACCATCACCCACCAACTTGGTCATAAATGGAGGATACACTAAAGGTATATTTTTTATATAATTCAGTTCGTAGTAAGGTACAGAAAAGTTATAGCAGATAAAATTTTTGAACTGACATCACATTTAATCACAATTGCAAGATTATATTAATTTCTTACAGATGTCAGGGCAGCCATTAATCACAACTTTGACTTCCACTGTAATCAGACAGAAGACAACTACAGTTAACACTTTTCTCTGCTTCCCATGTTTGACATATGCAGTGTATGACGCAGGCAAAGCAGTGACATAACAGTAAATTCATTTGAACAAAACAAATGTGCATCAAGTTCAACCTTTTATGCCTAAATGAAACTTAGGTAGGTGGAACCAGAAAAAAAATTAAGCCCTCTGTCTCAGAGTGGGAAAAGATCATCTAAGATGCCTGGGATATATAGACCTCTGTTGAAAACTTGCATTGCTTGTCCAAAACATCACAGGACCTCCAATCATATACTTTCTTTACATGTTAAAACAATGCTTGAGCATTACATGAAATTATCCAGAAGTTAGGGATAATTTGCAAGTATTTAGTGAACATCTCAGTAGATCTAAATTATTCCATTTATTTTACTGTGCTTACATGATTTAGAGAAATTACTGTGTGTAAACGTTTAAATCATAAAATGACAGAGCATATTCCAAGGTTTACGGAAACAGAATAATTAAACAAGATTTTTGCTTTTAGAGTAAACAAATAGAGTTCAATGGTTCAGAACAATGAATGTAACAACGGGGATGAGAGACATGTGAACATCACCTCATCCCAGCTACAGTGACCTGTTGCTTGCGGATCTTATTAAGGAGTTCCATGTATTGTACCATGGTGTCTGCTGGAGTGTATAGAGGATCATGTTTTGCACTGAAGACTGGAGGAACAGAAGGTGCATGGCTGCCCATAAAGCTCTGCATGAATTCCATCATCAAGTTCCAACAATCACCTGGCACAGCACATGGACAGTAATCAACCTGTAGGAGGAGACAATATATATAAATATAATATACACACACTTAAAGAAACTGCAAAAAAGCAGGGCCTTGTTTCCCAATTGACACGACTTATGTTAACCCTATAGAACGCACACATACATTCCTGCAATATGAACAAACACACTGACAGATATAAACGCTATTGCAAGGAAAGAATAAATATCAAATGTCAAAATACAACTAGCACAAAAGTTAAAGTTGGACTTACACAACTAACATAGTTACGTCTCTATCCATAATGTTGCTATAAGGAGGAAAATTTGTGTTTTCATTACAATGGCTTCTGTTGCTGAATATCTTGATATCAAGTGCTGTTCACATTTAGAAAGATCACTATAAGGAATATCCAGTAGTCTAGTCAGATATTTACCTCTACAGTTATTCCACGACCACTCTGTCCCACGGTTACTGTACCAATCTTAACTAAAAAGTCACAGTACTGGTAACGTGTGCCACGTGTTTCCATCTTGTTGGCTTTCGCATTCTGGAAGAATCCCTTTAGCTTTACCATTAGCACATCAAGGTTCAGGTCAGCAACTAGACATGGGCCGTTTTCAAACAGTGCAAATGTACTGAGAGGGTACTCTGAATTGTGCATAACATAAAGGAGCTTCCCAGTCTGACCTAAAATTTAGAAGAATATAAAATGCATATACTTTTTAATTTGGCCCTTTGAATGGGCAGAAAAGACAACAGTAATCTATAGTATTTTCACAGGAGATGTGACACAATGATTTGAGAATTTTGGGGCTATTTCAGTCCACTTGGACTCTGGCGATACTGGACATATTCACTACGCAAAATGCTAACACCATTCACATACATTATTAAAAGTTTTGGTAAGATCAGACTATTATATTACTGTTATTGTATACCAGGTATAGAAAGGAAAGATAGGTAATAACCCCCACTTGGATCTCAATGTCAAGGCTAAAATAAGTATCTTTTGATACTATAAATTACAACTTTATTGATAAAAGGACTAACAATCCACATAAAAAAGGTAAAAAGGGTTATGATTCCTGTGTTCTGATACGCGGTTCCTGCAGTGCAAATTAAATTATTCTAAAGTGCTAGTGCTCTTAGGAGTGAATAAAAGTATTATACTGTGTTTAAATAGATTAGTGTCTTGTCTTTGTAATTCATCCAACAAATTAAGTTCATTGATCTATCAATTCATGATTATAAAATTGACTTATTGATCAATTAAAATTCATTAGGAATAATTCATTAGATAAAAATAGCTATAAATAGAATTAATCAGCTCCTCTTAATAAATAGAATAATAAATTAGTTATAAAAATAAATATATGGTGCACAATTCATGAAATAGTAGATTGGAAATGTGAAAATAGAAGAGAAGAGGTGGAGAAGTCTCTGGTAGGGACCCCACACGAGGAGAAAGGCAGAACACCGGGGACTGCGGTCTCAGTAATTTAACTGCACTTTTCGTTTAAGAGCTATCTAAAGAACCGCAAATCCCCAATGTCTTGGAGTGAAAGAGGTGAAAGAATGAATTGTTCGTAACCGGAACCGCTGACTCCACAGGATTGATTTAAGCTGGAAGATTTCTAGTTCAAAATTAATAGTTAAAATGGTTGGACGATTCTTAAGCCTGCCGACGCGCGTTTCACATATGCTTTTTCAAGGCAGAGGAAAAAGCATATTATGTTATTGTATACCAGTGACCTTTTTGGAAACCATGACTAAATTTGTAAAGACAATACAAACATCAAACGGTATCTAGGCACTGGCACCTTAGGCTAATAAGAGTTACACAAGTACAACATGCACTGCACAAACCTCCAGGCAGTGGTAAAATCAAAGCAGCTTTTTTTCACGTCTCATATCTTATTGCAAGCCTATGATTACGTGTGATAACTCAAGAAACGCATTAGAATAATTTGCTATTCTAACAAATATTTATCTCTGCCTGGAGGTTCATGAAGTGCATGCCGTAGTTATATTTGATAGGCTGGTGTGTCTCCCCTTGTGTGTTTGGGGTGTTGGACCCAGACCACTGAACGGTAGCAGTGAGTGACCATTCAATTGAAAGGTATGGAGTAGTTTTTTCATGGGCACCCAAACCAACACTGAAATTCACTGATTAGGTGAGCACTTCAGAGGAATAGTGGCACTTGTATCGTTAATGTTTTGCTCGACTGTAGAATGATTGTATGGAGCATCCATGAGTTATAGTCATAGTTCTGGTTGCCCCAGTCACACTCTAGGAGGTCACAATAACAACAAATCTATCTTTTACACCCTAACCATCTCCATTTCAGCTAATTATGGGCTTAGCTCCTCCCCTTTGAAACCAGAGAGCAGACATTCCCTCCCACAACTTTACAGCCTTCCCACTCCCTTTTTGTCTCCTGCCTTGAACCTCACGTAGTAAGTACTTTTGCTTTACTCGGTGTGGCACTGTCAAGGAGTCATGGTATGGAAGTCAGACATGCCTTACTATAGAATAATCACATATAATGTATGGCATCTGATACATGTATGCATTTGAGAGACCAGTCTTCTTAAAGGGGAATTCAACCCCGCCGGCACTAAACCCATCCCCCCCCAGTAGGCCCCTCCCTGGGCCCCTTGCCCCTAACTTGTATATTACCCCAAAGCGCAGGTCCCTTCTTGCAGGGTCACAGGCGCCATATTCTGCTACAACATCTTCTTCCTTCTTCCAGGGGCGCATGCGCAGTAGGACACATTTGCCGGTTGGTACTACTGCGCATGCACCCAAAGGTCACAAAGTTCGCCAATTGAGGTAGGCCGGGGGGTGGAGGGGTTTAGTGCCAGCGGGGTTGAATTCCACCTTTAAATTTAGAATGAGCAGCCATCAGTCAGCTTGTAGTGTTCGCTTTTTCGATCACTTGCCAACATACATCTCTTTTGAAAGTGTTGGTTCACACAGTTACTGTATATTATCATGGTGGCAATTAGTAATAGTGGCGTTCCTGTTTTAATTTTCTGGTTAATTTTTTTCAAATACTTCTTTTTAATTTCTTCAACGGGATATGCTTGTGTACTTCCCATATGTAGCAGACATTGAGAAGGCCAGGGTAAAATAGAAAATGAAATCATACTTACAGTGATTTTCCTTTCCTGGCCAGTTTATTCCCACCCTATTCCTTATAATTATTTAAGCAGCTTGTTACTTTAAGGAGAGTATTTTCTGTCTGGAATAAAAGGGGGGGAGATAATCCCATACATTGCTGAAATGAAGAATGGCCAGGGAAGGAAAGTCACAAAGTATCTTTAATATTCATTTAACAAACAGACAAAAATAACATCTTTGTTCATACCTGGTGTCCCCATGCCGGCTCCTGCTGTGTGGTACGTCTCACAGTCCACATAGAACGTTCCTTGCTTTTCTGCCCCTAGTTGCTCAAGTTTGCGTGTCAGGATCTCTACAGTTTGCTGTACACTTTTTCCTTCTGCTAGAGGTACCTGAGACACACTGGCAGAAAATGAAAAATATAGGTTGGAAGAGGCACAGACAGTCTTTGTGAGATCTGATCTTATCCACTCGCTTGGATGTATTTTTTAACCCCTTCATTAACAGTTGAAATGAAGACTCAAATCTCTTCCTGCCTCCTAGCAATCTCCACCTGGATGAACCCATGTCACCAAACAAAAACTGAACTAAACACCTTTTCACTTAAGACTGGTTCTCCTCCCCCTTTAATAGATCTATTGATGGCATGTGCATGAACCCTTTCAGCTCTGCACTTTGTCTTGGGGATAATCTTTGGCTCATCTCTCTTTCCTTCTCTGACCATGTTAACACCACTGTCAAAATCTGTCACTTACACAATATTGCCTAGTTCTATAACTATGTTTTACAAGTAAAAGCTAAACTAAGACATTCATGCATACTCTCACTCTATCCTGACTAGACTACTGTATTTTGTTATTTAACTGGCTTCCCTGTTTCCCATCTCTCCCTACTACAGTCTGTTTTAAATACTCCTGCCAGAATTTTTCTCATCTCATCCAAAAGAGTACAAGCCTCTCCTTTGAAGTCCTTATCATGACTTCCCATAAAACAAAAAAACTGACAAAATTCTTCTCAAAATTAAATTCCCTTTATTCCTCTGCACTTCACTACATCTCTTCTCTTGTATCTCCATATGTTCCTGGCCAACTCCTCTGCTCCTCTCCAAGCAACCTTTTGGTTGCACCTTCGCTGCAACTGCAATTTCCCACTTTAAACCTTTCTGTTTGGCTGCTCCTTACATCTGGAATGCTATTCCTGAATTCCTCTTAAGGACTCCTCCTTTTAGCCTTCTCCTAGTAAAACGCTAACAGATTAGCAGTTAGCTAATTGATTCCATTATATTTTGATAGGATGTACATGGTTCATATTTCATCACATTTTCACCAGAAATTTAGCTATTTTTCTTTTTTACATCTATTATAATATTGGCTTTGAAAGCTACTTCTAACTTTGCCATAAAGTATTTGCATGATCCTTTTACATTACCTGTCTAGTCCCCCGTGTTCCTGTTTGAGGGGGCTGCCATATTTGTGCAGCAGGAGTCTGTTAGCATTAGAAACTGTAACTAACAGACTGAGATGGGACAGCCAGGTTGGCAAAGTCAGAGTGTCAGGCTTAGGAACTTCAACTAACAATTATATACAAAAACAGACCTCTCAGCAAAAAATTATCAACATGACCGATTAGATAACATTTAAGTGAAAGTGGCCCAAACTGCTTAGTATGCACATGAGCATCTATCAGCCCGCACCTTTGGTTTGGGATATCACTTTTATCCAACAAGTGCCCTTTAAAATCACAGGAAAATGTGAAGGGAGGCATTTTCTTGTGGTCATGCTGGACTGCACAGGAGAGAAATCACCTTGGGTGTCATAAATGCCATTTTCTATGCTGAAATCCAGCTGTTTAACAGTTCTCTTTCTGTATCATTTGAAATCCTGGCAGTGAAGGAGGGACTAAACACTGATGTTACAAATTGTAACAACTTCTCCACAGCTTATAGACAGCATTCAGGAACTCCATAACCCACAATGCAGTGCACTGTGATGTTCCTTTCCTTATTTAAATCATGTGTGCAGAGAACAAGTGCCCTTTAAATCACAGGAAAATGTGAAGGGAGGCATTTTCTTGTGGTCATGCTGGATTGCACAGGAGAGAAAACAGGAAATTGTTTCTACTTACCGTAATTTCTGTTTCCTGGTCACATTCCATGGCAGCATTCACCAACGGGTTAACCGCCCACCAGGCCTCTGGACAGGACCTCCCCTTAACAATTTAAAATGAGAGACACCCCTCTACTCACTCGTCTTAGTCTAAAGCCAGACACTAGGGAGGGTAATTCCATGGTGAATGCTGCCATGGAATGTGACCAGGAAACAGAAATAACGGTAAGTAGAAACAATTTCCTGTTTTCCATGTCACTCCTGGCCAGCATTCACCAACGGGAATTCCAAAGCTAATGAACAAAAGGGAGGGAAACCAAAAGGTCAACAAAAGAATGCTTTAATTCAGCCATGTACAATTGACTGCAAAACCTTCCTCCCAAACCTAGCTTCTTGGGAGGCAAGGACATCCAGTCTATAATGTCGAATAAATGTATTAACTGAAGACCATTTCGCTGCTCTGCAGACCTCTTCTGGCGATGCTTTGGCTTCCATCGCCCAGGAACACGCCAATGCTCTGGTAGAATGGGCTTTTAATCCCTTGTGAACCTTCCTGCCTGCAGTATTGTAAGCCTTAACAATTGCTGAAACAATCCAGGTGCTCATTGTCCTCTTGGAAGGAGCTTGACCTTTCCTCAAACCACAAGGAATGACAAACAAATGATCTGACTTCCTGAAAGTTTCAGTCCTTTTTAGGTAGATCTTAATGGCCCTGACTAAATCCAAAGAGTGCCACCGAACCTCTTTCTCAGACTTCGGGGAAGGACAGAAGGAAGGAAGAGACAACTCCAGATCCATATGGAATTTTGATACAACTTTCGGTAGAAACTTAAAGGAAGGGCGAAGAACTACCTTGTCCTCAAAGATGACAGTATGTGGTTCTGATGCAGACAAGGCAGCCAACTCCCCAACCCTGCATGCTGAAGTAACTGCCACTAACAAAACGACCTTCAGAGTAAGATTCCACAATGAGGTCTCCTCCAAAGGTTCAAAGGGTGGTTTCGAAAGAACATCCAAAACATAAGGAAGATCCCATGGAGGTGAAATCCTCTTGATACGGGGATTGATTCGAATAAAAGCATTAAAGAATCTCTGGATCAAAGGATCAGATGCCCAACTCACTCCCGTCAGAGCTGACAAGGCCGATACTTGAACCTTCAGTGTACTCAACTGTAGACCTCTAGCATAACCAGAATACAGGAATTTAAGCAGTAAAGGTGTAGTAGGACAGATTGGATCTTGACCATGAGAGACAACGAACTGAACAAATGCATCCCAGATCTTATAATACTGTGTCGAGGTAGAACGTTTACGTGACTCTAGGAGAAAATTCACAACTTCATCACCCAGCCTCAGCTCCTTAAGCCTCTGCCTTTCAACCTCCATGCCACTAAGGTCAGGTGACCCTCAACAAGCCACTGCAGCAAAACGCCGACCTAACCCGCGAAACGGGAGGACCCGGCTCGCATACACAGGCTGACAATTGCAACCCACGGCCTCCTCAACTAACCCCCGCAGGGGAGTTACCGGACCGCCAGCAGAAAATGTCAGGAGAGAGAGAGAGAGAGCGACCCCCTGCCGAAATGTAGCCAGGCACCATCCGCATGCACATCCATCCATTCGGCCACTGGACAGGACAAAAAAGACGAGTGAGTAGAGGGGTGTCTCTCATTTTAAATTGTTAAGGGGAGGTCCTGTCCAGAGGCCTGGTGGGCGGTTAACCCGTTGGTGAATGCTGGCCAGGAGTGACATGGAAATCACATTGGGTGTCATAAATGCCATTTTCTATGCTGAAATCCAGCTGTTTAACAGTTCTCTTTCTGTATCATTTGAAATCCTGGCAGTGAAGGAGGGACTAAATACTGATGTTACAAATTGTAACAACTTCTCCACAGCTTATAGACAGCATTCAGGAACTCCATAACCCACAATGCATTGCACTGTGATGTTCCTTTTTTATTTAAATCACGTGTGCAGAGAATTGTGGGGTTGGGCGGATGCTGGCTGATGACAGCTGGCTGCTGATACAAAGTAGCAAAGTAGTCAGAAAGATCAGCAGGAGAGCAGGGGGCTAGGCTTAGGGAACTGTCAGAAACCATTAAAAATCATGAAAAGTCTGCATATTTTTTAATTGATGGGTATTGCAAAGTTATCAGTACTTTACAGTTACAATAGCAAAAAAATTAGAAACTAAAGACTAGAAAAACGCAAGAATACATTCTCCATACCTCCCAACTGTCCCTTTTTTGGAGGAACAGTCCCTCTTTTGACAGCTCAACCGGCAGTCCCTCATTTGTACTGGAAAGTCCCCCTTTTCTATGCACTGAACAGCCAGAAAAAGAAACAAAGTTTATAACTTAATTGGCTTTTAGAAGAGAGTCCAGAACAGCTAACAGGTGCAAATAAGATACTTTGTAACACTTTTGAAATAAGAAAATAAGTAATTGTAACAGGAGAAATATTTTCCAGCTTTCATAACCTGCCAAATTTTGTAAAATGAACTAATTAATGAACTAATGGTAATTAGGAAGTGTGGTCACAAAAATGGGCATGGTTAAAAAAAATTTGCAGCCCTATTTGTGAAAAAAATTAATTTGACCCCCTTTTTACTTCTAAAATGTTGGGAGGTATGCATTCTAAACTAGATTTACTGCACAGAATTTTAGAAAACATCATGTAACCATCTTCCCCCCCAAATATGACGCTGCACAGCTAGGGTTGCCACCTTTTCTTGAAAAAAATACCGGCCTACCTATATATTTATCTTTTTTTCCTATTAATAACATTGGGCTCAACCATCAAAAATACCGGCCAGGGAGGTAAAATTCCAGCCAGGCCGGTAAAATACCGGCCAGGTGGCAACCCTATGCGCAGCACTGTTACATTTGTGGATTCAATTTCACCGTAATTAAACAATGCAGCCCTCATGTGAACAAGTAAGCGTAAAGTTAGCTGAAAACGTCAGATCAATTTAGATGAAAAAGGCATACCTCCCAACATTTTGTGAGTAAAAAGAGGGACAAAAATGTTTTTTTGCAAGTAGCGAGGTTAAATGTTTTGACCATGCCCATTTTGTGGCCACACCCCCTAATTACCATGTTCATTTTACAAAATTTGTCAGATTATGAAAGTTTGAAATTATTTCTCCTGTTTCTATGACTTATTTTCTTATCTCAAAAGTGTTACAAAGTATCTTAAAGGGCACCTGCTGAGGCAAAATTGTACCCCCAACCAAAGGTGCGGGCTGATAGAGCCTGCATTCTGGTTGGGGGTTTCACTATTTTTTTTTTTTACAAAAATGCCCCTCGCCAGCGCTAGCGGTCTCGCTCCGGGAGGGAGCCAGAATTGGGACCGCTTTTTCATTCTGCACATGCGCGTGACGTCTATAAGATGCGTGCTTGTGGGGAGACGGCTGCTCGCTCCGGGAGCTCCATTCCGGAGCGAGACCGCTAGCGCAGCCCGCACCTTTGGTTGGGGGTACAATTTTGCCCCAGCAGGTGCCCTTTAATTGCTCCTGTTACCTGTTCTGGGCTCTCTGTCAAACGCCAATTAAGTTAGAAACGTTGTTTCTTTTTTTTGGCTGTTCAGTGCAGAGAAAAGAGGGACTGCAGGTTGAGCTGTCAAAAGAGGGACTGTCCCTCCAAAAAAGGGACAGTTGGGAGGTATGGAACGGAAAACCTAATTAAAATTCAGATGTTAAGACAAATCTGCAAACATCATGGCGATGTTTTTCCCCTTTTCTACTACAACCATTAAAAATGATTTAAACACTTACCAAGTCACTCCCATGCTGATACTCAGTTGTATAAACCGCGGCGCTTATGTGATGATGTCAGGACGCCCAAAAACATTGTCACCGTTCACGCTGCTTTAAAGTTCCAGATCGAGGCATGATCTGCGAGGGCAAAAGGCGCATGCGTATTGTAGGCATCATTGCACGTGTATGTCAGTAGAATGCCAAAGCACAAAAATTCTCGGGGAGCTACTTCTCGCTTACTCCCCTTAGCTGATCAGATTCAGCAGGAGGAAGAGATTAGACAAACGATCCGAAATAAGCGCAAGGGAAAAGCCGCGAAAGATGGCGAAGATGACGGATATGTGGACGAAAAACTGTCCCGAAGGATTCTGGAGCAGGCCCGTATTCAGCAGGAGGAATTGGAGGCCGAATACAGTTTGGGGAATCCGACCCCGAAAGAGAGGACGACTGTTTTAGGTAAAAACAGGTCAATTATTTGTGACGGTGGAGTAAATTCTAATTAAAGCTAAGGTTTCTTGAGTGTGGGGCTGTGACTGGCTCATGGATGAGATGAGAAAACATTTCCGAGGCAGAATGACAAAACACACTTTTAATATTACGTTATGAGACCTAATTGGCAGTGTAGAAATGTAACTTTTTTTTTACTAAAATCAAATGAAACATTCTTTTAAACTGCTCAGAATTCTTATCTACACTGCTTTGTTCCCTGCTTTCGAATAATACAGCTATAAAAGTAGAACTGCACATGAGATGAGATAGGAAATATTCAGAGCTCATGTACGATTTTGCTTAAAGTAACACTAACAATTTTTTTAAAATAAACGAAAACAGAGCTAAATATTTAAAATCGCTACGTTTTTAATAAGAAATGACTTGATTCTCTGCATGCGTTCCTCTTCTGAGATGGCGATATGGCGACGATCCAACGTGCGACACTCGATCTCTCCTCCCTGCCTATCTCCTATAGAAGGCAGGGAGGAGAAATCAAGCGCCGCAGGTTGAATCGTCGCCATCTCAGAAGAGGAGCGCATGCAGAGAATCGGTAAGTAATTTCTTATTAAAAACTTAGCGATTTTAAAGATTAGGTTCTGTTTTCGTTTAAAAAATTTTTTTTTAAAAGGGCACCTATCGCTTTAAAGTAAAGAAAAGCCCCCCGCCAGCGCACGCAAGTGAGCCGACATGACTGTCGACGTGCATGCGCATTTATGTGCGTGTGACCGCATGCGCATTAAGAAAAGCGGCCCCAACAGAGACTGCTTTTCTTAATGGGCATACGCTTGATGTCGCATGCGCATGCATGCGTGTCTACTGTCATGGCGGCTCGCACCGGGAGCTCCCTCCCGGTGCGAGCTTGCCTGCTCTGGCGGGGCCATTTAAAAAAAAAAAAAGTACTGGTACCCCCAACCGGAATGCGGGCTCTATCAGCCCGCACCTTTGGTTGGGGGTAACTTTTTTTTTTAAGCGATAGGTTAAAAGTTAGTGTTCCTTTAATTTGTGTTTTGGGAGAAATGGAAGACCTCTTACTGCTTTAGTGCAGCCAAAATGTATGTCCCATACTTTTAGGGGCAGATTTCTCAAAATGTGAGATTAGAACTCACTAGAGAACAAAACTCGATTTG
>CM044434.1:56744811-56781035 GCA_024363595.1 Xenopus borealis | reverse complement strand
ATAGATGAAAAATATAAAGTAATTGACTTTTACAGATTAAAGGGGTTGTAAACCTTTGCAGTTGGTTTCCATTTTCTATTGGTGGTTTTTGAGCTATTTGGCTTTTAACTCAGCACCTTTCCAGTTTGCAATTTCAGCAATCTGATTGCTAGGGTCCAAATTATCCTAGTAACCATGCACTGATTTGAATAAGAGGCTGGAATATGAATAGGAGATTTCTTTAATAGAAAGCTAGATAATAATCAAAGCAATAACTATACTTATAGCCTTACAGAGCATTTGTTTTTTAGATAGGGTCAGGGACTGTAAATTGAAAAGAGTCAGAAGAAGAAAACTATAAAAAATACATAATGAAGACCGACTGAAAAGTTGCTTAGAATTTGCCATTCTATAAAATACTAAAAGTGAACTTGTGGGTGAACCACCCTTTTAGTAGCTATGCATCTGGGCTTGACTCCAATCAAATAAAGACAGAAATATGCATTTACAATACAACCTAAAAACCTTTAATATATAATAATAAAATTCAACTTCGAGAGCGAGATTAAGATAAAACTAGGAAATGGAGGAACACCTCATCTACAAGGTTTAAACTAGATTTCCAACAGGCTTATCACCTATTTAAACAAATTACTCTCTTAGGGCAAGTCAGTTTATTGTTTATTTATTGTTTTTGGCAGGGTATTTTTTGTTTTTTTTCTGAAGCCATAACAAAACAATTGCGACAGCACCATGTGTTGTTGTCCTTATCAACCTTATCCTTATCGAGTGCATGTTTTAGGTGTCATGAGGTCATAGACTTCCCTTCATGCACAACCACTTTGCCCACTTTACAAACTATGAAAGAAGAGACCTATCTGTTACTGTGTACAATTATATTAGGGGACACAGACCTTCATTTTGTAAACCGTTGATAAAGATAATTCTTTTAATTGAAGGTAATGCTATATGCGTGCTATATTTAACATGCCTTTCAGTTGTACCTTTTGTTTATAAGCCTGAAAAGTGGCCATGTCCTGCCCTTTCTCTTACTTCTGGTCTTTTATTCCTCTCTGTCTCCCTGTTTGGCGCTGCTATACTAATGTCTGCTTTCCCTGCTCTGTGAACAAATCGGCTTATAATTGCGATCTTCTATGGATTGGTTGCTCCTGTAACTTCATCCTGTCATTGTTAAACATTCCAGTAATAAAATACTTTTTGACTGCTGGTCTGGTCACATGCTTTGCTAAATGCAAAACCTTACAACTCTGGCTCTGCGTTTAAAAACATGCGTCTATCAGGCAGGACAGCATGACAGAAAGTAGTTACAGGAGCAAATGATTGAAGCTACGGGCAAAAGAATTATCATTTATGTAGCACAGGGGTCCCCAACCTTTTTTAACAGTGAGCCACATTCAAATATAAAAAGAGTTGGGGAGCAACACAAGCATGAAAAAAAGAAGGGTGTCAAAGAAGTGGTTTAATTGATTACTTCATTTTTATGCAATTAAAACTTGCTTCAAAGCCTGGAATTTAAAAATGAACACCTGCTTTGAGGACATGGAGAGCAACATCCAAGGGGCTGGAGAGCATTGGGTCACTGGACAAGAAGAGTTTACCCTGCTCTTCCCAGCAGTCCTAGTCTTTTTTTTTTTTTTTTTTTTTTTTTTTTTTTTTTTTTTTTAATCTGTCCAGGTCACTGAAGGTTGCTAAGCTTACCATGCCAGAGTGTGTCTTTCTCTCTCCCCTCTGATGCCTCCAAGTGCACCCTATATGGGTTGTGGTGAGAAGGACCTGTTGGGCAGAGTCAAGTCTGGAACTGCTATGGATTCCCTCCTGCTGTGTAAGAGGAGGCTGGGCAGACCAGGAAATCAGCCAATACCAGTTGGATGCAGTGCCATGCAAGTAAGAGGCATCAGTGGAGTTCTATGTGGATACTGTGAAGCTGGGTGCGTCCGAATATGGATTCGAGTCGTGCTGCCGGAGTGGACGGGCTCAAAAAATGACGTGGTAGAAGATTTGCGCCAAAATTGAAGCATGAGGGAAGTCGTGACGGCGAGCCTGAAGACGACGCACAGGAAAACGCGCGTCCGGAAGTGACGCAATAAGAAGAGACGGAGTGCATGCTATGCTGGCAATATAGGTGGATGTGATTACATCTTCCTGGAAGTTGTGAAGTGTTGAACTTCGTTCTGCCACGGATTGTGAGTGACACTCCAATATTTTGATGTTATAGTGAGGATGTCTTCTTCATAATATTTTGGTTGATTTAGCAATGGTCCCTCCCTTAATTAAAGCTTGGGGAAATCCCATGTTGGTGAATTGCTGCCATTGGTGACTTGGGAAATATAGAAAAATATTTTTCATACTCCCCATAATTTCTATTTCCAAGTCACTTCCATGGCAGCATTCACCAACTGACCTCCCTTTTACTGGAGCTTGTTACTAAGACGAGGAATGCTGGAAGGAGCAGGGTACTTACACCTAATTGTTAACTCTTCTGGTCAAGTGACCTGATAGGTGGGATTTACCTATGTTGGTGAATGCTACCATGGAAGTGACTTGGAAATAGAAATTACGGTGAGTATGAACAAAAAAATTCTATATTTATCCCACAGTCCTTCTGAGCACCGACGCTGTCTGTTTTCAGGGAGCGGGTTGGGAAAAGGCAAATTTGGACTGCTGTAAACAGAACTGGGAATGAAAGGGAAGTGGTGAATAAAATAGTGGAAGTGGTGAATAAAATAAAGTGAGGGAATACTAAAATAAGACTACAATAGAGGAAAGCTGTGAAACTGTACGACTGTCCTGTGGGAAGCAGTAGAGACAAACTTGGTCCTCATTTCAGTCTAGACTTGAGACGTGAGAGGATCTCTCTGCAGCCCTTTTCTTTTTTTTAAAGGGTTCCTTGTTCACTATTGTACATTTTAATGAAATAGAAATATTATATTAAAATATAAAATGACACTCTCCTTTAAAAAGCCAGAGGCTTAAGCAAATGAAATGCATTATTGAATAGATTTATTTACCAATAGATCACTATAAAACCAGTCTTCACTTTAAGAGATTAAATTCATAACCATTTAGGGAAGTGTCCCTTATATTAGGTTGCCCATAGGCTTACCTTCCTTTTCAAGTATATCTAATTCAGTTGTTCACTATGACCTCCGATAGTGTACTGCCCTTCATGCAAAACCACTTTTCTAGATATGAGGGGAGTAACGTTGTAAGTGTTTAATAAATGTGTTTTGCAATAAACCATTTTACTTCTTGTACAACACCCTTTCTGGCAAAAATCTATCCCAAATTCTGAACCCACTTCAAACTGAAGAGGTATTCCACTATTATCCACTTTATCTCCCTGTTTGGTAAAGGGAGCCTTTTTTTTTAATGCTACTACCTTTATCAGCTGTTTCCATTTATCACAAACTTATACTAGCCAAACCTGGGACCACACCTAAAAAAAGAGCAAATCTTTTCCCGAAAAACTAGAAATTGTCAGATTTTTGTCAGAAAAAGTTGGATTTTCAGGCTTATTTCAGCACAGACCACAGAAACTTCCAAATAGAATAGGGACCTCTCCCATTGACTTACAAATTCAGCAGGTCTGAGATGCCAGGTTTTCATTAAAATTGTGTATTTCATTTTACAAATTTTTTTTGGCATTCAGACTTTTATAAATAACCTCCATAATATTCCACTCTGGTGTTTTAAGCTAACCGCTCTGTAATCGAGGTGCAGACCGTTACAATTGGTGACAATAATTGATAGTTGCTCACATTCCACAGACTCTCTGTTGAGAAATCTATCATATGAGTTACAAAGGCTGACTTTAATAAAGTCTGTGTTCATTAGAGCTGTGTATCAACTAATTTTATTAAATTACAATGGTTCAAAGAGCTGGTAACCAAATCACAGAGTTGCTTGAGAGAGTCAAAGGAGAAAAAAATAAACTTCAGTATTCAAATCCATTGAATATTAAAAATATAAACTATAATATAAATTATAGGTTAGCATAGCTCTCTGCACCATGAAGCAAACTTGTCTGTATAGTTTGCAGTCTCATGCTTTATGTATAAAAAAGTTTGTGTATAGTAAAAGCTGTAAGGTTTGCAACTGAGTGACCAGACAGCAGGTAACATCTACTGATTTCCTGTTTGAAAGCACATAAATTGAAAAACATAGACTGATTTTCTTTGGGTCTTTGTCTCTTGCTCTCTCGTTATATTTTTAACTATTTCAGCTAAACAATTTAATATTAGTGCTATAATGAGGATACATGTATCCTATAGAAATTTCACCATCCATCCTGTTCAGCCCCAGCTCCTCTTCTCACGCAAGCTCACAGTACTCTCCATTTACAACAGGCTCGGAGAAGATGAGACTTCTGCCACTCGTACCTCTCCCTAAACCAACAAGAAAAAAAAAAACCCTCACAAGGCAGGCTCTTAAGGAGCGAAGTAGTGCAGGAAATCTAGCTTCAGATTTGAACCAAAACTCAAGCAGTCGCCCCATCCATTTTTTACCTTGTCCTATACATCAATGGAATTTTTTTTTTTTTTTTACACCTACTTGTATTATAATTTCTGTATGATAAATTTGTACAAATATTGGTGTTAACTGTTGCTTTAATGAAGGCCATACTTGGCAAGTCTGTTAACTTTTCTGGCCATTGTTGGTGTTCTAGGGCTATTCACAAATGTTAGGATTGCTTAAATATAATATTCTGTTTACTACCCATCAAGGGTCATTGGACGAACCAATTTGTTATAAAATCAATAGGGATGTACAAAAGCCACTACTTCGGTAGTTGGTCGAACCCCCAAATCTTCCATAATAGATTCGCCTTTGCAAATCCAAATCTTTAGCACCATTGGAAATTGTGGGTACATTGGGCAGAAATTGCAGAATCGTGTGGCAACTTTGTAGCTTTATATATGGTTCTGATTCGGTTGCTCAGGCAATTTGGATTTGGCTGAATCCTTTTAAAAAATGGTTCGGATTTAACCAAATTTGGGATTTGGTGGATTCCTAAAAATTATATACTTTATCAGTTCATGGGCTGTTTTTATTAATACAGTGCATGTAGAAATGTTTCTGTTGACAACATTAGTGGTAATGTATTTCTTAATTTCTATTTATTAAATGCCCACTTGTCCAAAGAACTAATACTCACTATGACTTTTTCTTTTAGGTCCTATCTTCTTACCGTAGTGGAAAGCTGCCAAAAGCTTTTAAAATTGTTCCTGCTCTCTCAAATTGGGAGCAGATTCTATACATCACAGAACCAGAGGCTTGGACAGCTGCAGCAGTGTACCAGGCTACCAGGTGGGCCTTCTCTGTTATAAAGACTGAAAAGATCATTGATTTGCCCAGGGCTGTGAATTTACTACATAAATCCTTATAATTTCACCTTTGACTCCTCTGTTTACGGTTCCTCTAACTCTTCTATTTTTAAAGGAACAATAACATAACTGAAAGACTATCAAACTATTTAAATTATAATGAACTGTTGCTCCGCACTGGTAAAATCACCATGTTTGTTTGGACAGACTACTATAGTTTATATAAACAAGCTGTTGTGTAGCAATGAGTCGGGATGGAAAAAGTAGAAAAGGCACAGGTTACATAGCAGATAACACTATTGTATTGAACAGGGCTTTTATGTCCTATATAACCCGTGCCTTTATTTCTAGCAGCTTGAATGGCTGCATAGTAGTCTATTTATATAAACTTTAGTCTGTTTGATGCAAACGCACAGCTTCTACCAATGCATGCTAGCAGTATATTATATGTTTTTAATTCAGAGCGTTTTCATTTGTTGGTGATAGTGTTCCATACAAGGTATCGTTGCAAAAGCTCAAAAAATACACACACACATAATTCTGTTAATTCTAAAGCAAAATCAAAGTTCAACAACAACCCAAAAACATGGATTGTCCATCAGTTGTGCCTGTAGATTAACTGTTAAAGGGATAATGTCATGGGAAAACGTTTTTTTTTTCCCAAACGCATCATTTAATAGTGCTGCTCCAGTAGATTTCTGCACTGAAATCCATTTCTCAAAAGAGCAAACAGATTTTTTTTTACATTCAGTTTTGAAATCTGACATGGGGCTAGACATTTTGTTCATTTCCCAGCTGCGCCTGGTCATATGACTTGTGCCAGCATTTTAGAAGGGAACTGCTTTCTGGCAAGCTGTTGGTTTTTCCGTCTCAATATAACTGAATGGAACACAGTGGGACATGGGGTTTTTACTATTGAGTGCTGTTCTTAGATCTACCAGGCTGCTGTTATCTTGTGTTAGGGAGCTGTTATCTAGTTACCTTCCCATTGTTCTGTTGTTAGGCTGCTGGGGGAGAAAAGTGGAGGGGGTGATATCAATCCAACTTGCAGTACAACAGTAAAGAGTGATTGAAGTTTATCAGAGCACAATTCCCAGCTTGGGACAGCTGGGAAATTGACTGTCTAGCCCAATGTCAGATTTCAAAATGAAATCTAAAAAAAAATCCGTTTGCTCTTCTAAGAAATGGATTTCAATGCAGAAGTCTTCTGGGTAAGCACTTTTAACTGATGCATTTAGAAAAAAAATGTTTTCCCATGACCGTATCCCTTTAAATACAATCCAGACTCGCTTATTGTTCTTGGAAACAGAATTGCTTCTGCAATATTCTCAGACACACTCAAATCTGATTTGATTATTTCTAGTGCTTGCATTTTATTATGAGTCTGAATTGGTAAATTGCTTCTGACTCCACAACTTTGGTTTTTCCTTTTAAAGAATTTAAAGCTTTGTGTTCTTTATTGGACTCGCAGGCATCACGTAGGAGAAGTTGGAGATGACATAGTATTGTGGTTTCATTGTTAAATACATTAACAAGTTCACTCTGTTCCCATGCCACTATAATTAAGATTACCCTCTTGTTCCAAAATCAGACAGATTTTATTCACATTGGATATGCACTAATGCCTCATCCCCCACCCCCCTTTTTTTTCTTAAGGATTTTCTCCTCTAATCTGGCAGAACGTATGGCTCAGCGTTTTTATAACCTGGTCCTGCTTCCCCGAGTGCGAGATGATATAGCAGAATACAAACGGCTCAATTTTCATCTTTACATGGCTCTCAAAAAGGCTCTTTTTAAACCAGGTGCCTGGTTTAAAGGTGAGAAACTATATCTCCTGTGAAATCTGAAGTAATTAAAAGAAAACTGTACAGGAATAAATCTTTATCCTTTTATCCAGGTATCCTAATTCCACTTTGTGAATCTGGGACATGCACATTGCGGGAGGCTGTGATCATTGGGAGCATCCTCACCAAGTGCTCAATTCCAGTCTTGCACTCCAGGTATGCATTTAGTTTTGAATATAAGAAAAATTGAAAACTACATAAAAACCTTCTATTATTAATGCTTATAGATAATTGCTAATTAATACAATTCTAAATATGATTGCTCTTTAAAAAATAAAAGTCTAGTACAAGCATTTAATATATTGGCAACTTTAGCATGCATGGTCCATCAGTTTCACACAAATGTGCATTCAAGAACCTTCAGCAGAGGTAAAATGAATCCATCTCTTTTTCACTCTTTAAAATCCTCGCGCGTTTACGCATAATCATAGTTTATGATGAAATGTGTCGGGTGGATCTGAAGGTCCTTGAGTGCACCTCTGTGAAATTGACGAATGGACTTCTCCTTTTGCTAAAGGTTTGTGGCGCTGCAATGGGGAGCAGTGAGTGACCTGTATTTTTTTTTTTTATGAAAATTGCCTTATTAATTCAAGTGAGTGGTTCAGGGCATGAGTACTTGAACCTACAGCAAGTCTTGGTGAGCTCAGCTTTGTTAATGCAATATTCATCCAAGTTTTACCCAATCCATGCTAACCTTGTATATACAATTACTCCATGTTCTAGATAAACTGTGACTCTCCCCAGTAATACCTAGTTTAATAGAATATATACTATACGCAAACTCAAACACAATGTGCCATATATCAAAGCTTTTAAAATGTGCATTTCCTGCACATAGAATTTAGTTGCATTAAACAATTTTTATATGTAAAAAATCTTGTTCCCGGCCGGAGTCTATAAGTCAAAATCGTTGAATTGTATGAAACCCTAGCTTGGCACTTGAGCATTCAAAACTTTGTTTAACTTATCACAGTCCGTTTTCTTTACAGTAAACACAGTATAATCTAAATTCCAAATATATACTTCCTGTGCTGTTAACCAACACTTCTCATGACCCAGTTTAAATCTGCTAGCATATACTGGGTTAACAAAGGCACTATACTTCAGGAAAGCAGATTTATTTCTTTGAGGGCCCTTACACACAGGCGTTTGTGACCTGTGCTCCCCTGCGTTCTGTTTGGCTGAACCTGTGTTCGGAGCTTACACCTGTGCTCCCCTGCGGCTGAAAGCAGCCAAACGGAACGCAGGCCACAAACGCCCCTGTGTAAGGGCGCTAAGACCATTGCTTCAATCCATACCTTCTGCACTGAAAAAGTTGTCCTTTAAATTGCATCATTGAATGTTCTCTTGCAAGTGATTCCAAACATGAAGCATGCTCAGCTGAACCAACGTACAGGTTCAATGTTAGAAATCACATACAGGGGAACATTGATATGAAATGGCGCTGTTCCTATGCACAGGACAATTGGGCATAGTTGTGGGAAGGGATGAGGGCTATCCAGAAAGACTTTTGAGAGGCACTTCTTCCCAACACATACAAGTAATTTCAGTTCTGTGGAAGTTAACCAAAGGGAAAAGATAGTTACATTAGGGTGTATATTTTCCCATAAACATTTTATAGGGGTGCATATGAAAATAAGAATATACTATAAATATCTGTATTGGTGGTTTTTCAGACCTTTTCTGTCCAACCCCCCCCAGTTTGTGAATAGCCGATCTATATTATTTCATATTTATTGGCATGAACTAAACGTTTGTTGTCATTGTGTTCTTTGCCTTGCCGTTCTCTAGCACCATGGCAATTGTTTAGTATTGCATTTCAATGTAATACCTCCTTTTTACTGTGCTATGGACTTTTAATGCACAAATATGCTCCTTTTAACAGTCTTTATTTACCACATTTTTCTCTTGATTTTCACAAAGTGCTGCCATGCTGAAGATTGCAGAGATGGAATATAATGGGGCCAACAGTATTTTTCTACGGCTGTTGATTGATAAGAAATATGCCCTCCCTTTTCGTGTTTTGGATGCACTTATCTTTCACTTCCTGGCATTTCGCTCAGACAAACGAACACTCCCGGTGCTTTGGCACCAGAGTCTTCTTACACTCTGCCAACGTTACAAAGATGATATGTCTTCAGAGCAGAAAGAGGCTTTGTTAGACCTATTGCGGATACATTCACACCCACAGGTATCCAATGAAATTCGTAGAGAGCTAGTCAACTCCAAATCTCGAGATGTTGAAGTGCCGGTGGCAATGGACTAATTAAATGGACTCTCCATTTTTGGCTTCATTTACAATTCAAAATTCTTTTGCCATTTGATGGGTGTGAAAATGGAAAGCATAGCAGTACCATGTCTCTGTGAACTGACATTTGTTAAAATATTCTATGTTGCATTAGTGAAAGTTTTTCCTTTGAAAATGCTTACTCCTATATAACTATGAAATATGTAAAGTATTTGTAACAAAATCTGAGTAATCTATACTTGACTGAATACATATACTTTGATAGAAACTATCTGCTATGTAAATTGGTTACAAAAAATTTACATTAGACTGTCAAATACAGAATTTTAAAGGAACTCTGTCATGCAGCCCTGCGTTCAAGGTCTGTTTCTGACTAATGGTTTGTGTGTTGTATGGGTTTGTTTGCTTGCAGATTAGCTGACTTCTGATAATGCACCCTAGTGAGTGTTTGAATGTGATAGGGTCCTTAGATTGCTAGCTCTCTTGGGTAGTCGTGATGTGCGTGCTGGACCAGTATCTGCAGGTCAGGCAGGTTCTGCCCAACCTCACTGCCCCATTTACAGTCTGCTTCCAACTTCAGTTTTACAGGCATGTGCCTTTAAAAATAAAATAGGCATGGGTCTATAAAAGGAAGACTGAAGTCTGGTGCGGTTCGGGGGAGCCTGCACCTACCTATTGGGTAGATACTTATCTGAATAATTAAGTTTCTGTGCAGACACATTAATAACTCATTTGAAAGTATAACTGTCCAGACAGCACATTATTGGGTAAAACAAAATGTTTCAGACCTAAGCATTTTATCAAATGTGCTAGGTGTCAGGCAGTGCGGATCTAAATAAAAGAATGAATGAATGGACTGCCGTTAAAAGTGGACCACTACAGCTTATCAGCTGCACCATCTAATTTACAGGTGGATCGAGAGGTTGAAAGACTGCACATTATTGCGTTTAAACTTTTTTCTCTTCTGCCAGCTAAGTGGGAGAGGTCAGATAAATTCTTGCCATAATTAATTCTGTTCTTTGTTTTGAAATCTCACGTGTTGAGATACTGCACAGTGAATTCAATTTTGCTAGAAATTATCTGTTCCAATAGATGCATGGGAATAGAAGTATTAAATAAGTTTAACCTAGGATCCTGTTAGCAGAAAACTACACCAGGCCAAGGTTCTTTTCAGCAAGCACCACCGAGCAAATGTTTTTTTTTTCATTTTGCTGCGCAAATGTATGGAAGAAAGATGAAGAGTCACTCTGTGGTTTTCACTGAGAACCCTGAGCCAATACAGTTTTCTATTAAAGTGCACCAATCATAGCCAAAATCAAACACATATTAACAACCTTACCAGTACAACCTAAACATGTTTAATCAAACTATGAGCATGCTCAGATTGTAGTACTGTCTGAGTATTCTTCCCAGAATGCCTAGCTTTAGTAAACTCTAGAAGTATCAAGAGAAGTACACACAGCAACTTCCACAAGGTGGCAGCACCAACACAGAAGTTTGGCAGATTTCAAAATAGCTTAGAAGGTTTATTAGGCAAGCAAGGAATTTCAACTGAGCATGTGCGAGATTTCAGAGCTGCAGTTGGCTATGAAGATAAAGGTAGGAGGAGTCAGTGAAATCCAAGATGCCTGCCTCAGCTAGAACTGCAGTGGAGATAGGGGAGATTTTGCAAAAGGTATAGTGAACTGATGATTTACATTATTCAAAAATCGGATTTCTTGAACTTTCACATTGTATTCATTTTAGGTATGATTGGTGCCCTTTAACAGAGCAGCTGCCATGGGTATCCGTTAAGTAATTCCGATCACATTAGGTGTTTGGCACATTTGGCACAACCCCCCCCTCTTGCAATTTAGACTTTCTTTCTTCTTTACTCAATATAAAAAGTGTCCCATATCCATGTAACATCTATTCTTAAGAAATTCTTAAATACCCTTTTCATAATATAAACAGTTTTGTTGTAAATAATAGCAGTCTGACACTGCTAACCGGATTAATTGCCATTTTTGGTACAAATCATGTCTACGTGGCATAATTTACTAGTAGGTGTAGTAGAATAATAGAAAAAATAGACCTGATTCTGTGTAATTCAGTTAGTGAGGTCATTCATGCTGTGAAAAAACTGGTCCATTCTTGAAGGAAGGAAGGCAGCAAATGTTGCACATGCTAGTTATAGTGCATTTCTCTCTGAAATGGGTTGTTACAGACATTGTTCAGAAGAACAGTGTACTTTGATTAAAAGTTGATCAGAGAGGGGAAAACATATAAAGAAGTGCAAAAAAACTGTTCAGCTAAAATGATCTCAAATGCTATAAAATGGCAACCAAAACCGGAGAGACTTGGAAGAAAACTGAAGATAACAGACATTATGGAATGGCTGGCACTTAATCCAATACAAAACATGTCAGGTAACATTAAAAAAAATGCAGTTTCTGATGCAAAACTAAGAAATGCAGGCATGTGGAATGTAACAGGTGCCAGAATTTGAGACTCCATGCAACACGTGTTCAGCAGTTCTTGCAAACAGTGGTTATACGACTAAATATTCATTCAGTCATGCAAAGGAAAGCAACATCTTGAAACACTTTTCTTAATTTTTTGGTTTGGAATGGATTGTGCAGTGTTCCTAATGCGTTTGCTTGTAAGGAAACAAAAGCCATTATAAAGATTTTGAGCCTTATTATTCTGAACAGAACTGTATCTAAAGCAGGTAAAATAAGTCCTAAAACATCAAATTTTTTCTCAGTAAATAGTCATATGAAAAAGTTTGGAGTTTTGTTTATTATTGGTTGAGCTTTCAAAGTACCAACTTCCTTTTAATATGCCTAGTTTATTAGGTTAACAAAAAATATGCATCATAACAAAAGTAGGCAGGTGCATAAATTTGGGCACCCCAACAAATATTACATCAATATTTAGTTTATTTTGCAAATGTAACAGCCTCTAGACTCCTCCTATAGCCTTTGATGAGTGTCTGGATTCTGGATGGTGGTATTTTTTTACCGTTCGTTCATACAAAATCTCTCCAGTTCAGTTAAATTTGATGGCTGCCAAACATGGACAGAGATTGGATAGATTTTCGATGATATTCAAGTCAGGGGACTGTGACGGCCATTCCGAATATTGTAATTCTCTCTCTGTAGATTTAGAAGTGTGTTTAGGGTTATTGTCTTGCTGGAATATCCAACCCCTGCTTAACTTAATAATTTCCAACAAATTTTTGGAATGTGGTGTTCTTCCGCCATGCAAGAGCTTTTTGTTATGATCAAAGCAAAAGCACTTTGTTCCAATATTAATGTGGCTTTTCTAAATGAACTTTTGCATACAAGTGACTGTTTGTGGAGTGAGTGCATTAATGGCTTCTTTCTCATCACCCTGCCTACAGATGTTCTTTGTGAAAATTGTGCTGAATTGTAGAATGATGTCCAGATACACCATCTGCAGCAAGATATTCTTGCATGTCTTTGGAGGTGATCTTTGGGGTGTCTGTAACCATTCTCACAATCCTCTGCATATGCCACTCTTGTATTTTTCTTAGCCTGCCAGAGCTGGGTTTTCCAGCAACTGTGCCTGTGGACTTCCATTTCCTAATTACATTCCTTACAGTTGAAACTGTTTACCAAATCAGGGTGACTAAAGAAATATGACTCTATATGGAAAGCATGTAAATATCGAAGAGCAGAGGAACAGTGTCTCCAAGCATATTCAGCAATAAGCTGAGCACCACTACCAGCACCCCCCCCCCGTAAGCAAATAAATAAACAATTATAAGTAAACAGGTGACAAAGAATATTAACTTAGAAAGTAAATGTTTGAAGATATGCTGTATTATTCATTGATAATTGACAATACTTACAAGCCTATTTGCGTGTGTATACACTGAATGTGAACATTTCCTGTACGAAATTATTAACTCAATAAACCTTGCCTGAATAAAAAAAGAAGTAGTTAGAAATGTTGTACATTATGTTTTGGGCTTCTGTACTGGCCCTAGGCAACCAAAATCTGTGTCTCCAAAGATGCCCCAGTAGCTTTCCATGTTCTTTTCTGCTGATTCACTGCACATGCTCTGTGCTGCTGTCACTTACTGCGCTTAGGGGCAGACTCAAAATATACAGTACAAATAGAATAGAAATGTCATAATATAAAGCTGATTAGTAATTGATATAATGATAATTACTAGATGGCAGCATAGAAACCAGTGCAATTGGCATCCGAATTTCTCTCAAATCCAGTGGTTAAGGAGAGCGCTCAAAGCGTAGTAACATAGTAAGTTAGGTTGAAAAAAGACATGTCCAGCAAGTTCAGCCTTTTAACTTTTTTTTTACTGGTGTGATTAGATTTTTATTTGTCGACTACAAATGACACATGTGCCTTGTGTATCCTTTCTCAAGTGTGACACAAAACAGAACGTGCAAGCATTATAAACACACCAATCCCTTCCCCCATCACAATTCCGAAGGGTGATTACAGGCTGAAGGTCTTGAATATAGAACTTGCCAGCGACATAGATGGTGAAAGTGATCATTACAGAATATTTTGCACAGAATATTTTCAGCTTGAAATGAACATTTGTCTTACGGACCGTGGACTACATGGACTTTCTGTATATGGACCCTCCTTTTTTGTAAAAAAAATAAAGTTGCCATGCCGAGACTATGGACACACCTGAAATCACTCTTTGGAATTGTGATGGGGGAAGGGATGGGTGTGTTTATAACGCTTTTACATTCTGTTTTGTGTCACACTTGAGAAAGAGCACTCAACTTCCAGCTAACTGCTGGAACTTCCAATTAACTGCCGGGAATCCTAAACGACTGTAAAACTTGGGCGTCCAGTGTCCAAAAATATCAGTCGGTGGGTCACCAAATGCTGGTTTATTTCTACCTCTATGACCTCGTATGTAAAGCAAAACCAAGAGACAAGGCACTTACAAATACAATAAGGTAGTTTATTGAGTCCAAAACAGAATAGGTTTTGCCTGGGTAAGCTGTCACAGTGCCACCGGCGCATGACCTTTTAGATGGTACGCGAGGGCTCACGACACACCTCTTGGTCCAAGGTTTATATAGACATTAGAAGGAATTTAAAATGGGTGTACACAGATATACCTTACATGGTCTTGACCCTCTCTGGCATTGGGAGGTATCAATTTTACTGACATATACATTTATATATTTCTGCAAGATGTTCAATATTGCAACATAAGACAGTTTCCCGTTTTTTCAACTGTCCCCCAGCCTTGTGGTTCTTTTTCTGCTAAGGAAGACGTTGTGATGAAATCAGCCATGAAGCAACACTTCTGCACAGGGGCCCCATCTAACATCTGCTGACTGTGTGAACTCTGGCAGTAGAATGGAGAAATCATTATTGGGGAGATAACAAGTTGTCTAATTCTGGGCAGTGTCATTCTGTAGCTACTAAAGCAAATAAAGTTCTGTCTTGCATAAAAAAGGGCATAAACTCAAGGGATGAAAACATAATTATACCTCTTTATAGATCCCTCGTAAGGCCTCATCTGGAGTATGCAGTGCAGTTTTGGACTCCAGTCCTTAGGAGGGATGTAAATGAGCTGGAGAGAGTGCAGAGACGTGCAACTAAACTGGTTAGGGGGATGGAAGACTTAAATTATGAGGGGAGACTGTCCAGGTTGGGGTTGTTTTCTCTGGAAAAAAGGCGCTTGCGAGGGGACATGATTACACTTTACAAATATATTCGAGGACATTATAGACAAATAACAGGGGACCTTTTTACCCATAAAGAGGATCACCGCACCAGAGGCCACCCCTTCAGACTAGAAGAAAAGGACTTTCATTTGAAGCAGCGTAGGTGGTTCTTCACAGTCAGGACAGTGAGGTTGTGGAATGCACTGCCGGGTGATGTTGTGATGGCTCATTCTGTTGATGCTTTTAAGAGGGATTTGGATGATTTTTTGGATAGACATAATATCAAAGGCTATCTTGATACTAAACTCTACAGTTAGTATAGCTATGGGCATACAGGTATATGGTTTGTGTTTGAAAGAGTGGAGATGTGTGTGTGTGTGTGTGTGTGTGTATGTATGCTGGGTTTTTAATTTGGAAGGGTTGAACTTGATGGACTCTGTCTTTTTTCAACTCAATTTAACTATGTAACTAACTAACTATGTAACATCACCCCTCCCTATGCCTTGGGCCATTGGCATTGTGGCATCAGAATGATAGGGGACTTATGTAGTTGATATAAAACTTACTTATTCTTACACTCTGACACATAACCATTCGCCCGTCATCGGAATAGGCTGTTCTCATACAAATGTGGTCATATAGAAAATACAGAAAGCACACACAAGGCCCAAAACATGCTGTGTGATTTGTAGTCTACAAATAAAAATCTAATCACAGAGTATTGCTTTGAGTGCTCTACTCAACCTCTGGATTTGAGATATAACTTAAGGGATAGCGGTTCCCTAGATAAAGATTGATGCACTTCTATGTGGATCCGTTAGAGGCAGAGCGTAAGAACATCTCCCTGAAAGTTTCTAGCATCAGAATTTAATAATCAGCCCTGTAGCATCAGCTTATATGACCAGCCAACCTCATTTTCTGCTGGATAATTTGTGATGACCCCTAACCTTAGCTTCTCGACAGCAGCTCACAGCATATGAGTGTCGCAGACACTTTCAAAGATGGTGACTCCCTGTGACAAGTTTGAAGTCCTGGATCAGGACAACTGAAAATATATCCTAAATGTATTTTGGACAGCTGCTTCTTTATCCTTTTGCTGTGCAAAAATAGTTTTTGGGTGGATGATGGCTTTTTAAAAAAACATCTTTAATCATTAATTCATACTGTTGTGGACCATTTTGATCATACTTTATGAACTGTAAACTTTGTTCCCAATGAGCCATGCAACATTGTCAGCCTGCGTGACATTCCAATAGTTTTTCTCACAACAATGCTGTCTGTTAAATGAACTTAGTTAATAGATAATTCTTGTACCCAGAAAGCAACATTACATTTTATATGGTTCCTGCTTTAAACCATGGAAAATCCCCACATGCCAGTAACCAAAGGTCACACCTTATAATGGAATATTTAAAAGAGGAAAGCCCTCTAATCCTAAAAAATTTGTGAAACTACTGCGAAAATTAGCTGGCGTCCCACAAAAAAAGTATGCTGGCACCCATTTATTTGGAATGTGCGTGTCGTTTCCGAATTTTTTTTCCATTTAATTTTTCGGTGAAACGGGACAAATTCGCACATCACTACTGGTAGGTAACATAGTAAGTTAGGCTGAAAAAAGACTTGCGTCCATCAAGTTCAACCTTTTTTTTTTTTTTTTTTTAATTCTAACTGCTAGTTACTGTCAAGCAAGTACATACAGAGACAAGCAGTGAGTACTAACACATTAAATACAAGGGCCAGTGTGCTCAGGCACCCTAGGGCAGTGGGCACATGTGCACACCACTTTGTTAAAAAAAGTAAGGACCTTGCAGCTATAATTCTGCTGCTTCCTAACAGACAGGAGGAGGGGGGACGACACCAACTCCAAGATGACATGTCACCAGCAAAGGATGCCATATCCTGGATGGAATTGGGCTGGATAGTTTTGTGACATCTGCATCTTCTCAGAGCCACCTTCTCTTTACACCACCCACATCCACTGCCACCTCTCGTCTCAGACCCTTCTATCTTGCTGCTCCTTACCTCTGGAATTCCATCCCTGAATTCCTCCGTAAGGAATCCTCTCCCAATCTCTTCAAATAAATCTAAGAGCCTACCTTTTGGAGCACTAGAACAGTAGCCTAGCCCTGTGCCTACTGTCTATGCCTTACCATATGCACTTTTTCATCTCCAATTTGTACCTCCTATATACCTTTCATTATGATCCAATCCACTTAGACTGTAAGCTCTACGGAGCAGGGACCTCCTTCCCACTATGTCTCTTACCACATAGCACTTAACCTCTTTGTCCTATGATTCTGTATATATTTATTATGTGATTTGTCTCCCCATGTATACTTTTATATATATTGTACTTTTATACACTGTACAGCGCTGCGGCTCCTTAACAGCGCCGTACAAATAAAGTTATACATACATACATTACTTACAATACCCTCCCCTAAGTCATTAATGAACAAGTTAAATAAAAGTGGACCCAATACCGAGCCCTGAGGGACCCCACTAAGAACCTTACTCCAACCACCCTCTGTACCTTATCCTGTATATTCTTTGGTCATAAATTATTGGACATTCTATAGGTAAATAACTAAATAACAACGAATAATAAATAGAATAACCAAATAAATAAAAAAATATACTTTAGTGTCTAATCCTTAGCACACCATATGTAAATATTAGCTTTAATCACAAAAGCTGGTGTTTTCGATTTTGTTCATTTTATTAATTCCCAACAATGGCATTAAATATTCATAATTTTACCCTTTCGCCGCCAGCCATTTTGTCCTAAATGCAAACATCTACCGCCAAGCAGTTTTTAGACATTTTGTACTCTTTCGCTTTAAGGGCCTTTCCTGGGGGGGGTCTTTTAGTTTACCCAAGAAAACAATATATCGTTTTTTTCGGGACAACCTGAGCTTTCAAAATATGCTAGAATTTTGTGGTAATTCCAAACTGTTTTGCAAATGCATCTATCAGAAACATAATTTATTTTATGAACAAAAACACAGCAGATTTAGAGAGTTCAGTGTGTCCCAAACATGCCAAGGAGATTTCTCACTTTTATATTTCAAAATCTCTAAGCAGTACACTACCAAATTTCCAAAGCACCACTCCACAAAACGGCATACTGATTTCAAGGTCAAACATTCCACGAACAGTAGGTTTACCCTAGAAAACTACCCATTATTATAAAGAACAGATCCTGGAGAATCAAAAATTGGTAAATATATCTCTGTACGCCAAACTACCAAGCTGCAATTCTATACTAAAGTTATAATTTGTTATAGAATTTTTTTTTGAAAAATTACCTCAGAGCTTCCAATCTACAGCATTGTATCTCTCACACATCATTAGGTACCAATGTATAACACCCTAAATATGATTGCCAGGAGTCCACTTAACATTTTGATGCTCAATAGGTATTGGTGTACCTAAGTATGTGGCATATAGAGGCCCCAAAATGTAGACACCCCATATGAGCTATCAGTTAAGTATTTCCAGGTACTGCAAAATCAACACACTTTCCTCATTTTTAGGGGGGGGCAAAGCTAGAAAAAAGTTCACCCCCAAAAACCACACATTTTCAGAAAGTACACATTCCCCCGAATGGGCATGCATGTCTTTCTACTCAAAAGCACCAAGTCACAAAGCTTTCCTAAATTTGGGAATTTGGTGACATTTCCAAAAATCATCTAAAAATTTCCACCTTGCAGCATCGTATTACCACACATACTTTTAAGTATCAAGATAAATCACCCCAAATATGAAAGCCTATGGTCCTCTGAACAGTTTGATGCCAAATATGTATAGGTGTACCGAAGCACATGGCATATAGAAGCCCTAAAACAAAGACCCCCCCCCTATGGTCTGTCATTTCAGGTACTGCAAAATCAACAGATTTACATAATTTTAAAGGGGGCAAAGCTAGAAAAAAGTAAGTTCACCCCCAAAAACCATAAATTTTTGGAAAGTACACATTCCCCCGTATTCAAAATGAGTATGTATGTCTTTCTACTCCAAAGCACCAAGCCGCAAAGCTTTCCTAAATTTGGCGATAAAGGCAGCTGTTTTTAAATTTCTAAAAATCGCCTAAAAATATTGCAATTGGCCATATTTATGTCAACCAATTTCTTCCATACAATTGTAAAACACCCTAAATATTGACGCCAATGGTCTACAGAGCAGTTTGATGTCCAGTATGCATAGATATACCAAAGCAGCTGACATGTACGGAGCCCAAATAAAAATAGTGCATAAAATTTTCTCCGCTGCCAATTTGCTTTTTTGGGACACTGAGCATTGTCTGCCAAAAGACTCTCCTAACAGCACAAAGACCCCCCCCAGAACCATATATTTTTGGAAAGTACACACTCTGATGAATCCAATACAGATAAAGATGTCGTTCTACACCAAACTGCAAAGTTTTTCTAAACATAGTTTTTTTACAACATTTCTGAAAATTGCCTAAAATTGTTACAGTTTTCCGAATTTATCTCACACAACGTTTTACGTACAAAGAAAAATCACCCTAAATATGGACGTTGGAGGTCTACTGAATAGTTTGATGCCCAATATGTATAGAATTACAAAAGTAAATGGTATGTATGGACCCCAAATGAAAAACATACATATGAATTTTCACGCTAACCAACACAGATGCTGAAAACAATACCCGACTGTGCATATGTGCCGTAAGACCCCTAAACTGTAAAAAGACCCCCAGATAACCATACATTTTTAGAAAGCATATATTCTGACAGATCAAACGAAGTAAAATATACATTTCTTTACCAAAGCACCAAACTGCAAAACTATACTAAATATACATAAATAATAAATATACATAACACAAGGAACAATAATGCAGGGATCAAATTGCAATAAAACCACAAAAATAGCGTAAATCAATGAAATAACAAAATAACTGACTGACAGTGTAATTAGTGGCCCAAATCAATTATCCAATAGTCACGCTGTTGAAATAAGTTTTTAGGCAAATAGAACAGTACAATTAGTAAAAAAAACAGCTGTTTGTGAGTTTTTGTGTATACATGTTTGTGCACTAATAAAAGTTGTCCGAGTGTGCAAATAAGTGTACAAAAATAAAAAATTACCAATTTTTACTAAAATGTGTGTTTAAGTATGTAAATGTACTGTAAGTGACTAAGTGCAGGTAAGTATATAAAACAAACGTGCACTTACCTTTTTTGTTGCAGGAGATCGCTGGAGTGCCTTGAGATCGTTGCGGACCGTGTTTGCAGAGCCTCTGAGCAGCAGGAAGTGCGTGGGCGGCTCTGCAGGGGAAGGAAGCCGGTAAGCAAAGTAGCAGACGCTCCTTGCAATGCGTCTGCTACTTTGAATTTGGATCTGCGACAATCTAGTCGCAGATCCGACTTGACAGCATTGTTGCTTAGGGGGCTGTCAGAGTTATCTCTGGTGCCTAAGAACATACATAGTATGTACATAATATGGCCAGAGCCGTAAACCGCCAGCACGTACGCCGTACGTGCTTTGCGGTTAAAGGGTTAAAAGGCAGAGAAAAACAATTTGTCAGCACTTTAATCAGGCTAATAAAATATTGCTATTACTATACAAATACAGACCTTCATATTATAAGGTCACAGATAATACAGGAGACTAAAATAATTCCCAGTGTGTGCTGATATTGTCCCTGTGTGAGTTTATCAAATAAAATTCTCACAATCTCATGCCATTAATTAGATGAGAACAAATATGAAAAAGGTTATCCAGGGCAATATGTTATCTTTTTCTTGTTTTTAAGAGCAGTACATAAGATTCCAAAATATTCCCCACCCGATGTGACCATGGGTGTTTTATTAAAAGGGCACAAGAAACATTTGTCTAAAGCCCACCAGACAAGGGAAAACCACTATTGTGTTTTTATAAAATGCCAACATATTCCTCAGTGTTGTACAATATATGGTAGTAAAGTAAATGGTAGTAAAGAGGATCCAGCCCAAAAGACAAAATAAGACTTCTAATCTGTTACAGTATAACCCATCATTTTAATCAACTATAAGAGTTCTATAACATAGCCATTTTAATCTCTTTAACTTTAATTTTCTATTGGAACCAATGCCCTGAAAGGTTCTGTTTGAATTGATACTGACAGGTGTAATTGCTTAAAAATAAACTCTCTAATCGTTTAGAAATCATTGACTTGTCACTATAACGCAACAATTTTTTTTACAATGCTAAGAATACATCTGCAGACCCATTGTTTCCATGATAACTCTTCTTCCTGTTCCATCTCTACCTTATCATCTTGCCTTAATCTGTGGGCCCACCACAAAGCCTTAGGCTGAGGGCCCACTTTCCAAACTATTATACCTCCTCTCCTCACTCAACCATTATGTTTTCCTACTCTCTTTTCACTGCATACTGTACTATAGTCTATTCTTCCATTATTAAGCCTCTTTGCTCCCATAAATAGGGAATGACCATGAAATATGCTACATTTTTAGAAGCAAGAGGCCCACTGACACCTGGGCCCACCGGGAGTTTTCCTGGTATCCCGGTGGGCCAGACCGACACTGGTTGGCATTAAAGGAGAAGGAAAGCTGAATCGCTTAGGTAATTCTGTGTTATAGGCATTTGGAGAATTAAAAGCAACATTCCTAAATGTCTTACTTCCATTCATCATATGGACGACATCAGGGTAACCTATTGCACATGTTCGAAAATTCCTCCAACCATGACTTCTGTAAGCCACATCAATCAAGGAAGCATAGCAGCAACCATAAGTGGAATGCGGCTGTGCATAGTGTTAGAAGGTAAAATGCTGTAAGTCTGCTGCCTCGGGCAGTGTGAGGATGGAATGAGAAGAATTTTGTGACGTTACCCTAGTGCTGCCAGCAGGTTTTAAATTGCAGCATACTGAGCAAAGGAAAGCACTGATAGGAGAAGCAGCAAATTCTCTGAAAACTTTATGAAGATGCACTTAAAATACATTACACTTATTTCGAAACTTTCCTTCTCCTTTAATAACCACCCAGTAAATGCTGTCCTCTAATCTATTTGAAGTTTTTACCAGCAATAAAGAATGAGCTATGTGTTTTGCTATTACAAATAGTTTTTTTGTAACTAGTATATACATTTTATTAATATCAAACTTATAATTAAACAAAATCATAAAATCTTTGCTGCACTATAGTGCTACCCTGGAATAAATTAAACTCATGTGTTACAACATGCTACTCTTTCCCTGTACATGCTTCTTGTATTGGGCTTGGAGACCTAAGTGAACACACAAATAATTGTTTGAAATCTGGTTGTCAATGTATAGTTCTATAACTATATTTTCATAACTTTCAGTCATATGTTATATCATTAGCGATCAATGTTTCATTCTTATTATTATATCTTAGTTGGGGTCTTATTATTACAGATGAAAATTACATTTTAAAAATTTTGAGTATTTTGAGAAGAGTCTATGGTAGACGGACTTGAGATGACGCATTCCATACCTCTGTACGAGTATGTGTGTATATATAAGATATGAAATATGATGGTCTAGCACACCTCATCATGGATAAGTTATAGGTCGGTGGGTGTCTGTGTGTGTATATGTGTGCCCATTTTTTTATAAACATTAGTAATATGCTAATGTATATGCCACATTAATTTTTTTCAGCATTTCACAAGAAGCATCAATGCATAGTTAGAGGATACAGAATATTATTCTGCATGTGTTCGCAAAAAATCTTAACAGGATCAAAGTATGATTATCATCAATAGAGCAATTGCCTGAAGAAAATATAGATTCTTTAGCAGCACGTATTCTTAAAAAGAAAAGCACAGACAGCTTTTGCATATGTTCAAAACATTTCACATCAGATTGCTACTATATTATGAATCTACTCCTATTAAACAACGTCCAGGAACATCCTTCAATTTTCACCCTGTTGTTCATCCACTGGAAAATGACGACATATTAAATATCAGTGGAATTCATGATGACAAAGGAAATTCTATTGAAAATGCAGAATTTTGTTTATGTGAAATTGTAGGGGTATGCTATAGACCCCCTAATGTACATTATCATACTGTATGATAATATACATATGGTACAATGCTACCTAATAGTATTTATGCTAAATGTTAATTTCATACAATTTCAAACATGTGTTTATATCACTTTAACCTAATTTTTACCTTTATATAAGTAGCGGAATTTGATACAATGCATTACTACTAAGTGAGAGTTTATCCTTATTATCCTTACAAATCCTGTGTACATGGCCACATTAGCTAGTGGAGTAAAATGTATAAAAAAAAAAAAAAGTTTAAAAGGTTGAACTTGATGGACGTGAGTCTTTTTTCAGTCTAACTTACTATGTTACTATGTAAGAAAATCAATTCATTACTTCTCCACTACTAAACCCCCCCCCCCGTAAAATTCAGCTAGAGAATTGTTAGATGATACTGTCAAAAGTTATAAAAATGGTCCTGATTTTTCTATTCGCAATGAGACATTGGAAGAAATCTCTGTTAGCGAAATAGATTCACAAATACAAGAATCAATAATTTTGTTTATGTGACAGGTTCTATCATTCGCAAGGTACATGAATTTTTTATCGAATTGGCATGGAACAAATATCTGAAAAGACCATTTTTTGCTACCAGAATTTGTTTTTTGTTTCCTGCTGTGTATAAAATATGGACAACGGAGAAAAATGAAATGTCAATTGATAGGGCGACAACAAGTTTGTTTGATGGGAGATGGACAGTGCAATAGCCCTGGATTTACAGCCAAATATTGTGCATACATAGAGATGTCTACAAAAAAAATGGTTGATTTTCAAATAACTGACATGAGACCAAAACCTCTTCTTCTATGGAAAAGTTTGCATGCAAAAAGTGCCTTGATCGAATTATTGCTGGTGAGATAATTTAATAGCTACAGATAAACATTCTGGCGTAAAAATATTAATGCAAGAGAATTACGAAGATATACAGTACATCATGAATACATCTGACAGTATGCCAAGAATATTTAAAAAAAAATAGTGCTGCTAGTAAAAGCAAAAACATGCTTAATTTTAGCATCCTGGTGAGAGCCTGTAGTAAGACATTTCTGGTGGTCAGCAAGAAAATGTCAATAAGATCCTGAAATGTTTAAAGAAATGTAACAGTCTGTTTTGCACCATTCAATTAACCGGCATACATGGAGTCCTATAAAATACAGAAAGTGCTCCCATGCAAAACTCATAGATGAACAAGTTAAAATTAGGGATGGGTGAATTTAACCCATTTCGCCTTGCCAAAAATTTGGCGACATGCAGGGAATTTTTATTTACACTTGTCATTTTTTTGACACACAACATTTTTTCCTCCCACTGGAGTCTATGGTCATCATTTCCGTGGCAAAATTCTACGAAAAAATGTGCTCATCCATAGTACATCCATTTGCTCATCCATAGTACAAATTGGCTGATGAAGGATTCACCAGATTATGCCAAGTTACACAAATTAGTCAATCCTCAACTTTTAAAGGAACTTCTGCACCTAGTTCAATACATTATTTCCATAATGGTGCATTGGAATTCTAGCATAACATACTGTCTTAACAGTGGTCGCGGAGTGGCTCGGAGCACAGTGTCTATTTTCTCTTTAGTGATGAAATCTACCTGCCTCAGTGAGCACGCGCTGGACCCCCTGCCAGAAAATAATGTTTACAACTTATCTGTTATATAACCTGTGGCTACACAATAGCTCTCTCTGTTAAAAATGTAGAGTTTCCTTCTATCAATACACACACGCATAAATATAAATATATATAGTGATTAGAGTGATATATATATATATATATATATATATATATATATATATTTTGAATGCAGAGAGAAGCCAGCACTCTCGAAAATCAAGATTAGCTTGCCTGGGTGCAGCATCATATATTTGTATCACTGTCCAACAGAAAAGATCCGCACCCTCAGGTCTTATAAAATCTTAAATTTGTTTATTAATAAAACGGACCAAAGTTCCTATTCCAAGGCCGATATATATCATATTGATATATATTGATTTTGTCCTTGAGAAAGGTTCCTGTGAGGAACCGAAACGTCGGCTTAATAAACCTACTTTTTCTTTTCACCATATACTGTAAAAACTCTGACTTTTTTTATTAAAATCCTGTGAGTGCCAGTACCTCTAACTCTATATTGGGATATATATTGATAGAAAGAGAGATGTGGCGATTTTGAAGGAAACTGCATTTTTTACAGTGCATGGCAACAGTATAATATAATGAGAATAATTTTAAACATTTGTAGTTTAGGTATTAACACTTGATTGAATATGGTGGTTAGGGATGCACCGAATCCAGGATTCGGTTCGGGATTCGGCCAGGATTCGGCCTTTATCAGCAGGATTCGGATTCGGCCGAATCCTTCTGCCTGGCCGAACCGAATCTGAATCCTAATTTGCATATGCAAATTAGGGCCAGGGAGCTAAATCACTTGACTTCTTGGCACAAAACAAGGAAGTAAAAAATTTTTTCCCCTTCCCACCCATAATTTGCTTATGCAAATTAGGGTTCGGATTCGGTTCGGTATTCGGCCAAATCTTTCGGGAAGGATTCGGGGGTTCGGCCGAATCCAAAATAGTGGATTCGGTGCATCCCTAATGGTGGTGATTAAAAATTTTCTAACTCTAATACCACACATATCCCATTATCACTGCTCATGCTTAACTTATATTAGTAAGAAATTAAATACTGTACAGAATGTAACATAATTTGGCGTTTAGTAAAGCAAATATAATAAACAAATTAAATTATATTCACAAGTAATACATGTACAAGCATTGTACAACATGAAATTATATCTACTCCAAATCAAAAGCCATGTCAACAGCTGCATAGTCCTTGAATGCTATGAATCCCCAATAAAAACCAAACAAGTCCAAGAACAGGTACAAATGGCTTTACCACACAGGCTGGGATTGGAAGTCAATTCTGTCTTCCAAAAAATATGTGTATCAGAAAAGTGAATGTTCTATATGCAGTAGGGATGCACCGAATACAGGATTCGGCCTTTTTCAGCAGGATTCAGATTCGGCTGAAGTCACATGACTTTTTGGCACAAAACAAGGAAGTAAAAAATGTTTTCCCCTTCCCACATATGCAAATTAGGGTTTGGATTCGGTTCAGTCGAATCTTTCGGGATCCAAAACAGTGGATTCGGTGCATCCCTAATATGCAGTCATAAGTAAGTATCTGTAGAAAAATAATTATGAATATGGACAGCAAAGTATAAATTACATTTACCAATAAAAAATAATATAGATTTTTGGGCATGCAAATCTTATCACTTCAATTTTCAAATTGACAGATGGTGGGTCTATACTAATCAGCTCTTGATCCAATCTAATTTGATGGACTGCTGTCCTTTTTCAACTAAGTCAAATTAACTATTTAACTTTATTTTATACTAGACTGTGGTTGTTCAGAAATATGTTGTATAAGTCATCATACAGTAACTTTATTTCATAATAATCCATTTTTTTATTTATTGTTCTTCAAAGAACACCTTTTCTTGTAGGTTTAAGGGGCATAAATGAGAGCAGCTACCTGAAATGACTGCCAAGCCCCTTGAATGCTGCTTTAGGATTGGGTAGAATGTAGGCGTATGCATGTTTAACAAAGATATGATATCATTTGTAAGCTACTTTATTTTTAGCCTGCCAAAATAAAAAAAATGTTTACCGCACACAAAGAGTGCAGAAAATAATATATTTCACATATTATTTAAACTGCTTATATAAATGGTTATTTATATTAAAACAGTATTTTATTTATATAGTGTTTGAACCTGTGCCTGAAGCAGTGTTGTTGCAAAGAGTAGTTTTAGAAAAAAATAACATTTGGGTGTATTGTGTTTGAAATCTTATACATTCTGTAGCCAGTGAAGCAAATCCATATTACTATTTCCATTCCTCAATCTGCTACTGTTCTCTACCCTAATTTTCTCTTTTTGATTCCCCTATTTTCTTCTTCTATCCTGTACTGTATAACCTAATCTGATGCATCCTCCTTTTAACCTCTCCGTTTTATTTTCACACAGAAGCGGGAGACCCCATGCTACCTCTTTATCTACACCCCTGAATAGGGCTGTATCCAGGTTCAGTGCTGTCCTGGGCACCAGACCTCAGCCCCCACCCCCTCATCTGTGATTTCCACATATGCAGACTTTCCTGTGGAAGAGAGGGGTAGAATACCTACTCCCCTCATAGGTTTTAAAAAACTTTTCTATGTATAGGTCATCCTTCAATACTGCTACTCTAGGCACAGGCCTTTTGGTGCTGTATAGAATATACAGTACTGCCTTGACCCTGAATAAGAGATTTCCAAGTTAAAATCTTGTTTTGTTAAACATCAAATTACACTGTGTAGCAATACTTTTAGTTTATATGGAACACCACAAAACCTGATTCTAAGTTTTGTAAAGCACAGGTAGGGTACAGGTAGGCTCTCTCCCCCCATCCACTACTTGCTGCCATGTCCCCCATTCCATCATACTTTTTGTCATGTGTTGTTGTCTGCTAACCACATATTCAATTCATGTCTCTCAACTGGTACATTTTCATCCACCTTTCACATGTACCAGAACTTCCCTCAATAACTACAGGCCTATTCCACTCACCTTCCATCTAATATTACAATCAACAACATCCCACTACAGCCAGTTTATAAGGTAGGTGTTTATGTGTCACTTTAGAACCCTCTAATTTTTTCAGCCCGCACTGGATCCCTCACCTGATCATGCTGCTTCTTTCTAAGAAACACTGCAAAAATAAACACCTTCCTCTAGTGCTAGAACACTGATCCATGTCCTCATGCTCCAGGACAAGGTTATTCTACTGCAGTATATTACTAGCCAGTCTCAGATAGTTTTCTTCATCCAGTGCAATCCATCTTTATTTCTGTTCTTGCACCAATTCACCTGCACCTAAATCTCTTTCCACCACCTCACTACTAAAGTGAGGCTCCTGGCTCCCAGTCAAGTGGCATATTATGTATAAAATTCTTATTATGTCCTTAAGAGCCCTGCATTCTTCTGTTTCTCTCTATATATTTGCTCTTACATAGTTAAATTGGGTTGAAAAAAGACAAAGTCCATCAAGTTCAACCCCTCCAAATTAAAACCCAGCATCCACCCCCACACACACACACATCTCCACTCTTTCACACAAACATATATGACCATAGCTATATTAACTGTAGAGTTTAGTATCAAAATAGCCTTTGATATTATGCCTGTCCAAAAATAATCCAGGCCCCTCTTAAAAGCATCAACAGAATCAGCCATCACAACATCACCCGGCAGTGCATTCCACAACCTCACTGTACTCACTGTGCAGAACCACCTACGCTGCTTCAAATGAAAGTCCTTTTCTTCTAGTCTGAAGGGGTGGCCTCTAGTGCGGTGATCCTCTTTATGGGTAAAAAAGTCCTCTGATATTTGTCTATAATGTATTTGCTCTTGTTTAACCATACACTCCTTCCCGTCCCTGCATTTAACTTTGTACAATCTTTTGATAATATAGTTCGCCCCAAGAGAGGAGTAGTGCATAAAACCACTTGCCGATTGAACTTAACTTTTGGTATGCTCAATCACCTTGTGTCTGGAAAGCTCCCTCACTAACATTTTTCTCCAAGCTCCTTAAAGATCACTTTCTAGAGAAAAAACTTAGCTGGTCATCATCTGTAGCAACAAGTCCTTGATTTATGCACTTGTATCCCTCCCAATTTATGGGCTTGAAATCTAAAGAAAACAATCCACGATGATGCAGCAATGGCGGAGATCACAAGACACGTCCCGTCTTCTCGCGATAAACCGGTCACTTCTCCCTGACTGCAATATCATATACTAACTCGCTTCAGATCGCCGATCGTAGTACATCCAGGAGAATGGTCAGTTTAATAACAACTTGGTGGTTCACCTTCAAGTTAACTTTTAGTAAATTGTAGAAGGGCCAATTCTAAGAAACTTTTCAATTGGTCTTCATTATTTATTTTTCACTGACATCATCTAAAAACAAATGTTCTGTAAGGCCACAAATGTATTGTCATTGCCACTTTTTATTACTTATCATTCTATTCAGTCCCTCTCCTATTCCAGTCTCTTATTCAAATAAATGCAGGGTTTGTTAGGGTAATGTGTACCCTAGAAACCAAATTGCTGACACTGCAAACTAGAGAGTTGCTGAATAAAAAGCTAAATAACTATAAAACCACAAACAATAAAAAATGAAAACCAATTGCAAATTGTCTCAGAATATCACTCTCTACATTATATCAAAATAACTCAAAGGTGAACAATTCCAACTACATTGCAGCAGTAGATGTGCAAAACTAATGGGTTTCATGCCTATATACTTGGCACTTCATCAGAGTCATGCATATAATTAATAATTTAAAGTTAATATATCCCTTTAAAAAAATTAATAAATACATGTAAAAAATGATGATACATAATAAACCATCATAAATAATATATGCTACGATTATGTAAGTAAAATTTATTTTAATAAATTTATATACCAATCTTGTACTATAATGAAAAACAAACGTGCATAATTAAATTGTGCATTGGTGTAATTAATAAACATATATTAAAAGAAGTCATGTGACATTATTTTATACAAAAGTTTAAAAAACAGATAGAAATCCATTAAATTATTAGACCATTAGTCTCTCTACTCTATTAGTTCCTATAATTTATAAGTACAGTTCCTATAGAGGATTAATGTCCCTCTTATATTTCATGTGATTTAATTTCAACATGTAAAAATGGAACAGAAAGCTGTCCTTATGTTACTAACAATTAAACAGTATTTTCCTCATTAATCAGCACAACCAGCAAGTTTATCTTCATTCAGTTATTACACATTAATATACATTATTTGAAATACCTTTGTTAGAATGAAGGGGCAGATTTATCAAGAGGCGAATTGAAAATTCGCAGTAAAAAATTCGAAGTTTTGAGCTATTTTTGTGTATTTCGACTAGGGAATTGTTCAAATTCAATTCGAATTTGCAAAAAATGTATCAACTTCGACCATTCCCCAACTAAAACCTGCTGAATTGCTGTTTTAGCCTACGGGGGACCTCCTAGACCCTATTTGGAGTAATTTGGTTGACTTAGAAAAATCTAATTTTTTGGGGGGCAAATTGTTTGATTTGAATTTGATGCGCTTAAAATTCATTCCATCAATTCGAATACAGACTATTCCCCCTCGATTTGATTTTTAAAATAAATTTCAATTGGTCTTTTTAATACGAAACTCCCATTAGTTTGAAATTCGACCTGTGATACATCTGCCCCAAACTGTTAAATATTAAATTATAAGGCTGAAGTTTCTCAATCTCTTCACCTTATACATATTATTAAGCCTACTCTTTGAAATATTTGATATCATGTTCCTTATCTAGCTCCTTAGGTATAACCGTATCCAATAAAGACATCCACTTAACCTATCTTTTGGACAACAGTGCATTAATGCCTCCTTTCCTCTTTCCCAGTCTCACTGTTTCAATTTCCTAGAAAGATACAAAGTATTCATTAGCACCATGTTCTTCAATTACATGTTCAGCCAATGCAGAAGAGATGTCTAATCTATTAATACAGGCTATATGTTCCAAAATTCTGTCTTTAAACGGGCTGTTCACTTTTGAGTTAACTTTTAGTATAATGTAGAGAGTGATATTCCGAGACAATTTGCAATTGGTTTTAATTTTTTATTGTTTGTGGTTTTATAGTTATTTAGCTTTTTATTGAGCAGCTCTCTAGCTTGCAGTGTCAGCAATTTGGTTTCTAGGGTACAAATTACCCTAGCAACCCTGCAGTGATTTGAATAAGAGACTGTTTTTAAATGGTGTCAGTGACGCCCATTGAAAGCTGCAAAGAAACAGAAGAAAATTACAAATCATTAAAAAACTATGAAAAATAAATAATGAAGACCAATTGAAATGTTTCTTAGAATTAGTCCTTCTACAATATACTAAAAGTTAACCTGAAGGTGAACCACCCCTTTAAACCGCCTGTTTGTCTTTCCAACATACTGCTTTCCACAACGGTAAACAGCTAGGTATATGAAGTCTAGCAGTTTACATATGTTCTACACTTGAATCTTTTCTTTTACTGTACTCTATATTTCTTTTGATACTGTTATAAATCTACAGCACTTACAGATATCAGCACCACATCGGAAGGAACCAAAAGTGTTCAACCAATTGCCTTGTTCTTTTCTATCTGGCAACATACTTGCAGACACCCTATCTCTCAAGTTGTATCTATGTCTATATACATTGTGGTTTTTTCAAATCCAATTGTGTCAAGACTGGGTCTGATTTTAATATTCAGAGTTTCAAAATTATACATTGTATTTCTCTAGCTTCCATACTAAATGTGGTAATAATCATATCACATATGATTTCTGATGGTTTATTATGTATTACATGTATTTACTTTTTTAAAGGAATATTTTACCTTTAAATAATTAATGATATGCATGTGTGACGATCAAGAAATGCCAAGTATGTAGGCACAATACATTAGTTTTGCACATCCACTGCTGCAATGTAATATGAATATAGTAATAATAAAGCCAAGCTGATATTAAACTGTTCTCTTGAATGTACTACAATCAGCATTCTGAAGTGAGTTAGTCTATGATATTGAAATCTAGAACACTAATTTCTGGAATGGTGCATTGTGCTGTTGGGAGTTGCTTCTGATATGTTTGGGAGACATGAGAAGCTCCTCCTCTGCGCCCAAGCACCTAATGGCATAAAAGCAGTTCAGGGACCATGGAGCACTGAAGTACCTTTGTCCTTTTTGTATGGTATAAATTTAGAAGATAAAGTTTTTCATGTGTAATATTAGTTGTATTAATATATTGTTTATTTAGGCTCTTGGGCAGGAGAGTATTTGCACATGTATCAGAAGGCTTAAAGGGAAATTCAACTCCTCTGGTGCAAAACCCCTCCCCTCCTTAGGCTTCCTCCCTCCTCCCCCAGGCCTACCTCTCCCCCTGGGCAAATGCCCCTAAGTCACTACATACCCCTCCGTGCAGGCCCCCTCCAGCCAGGTTCACGGGCGCCATCTTCTCCAGCAACATCTTCTTTCAGGATCCGTCGGCACTTGGAGGTGCATGCGCAGTAGGATGCATTTGCCGGCTGGTGCTACTGTGCATGCGCCCAAAGTTCACGAAGTGAACTGTAGGCAACATCTCCGGAAATCTCTCCAGATATTTATAAAGTTAGGCGTTTACAAAAAAAAAAAAAATTACTATGCAGCAGCAGCAATGTAGACAAATGTAAAATCCAGTCTTATTTGATCTAAATATTTTAGCAAGTATAATTTTATTAAAATGGGACGGTCCAGAGATTTCTAACTGTTGACACTGTATTTTCCTATTTCCAAAATGTTAACACTTTCCCTGTACTGTGCCCTGTCTGAAATAACATGCACTTTTGAATCTCTGCCCTTGCGTTCTCTTTCCCACAGTCGTGAGAATATGACGTCACCACGAAATATAATTTATACGCAATGACACTCTATGCGGCCTCCAGGGGAGAGGAGTATGGAAGGCCATGAGTGTTGTCTTGCATTTTTTAATCTGCTCTAATGGGAAAAGGGACAGTGATAGAAACTAGACAATCAGGCCAGATATAGCTAGTGCCTAGCTGGTAGTATAACAGTGTGTATATATATATATATATATATATATATATATTCTAGTTGGAAAATTAATAGTCATAGGAACGGGACAATATAGTGCATGTAAGATATATACCACTTGTTTTTAGTGCTTGGAATGGCTTGGTGGGTATGAGTTAGCTCATTTATTTTAAAGATGTATGCACCCTTTCACTCTATATAGTATAATATGGTTCTTAAAGGATAATGTCAACTAGGATCTAGTGTATTTTACAGAGTCTATGTTCTAGTGGGATACACAATATGATATGCTTTTTGTGGGCTCTCTGTTCTGCTCTACTGGTATATTATAAGCCACTAGGATCTAGTGTATTTTGTATAGAGTCTATTTCCTGGTTGCCTACTTACATCTTTGCTTAACAGGGATACTATTACCCACTAGGATCTATTGTTTTTTAAATAAAGCATGTATTTGCTATTTGTTTACATACATATTTGCTTTATGGGGATACTATTATCCACTAGGATCTAGTGTATTTTGTATAAAGTATATTTCCTAGTTACAAACAAGCATTTTTGCTTTACAGGGATACTATTACCCACTAGGTCTAGGATCAAGAATATTTTGTATGTTCCCTAGTTGCTTACATACATGTTTGCTTTACCGGGATACTATTACCCACTAGGATCTAGTGTTTTTTTAAATAAAGCTTCTATTTCCTAGCACTGGATTTTTGTGTGGGGTAGCACCTTCTTCTTGAGGCTTCCTGAAGATCACCACTAGGTGTGGGGTAGCACCTTCTTCTTGAGGCTTCCTGAAGATCACCACTAGGAAAGATTGCTGCTTTCTGTTAAAGCAACCCCCAGTTACTAATTAAATTAATTAATTTAACATCCTACACTGGAGCTTTGCACCTGCTCACCCGAGTACTTAGCAGTACTTAGCAGGAAAGCAAGGTGGATACAGAATAGTAATTGTAAAAAGTTGCTGTACTAGAACATAATTTTGTCAATTAAAAATGCTTATCTAAAAATAACTATATTATGCATTGCAACTATTCAGAGCAACTGCTAAGCTTACTGATTATTATTTTTTTTTTTGCAGAAATATCCTGTTACATAAAAAAATCTAAAATGTTTTATTACAAGAATATATTTTACAATTGACATTTGATCCTAGTTTATGTTGCCTCTATATGCAAGTTTACATGCACTGTACTTGATTGATAGACTGAGTTGCAAAAGGAAGTAAAAAAAATTATATTTACAGCACAAAATAAGTTTAGTGAATAACAAAGTCCATGACTGACTGTAAACCTACCTGGAAACTAGGAAAAGTAATTAAATGATCTTAGCTGGACAGTCCATTTTTTTGGTATTTTGTAGACACGGTCTCCTTTTTATGAAGATATGGTCCTCCCCCTAAAAAACAAGCTAGACATTAAATACAGATAATTTAGATATTTACAGAAGACTAGCATTAGTAAATTATATATTACTTTTAGAGAAGGATGTATATTTCTTTGTGAGCGATCATTGCTTAACCATTATAATATACAGTAAGAAAAGTAAATGTTATAGAATGTTCAATTATATGCAATGTATAAAAGTTTCATATTTAACATTTAGTCCATTAGTATAGAGTAAAGAAGAAAAATGTATGTTAGTTTCTTTATATAACTAGTTAGATTTAGTCTTTTTTTTAAGTATGAAGAACACAGGTGTGTAAATTAAAAAAAATCTATGTTATTATGTCTAAACAAGACAAACCTGAGTGCAGAAAGTCAATGTAGCGGATGGTGGCCACCAGTGATGGGCGAAACGGGCGCATTTCGCTTCACCATTTCGCTGATTCACGAAACGAGTCGCGCGACGCGTCATTTCCGACGCGTCACGTCATTTTCGGCGTCGCGTCAAAAACGACGCGCGACTCGTTTTTGCGCGGTGAATTTTTTTTGGCGAATTTTTTTGCCAGTTTCGCAAATTTATTCGCCAGCGGCGAATCGCGGGAATTCGCTGCGAATTCGCCCATCACTAGTGGCCACAGGATCTGAAGGGAGCAGCCAGGGTATTGTAGGAATACGAGACAAAAACATAAACATTTTTCAAGTGTCTGGTGTTGTCTGTGTAAGTCATACCACCCAAAACCACTGGTTTCCTCCATTGTGCTCATATTTTATGGCCAGGGAAGCAAAATATGAGTTTTCAAAGCTAATTTTCTGTTCTCTGAGTTGTATCTCAGACAGTAGAATCTACAATTTGTTGTGGCACTCCAGTCTGTTTAATCACTAGTAATGGAAAAGATTGTGGATATTTTTGTGGAAGGTACGTTAAAACTAGACTTTAAAGGGATTCTGTCATGATTTCTATTATGTAGTTGTATATATAAACTGTTTACACTGCAAATAATTCACTCTACCATGTAAAATTTCATCCCTAACCCAAGTGTATTTTCTTTTGAGTTGAAATATTGGTGTGTAGGTGCATCTCAGGTCATTTTCCCCAGTCATGTGCTTTCAGAACAAGCCAGCACTTTAGGATGGAACTGCGTTCTGACAGGCTGTTCTTTCTCCTACTCAATGTAGCTGAATGTGTCACAGTGGGACCTGGACTTTACTACGGAGTGCTGTTCTTAGATCAACCAAGGTGCTGTTATCTTGCATTAGGGAGCTGTTATCTGGTTACCTTCCCACTGTTCTGTTAGGCTGCTGGGGAGAATGGCACAACAAACACAGGGAACATAAGGCAGGCAGGGCATGGCCCACACAGGAAGCATAGGGCAGGCAGGGAATGGTGCACACAGGAAGTATAGGGCAGGCAGGGCATGGTTCATGCTGGAAACATTGGGCAGGCAGGGCATGGCGCATACAGGAAGCATAGGGCAGGCAGGGCACATGCAGGGAGTATAGGACAGGCAGGCAGGGCATGGCACCCAAGGAGTATTGGGCAGGCAGCGCATGGCACACAAAGAGCATAGGGCAGGGCATGGTGCACGCAGGAAGCATAGGGCAGGCAGGGCATGGCACACACAGGGAGCATAGGGCAGGCAGGGCACACACAAGGAGCATAGCATAGGGCAGGCAGAGGATGGCACACAGAGCATAGGGCATGCAGTGCATGGCACACAAAGAGAATAGGGTAGGCAGTGCATGGCAGACACAGAGAGCAGAGGGCAAGAAGGGCACACACAGGGAGCATAGGGCAGGCAGTGCACGGCGCACACAGAGAGCATATGGCAGGCAGGGCACGGCACACAAGGAGCATAGGCACACTTAGGGAGTGTGCACAAAATGTCTCAATGTCTAAAATATATTGATAATGGGTTGAGTGCAGAGGACCTCTTGTATTTGTCTAAACGCTAAACGTATTTTGTGGTTACAGCCTCATTGCACCCCCGCCCAGGGCCGCCATCAGGGGGGGACTGGGGGGACAAGTGTCCCGGGCCCGGGGCTGAA
>CM044434.1:56715196-56727351 GCA_024363595.1 Xenopus borealis | reverse complement strand
TTATTTTGGACCATTCGTCCATTCAAAATCTCTCCAGTTCAGTTAAATTTGATAACTGGCGAGCATGGACAGCCTGCTTTAAATCATCCCATAGATTTTCCATGATATTCAAGTCAGAGGACTGTGACAGCCATTCCAGAATATTGTACTTTTCCATCTGCATAAATGCCTTTCTAGATTTAAAAGTGTGTTTATGGTCATTGACTTTATTGGAATATCCATCCCCTGCATAACTTCAGCTTTACACGGCATGATGGAACCTCCACCAAATTTTACAGTAGATAGCAGGTAGTTTTCTTGGAATGCAGTGTTCTTATTCTGCCATGCAAAGCACTTTTTTTTAAAAAAACTTTTGTCTTGTCAGTCCAATGCACTTTGTTCCAAAATGACTATGGCTTGTCCAAATGAGCTTTTGTATACAACAAGCGATTGTTTGTGGCATGAGTACAGAAAGGGCAAATATACCATTTGCATTAAGATGTTTGTAACCTTTCTCACAATCCTCCGCATATGCTGCTCCTGTTTTCTTGGCCTGCCAGACCTGGGTTTCCAGCAACTGTGCCTATGGCCTTCCTTACAGTTGAAACTGACAGTTTAAACCTCTGAGATAGCTTTTTTTTGTTGCCTTCCCCTAAACCATGATACTGAACAATCTTTGTTTTCAGATCTTTTGAGCGTTGATTTGAGGATTCCACTGTGCCACTCTTTCAGAGGAGAGTCAAACCAAAGCACAACTTGCAATTGGCCACCTTAAATACATTTTATCATGCTTGGACACACTTGCCTATGAAGTTCAATGCTTAATGAGCTAATCCAACCAATTTGGTGTTGGCAGTAATTTGTATTGAGCATTTACATGCATTCAAATTTGCAAAGTTACAAGGGTACCCAAATTTTTGCACAGCCAGTTTTTCACATTTGATATAATTTCATACAACTGAATACTGCTTCACTAAAAATCTTTGTTCAGAAAACACCCCAATACTCCGATATTCCTGGAAAATTAAAGACATACCACAGTTATCTTTTTTTTATTGAAAGTGGAGTAAATTGTCATGCGGGCTTAGAGGGGTTCCCAAACTTTTTAATATGACTGTATCTGATAATATTTAAAAAGCCATGATATAAGCTGATATGCTGTGTTTGTGGTTTATTGTACCTCATCCAGCATGTTGCTTTGTGTTAAAATTCAGGCTTTCTTTTCTCTTTCCAGTGATTGCAGCACGCCCACTCTCAATACCTTATCTGAATGCCCTCCTACCATCAGAACTGGAACTGCAGCAGGTAGAGGAGACTGATTCATCAGAGCAAGATGACCAGACTGACACAGAAAATCTGTCTCTGCATCTGCAAGGGGTATGTGGAAAAAATCATTCCTTGTATGTTGGATGTAATTTATCATTCTGTATGCAACCTTTTCTTTTGCCTTTATATTTAACTGTGAAATTACCAATGTTTGTTAATCCAATTTACCTCATGCAATACTGTAGTTTTTACAGTTTTTATTTTTATGGTGTCATTTTTATTACTAAATTACACTGTGTATATTACATGTAATTCATTCTAGCAATTCTTGAAATAATGACTTTTATTAGCTGTAACATTGGTGTTTAGGCAGCCATTTCAGGTCAGTTTGCCTGGTCATGTGTTTTCAGGAAGAGCCAGCACTTCACAATGGAACTACTTTCAGGCAGCGTGTTGCTTTTCTATTCAATGTAACTAACTACTACAAGAGTCTAGACTTGGGTTAGCTGGACTTGGATGTTAAAGGGATACTGTCATCCCATGTCATGTTTTTTTTTCAAAACGCATCAGTTAATAGTGCTACTTCAGTAGACTTCTGCACTGAAATCCATTTCTCAAAAGAGATTCAGTTTTGAAATCTGACATGGGCTAGACATTTTGTCAATTTCCCAGCTGCCCCATGTCATGTGACTTGTGCCAGCACTTTCTGGCAGGCTGTTGTTTTTCCTTTTCAATGTAACTGAATAGAACTCAGTGGGACATGGGTATTTACTATTGAGTGCTGTTCTTAGATCTACCAGTCAGCTGTTATCTTGTGTTAGTGAGCTGTTATCTGGTTACCTTCCCATTGTTCTGTTGTTAGGCTGTTGGGGTGGGGGGGGGGATATCACTCCAACTTGCAGTAAAGAATGATTGAAGTTCACATCACAGCACAAGTCACATGACTTGTCTAGCCCCATGTCAGATTTCAAAATGTTTGCTCTTCTGAGAAATGGATTTCAGTGCAGAATTCTTGCCATGACAGTAGCCCTTTAACAATTCAGTACTGTTCTCATATCTACCATTAGGTGGGGCATGAGAGCAGTGTCGGGAGCTTTAATCTAGTTACTTTCCTGCTTTTTGTGGGGGAGGAGGGTTCATAATATCTATCCAACGTGCGGCATGACTGAAGTTTATCAGTCACATGTCTGGGAGCACCTGGGAAACTGACATGTCTAGCCTTATGTCAGAATTCAAAATTGTATATAATAAAAAAAGTTTGCTCTTTTGAAAAATAGATTTTGATGCAGGATTCTGCTGGAGGAGTGGTATTAATGGATGCTTGTGAAAAGATAAACATTTCCATGACTGAATCCCTTTAATTACTTAATCTGTTCATTCTTTAATATTTCTACTTATCCACTACCTGCCTTAGAATGCTTCAATGTTTTGTTGACCTTATTCGTTCACAATGCCCGTTCCTTGTAAATTTTGATATTTATTGTATTTGTATCTCCCTAGGATGAGGTGGGGACGGAGAAAGAAAATTCATCAGTATTACAACAGAATTCAATGAAGGGCGGAGAGGAAACCCTTATAGATAATCCGTATTTGCGACCTGTGAAAAAACCTAAATTAAGGCGTAAGAAGTAGAACCGCAAACCTTCTGAATGGAAGCTGCAGAATATTAAATTGGAGTGACTCCATTTGCCAGAGCTTGAATAGGATGTTGATCCTGAAGATGGCTGCTCTGTATTGTTGGTTAAATTTAAAAGTTATACTAACCTTCAAAATAATAGTTTTATATGGGCAACTTTAGTTTGAGTCTCGACACACAGTGTTTGAACCTTACAAGGATCCTTAAAGGAGAACCAAACCTGTAAGGAAACCCCCCCCCCCACGCAAATGCCCCTATTTTTCCCCTACCCCTCCTGCAGATTCTTGCCATGGGAGTTCACGTCAGCCATCTTCTTTCTTGGTCTTCTTTGTAAGTTTTGGTGCATGCTCAGTTGGAGAAGATTTCCTGACCCGAACTGCGCATGCACCGAAAGTCACGATAATTTAAATGGAAAGAATCTGCAGGAGGGGGTAAGTAAAAAAAAAAAAAAAAAAAGGGGCAGGGGGGTGGAGGAAGGCTGGAGGGCGGTCTACACAGGGTAGGGGGGTGGGTTTTTTTCCCCTACAGGTTTGGTTCTTTAAATACGGGAAAACGTATCCTTTCATTTCATGCCCTGTTTTGAGGATGTTGTTAGTCATGAACTGTTTAATAATAAAATAGATATTTGAAAATATGAATGGTATTTTTTATTTTGTCAAATTTTGTTCACAATAACCTATTAGCCAAATGTATCCATGGAAAGTAGTAAATGTGCTTATCTGCAATATTAATTAAAAAGGCAAGGTAAGTTAATACTATGAATAAACATAGATAAAAGAGATTGAATTTGAAATAGTCTTGTGATTGGTTGAGTGCAAGCAAATCAAAAAAGGAAAAGCAATTAGATTTTTATGTTACACAGGTATTGTAAATATAAATTTTGGGTTGTGAGGTAAGTGGAGCCCTGTTGTGCTTTACCCTGATTCTAGATTTTTCTAGAGAATTCTAGAGCTGCATTGTATTTTTGGAGTGTGTTATAATAAATATTTTTGCATCTTCCCAAGCTGTCTATAGTTATGAAAACCATTAAATCAAAAAAGAGAGATGGTGTGATTTTCTACTTAGAAAATTAGCTGAAATCTACTGTGTGCCTACATCTGGGCCAATGCAGTGGTTTTGGATGTAGACCCAGAAGAGAACCTATTCAAATGTAGGGGCTGATTCTCAGCCTGAGGTTTTCTGCACTCTTAGAATACAAACAATATGACCTTGGCCAAAAAAGCAGGTCTTCTAAACGTTGGACTCTTTGCCTTAGGATGCCTTACAGAGTTCTCTAAACAGCTCATTGGAGGTCGCCAAATAAATACTTCATGATGAAGAAAAACGCAGCTTCTGTGCTGGCACAACTCTGTTAGTCTATTTTAGATTTTTCGATCTGTTTGAAGGACATCCTGGAAAAAGACTAAAAACACAACAAAGAATCAGGCTAGAAATGGTTTATTTTATGCACTAAGCTTACTGTACTAACTTGGTGAAACAGCAGAACTTTAACCATAATAATGCTTAAAATTTAAATTCCCTTGATTCTAAATTCTGTAATAGCCTTTTTACGAATACCTTGCATGTGTTTCTGTTGCTATAAAACTAATCTAGATGTTTTGCAACCTTGCCAGTATATATAATCTTTAAAGGAGATATAAACCACAAAAATTAGTTTAAGGTGATCTTCTTAACAAATGTGATTTACAGTCAGTTACTACTGTTAAAGGGCCAGTAACATCAAAAAATGAAATTGTTTTAAAGTAATAAAAATATAATGCAGCGTTGCCCTGCACTGGTAAAACTGCAGTGTTTGCATCAGAAACATGACTATTGTTTATATAAATAAGCTGCTGTGTAGCCATGGGGGCAGCCATTCAAAGGAGAAAAGCCTCAAGTTACACAGCAGATAAGCTCTGTAGAACATAATGTTATCTGTTATCCATTACTTATCCTGTGCATATGTAGCAGTGTTTCAATTTCTGTCATTGCTACTCAGAAGCTTGTTTATATGAACTATAGTACTGTTTCTGAAGCAAACAGATCAGTTTAAACCGCACAGGGAAACACTACATTATATTTTCATTCCGAAAATAATTTTGAGTGACTTTTAAAATCATGTTGCCGCGTGTGAATAAGCGCAGGCGACTTTACGTGTAGCGGGTGCGCACCGCTACAAAGCTAATCAGGGAGATTCGTCACGGCGATTAGTCGCCAGGCGACAGATCTCCCCAAAATCTCCACGTGTGGCCTTACCCTAAAACTTCTATTCACAAATTTGGCTTATTTACCAATATATTTTATTTTCGATTTTACAAAAAAAAATAGAATTTGAGTTTGTTTGTTTAAATTGTACAAATTTCCACTCAAAAAAACGTATTTATTGAATGAAAATCAGCGTCAGACATATCTTCAAATGGTTTAAAGGGTCAGCTGTCCTTGACTTCTACTAGAACAGGTTTTAGATGATGAATTTTTAGATTGACTTTTTAGCAACTTTGGCGTATAATAAATAAATAGTTTTCATGTGAAAATTTGTGGGTAAAATGTGGGAAAAATTTAGTTTTAATAAATAGCCTCTTATGTTTACAGTCATTTATTTTTGGGGGGATTCGATTCCTTTTAAGACCATGAAAATAAATATTCTGTGGGAATATGCCTGCAGTATATGTGTCCTAACTGTAGTCTGTGCTTTGCCTCATTGTAAACAATGAAGTTTTGTTTTTCTTTCTAGTATAGTAAATTCCAGGTCACTCATGGCAGCTGAGTGCCTCTGCTAAATAGACTGGCAGCTACTGGAAAATTCAAAATCACACATCTTTGCTACTGAAGGTCTCAGCTGGAATATAAAAAAGAAGGGTGGTCTGCATCTTTGTTGCAAAAGCCAAGATTCAGCTGGAAACCAGCCTTTCTCTAAATGGAATAATAACTTAACATAGGGTATAACAGGTCTAGCCATATTCATTTTGATCTTAAGATGAGGTAGATGCAGTTAGAAAATACCCTCTGACACAGTTTTTTCTGTCAATCATAGACCAGTTAATATGATGATAGATGTGTTCGGGAGAGTCCTGCACAGGTCCATTTTTTTGCGACCCGTACCCGGCTGGCAATCCGCGACCTGCATTCTTACCTGCCTGTAACTTAACCCGGACACGCTATCCATCAAGAATCAGGAATGCTGCCAATCAAGAATTGGGGATTGCTGTCATTGTAACCAGAAGTGACATCATCGGAAGTATGCGTGATCAGAAAATTGATGTTAAGAAGACCCGAACCCGCGGGTACCAGACCCACTGCAGGACTCTAGTGTTTGGTCACTGATAAAATGAGCAGGTGTATATAATTACTGGTCATTTCTATATTTCGTATAGCATTATATATAGCACAAAAAACCCTAAACCTATTTTTAAAGATAAGCTTGCCATCTCTACAGTCTTGTACCACTTCAGACCAAGTCACTTTCTTAGAGGAAAACTATACCCTAAAATGAATACTTAAAGGAAAACCAAACCCTTCATATTAAAATCCCCTACCCTACATGTTTCAAAGAATGCTCTGTGTGAACAAATGACACACATTAGCAAAGAAAGAAAAAAAACAGCATTCGGGACTCCATGCCCGCTTGCATGTGGTCCTGAGTACCGTATTTTTCTTTGCTAATAGTGTTAATTAAGGGTTGCAGATTCCTTGTAACTGAGCACCGGACCAACTTTGGAGGTGAGAGGCCAGAGTGTGCTGGTGGGTTTGGAAATTGAACAAATTACACACACACACACACGGCACACAGAAAAAAACTCTAACTTTTCTAAGTGCAAGGCCATAGCAGAACAATTCACAACAAAATTAAGTCCGCACTCACAGGTCTTAAAGAGTAAAATAAAAATAATTACTGGAAGACTAACGTTTCAGCTAGCAATGTAGCTAACGCTAAATTATTGTGCCTAATATAAACATACACTGACATGCAGCTCCTATACAACATATTTTCAGCTTATTTATAGAGCGCCAACATATTGCGCAGCACTGTAAAGTTAAGTGTGTTTATACAAATAAATCACATGAATTACATACAAAGAACATATAGGGGCAAATTCACTAAGATCCGAAAAGACTCTAGCGTTCGCTTCGCTAACGTTCGCTGCACTTCACCTGGCGAATTTTCGCCAGCGCTACGCTAATACACTAAAGTGCAAATTTACGATCAGATCAGTGAACGGTAGCGTAGTTGCGCTAGTGTTACTTCGCTAGGCAGAGCGCTGTTATGCTAGCGAAGCGTAATTTGCATACGGCGGGAACTTTAAGTTATAATAGAAGTATATGTTACAGCCACTACATTCCACTACCTTTCATAAAATAAATAAAGTTGTCCTATTGCTTTACATTACGCCAGCGTTTTTTTGGGACTTAGAAAAAAAATAAAAAAAAATTTTTCAACCTCCTATCTATTGTATTGAACTTCGCCTGGTCTGACCAGTGCTAACGTTCAGGAAAATGTTAATCTTAGCGAATTTACGATCCTTCGTCAGTGCGCAACTTCGCCTGGCGTAAGGGTGCGAAGTTGCGCAAGTCTATCTACATCGCTAGCGAAAATTCGGTGTTAGTGAATTTGCGAAGTTGCGAAATGACGTCACGCTGGCGAATTAGCGCTAGTGTTCGACGCTTCGCACTTTAGTGAATTTGCCCCATAGAGTTCCATACATCACAACCAATACTGATACAAAAGGGGAGAAAGGCCCTGTGCAAAAGCGCTTACAATCTAAAGCAGTGGTTCTCAACCTTCCTAATGCTGCAACCCTTTAATACAGTTCCTCATGTTGTGGTGACCCCCAACCATAAAATATTAAAATATTTTTGTCGCCAGCCCAGAGCAGATTGTTAGGAAAGTACAGGAGATAGTGTGGCTGAATAAAGGTTTGTTTTCCATGCATAGTGCAGCAAAATATTTTGGCCACACCCCCAATTACCATGTTAATTTTACAAACATGACTTCCCGCTTTAAATGGGCAGGGAGAGCTGTATGGCAGTCCCTACTAAGGGGATATAGAAAGTTGTAGTGCAACTGGCTTCCCTACACATGTTTCTTTACTACAACTCCCAGCACCAACACCCGGAAAGCTACAACCTTGGCCCAGGGCTAGTGGGGAGAGAGATGAACCTGCTCCTGGAACCTCTTAAGTGACCCCTGTGAAAGGGTCGCGACCTCCAGGTAGAGAACCACTGATCTAAAGGGAAAGGAATGACAAGGTGTGAGAGTTGGCAAGATCAGAATTAAGTGGGCGAGAGATGTAGTATGTGGCATTGCATTTAGTAGTGAAGCAGAGTGAGTTGTAAAGCATAAAGTGTGGCAGACCATAGGAGAGAATTCCAGAGGAGTTCTGGATGAAGATCAGGAGAAGACATGGATCTGAGTATCATCAGCATAGAGGTGGTAGTGGAAACCATACAAGTTGATTAGTTTGGTGAGAGGGAAGGAAAATAATAATGGGCCCAGAGCCTTGAAGAACCCCAACAGAAAGAGATAGGGGAGAAGATGCTACTTCATTGGAGGAGACACTGAAATATTGAGGTAAGAAGAGAACCAGGACAGGGCTGTGTCACGATGGCCAAGCGAATGGAGGGACTGGAAGAGTAGAGGGTGATCTACAGTGTCAAATGCAATTGAGAGATCAAGAAGTACTAGTAGTGAGAAAAGATTTTTGACTTTAGCTGTTAAAAGGTCATTAGTTAGTTGGGTCAGGGCAGTTTCTAGCGAAATTCATGAATTGGCGAAAAATTTCCGTTGTTTTCGATGCGCGTCGCGTCATTTTCGTTGTGCGTCTCGTTTTTGGTGAATTTTCTCCAGGTGACTTTTTGCTGGTGTTTTGCAAATTTATTCACCTACGGCGAATCGCGGGAATTAGCCCATCCCTACTTGTGAAATATTAGGACTTAGGAAATGTTAGCACTAGTGCCATTCCCAATACTGGACCTGAATTTAGATGTAGCGGATTGGATAAAACAAAGCCTAATTGACTAATTAATCAATTAACCAGTTTAAGCTCTCTCCAGAATCAGATTACATTGTTTTTTTTTTTTTTTAATGTTTTTATTTGTGAAGTTTGACAAATAAACAGCTGTACAAGGCTGGCAAATGTGGAGACATAATCGCTTGTACTTTACAGAAGTGATATTGTAGAACATTGAGATTCATAAATCGGACATTTGCAGGAAATACCGAGATTACTGACTGTGTATATGCCTAGTATTTTATAAACAGTTCCATTTCTGGAGAGAGCTTAGGCAGTTGTAGGAGTGTTACTAGAACTTTGCTAAACCTAAATTAACAACGTTATTGTAAACATCAAAAAATAACATGGTACGGGTGAAGTACATGGAGGCAAAATTAGGACAAACATTTGTGGTGGTGGACCGTTGTTTCGGAGACAGGTATCTCAATTTGTAGGGCTGGAGGGCTAAGGGTTGTCTGTTACTCCAGGGTTACTATTATGTCTATATCGTAGCCAAGGGTGCCAGATTTTTTAAATCCCTTGGGTGTTTTCGGTGGTTAGCCCGGTTAGCCTTTCATTTATAAATATACAGTCCAATTTGTTTTTAAATTCTACAAAGTTGATGGTAGGGGATTTCCAAGCTTTTGCGATGGTTTGCTTGGCGGCAAGGAATATGTGGCTAAGCAGTTTTAGCTTTGGTTTCTGGATTTCTTTAGGGGGTACCCCTAATTGGGCTTCCTGGGGGGCCTTTGCTAGATTAAGGTGTAGTACAGAAAATATGAGGTTATATACTCGTACCCAGAATCGGGCAACTCTCGGGCATGTCCACCAAATGTGGGTCATTGTCCCTGGGGATGTGCAGCCTCGGAAACATTGGTCGTTGGTGCTATGGTGTATTTTGGCAAGTCTGACTGGGGTCAGGTACCACCTGAATAGAACCTTATAACCTGCTTCCTTAATGATTACATTGAGTGAGCTGTGGCTGAGGTTGTCCCAGGCTCTCAACCAGTCCTCCTCTGACAGTGAAATCTCCAGCTCTCTATGCCATGTTTTAATGTATGCTAAGTTCAAAATATTGTTTGGAGAGACCATGTTTCGATATAGCAACGAGATTGTTTTGGGAGTTATTGTGTTGTTGGTGCACCAATGTTCGAAGTAAGTTTGGCTTGCAGTCCCCGGGGTTCTCATGCTACATGATTTCTTTACCCAATGTAGTATTTGGGACGCTCTGAAGAGTTCAGAGTCGGGTAGACCATACTTTTCTTTCAGGTAGGAGATTGTTAAAGGGCCCCTGTCTGTCAACAGGTCTCCTAGTCTGGATAGTTTGTTAGAGGTCCACCAAGAGAAGGAGCTAGGTTGAGTCCCCGGGAGAAACGATGGGTTGCCCGTGATGGGGGCAACTGGAGAGTGAGGCAAAATTAGTTTGTACAATTTGGCATTCTGGTCCCATAAGGATAGTGTGAATCTTAAGCTAGGGCTGAGGACTTGTGGACGGTCTATTGGGGATGACCATAGTAGGGATTCGGCCGTATATGGCTGTGAGAGAGAGTTTTCGAGCTCGACCCAAAGTGGAGGAAGATTATGGAGGTGGAGTAGTGGTATTCGCGCTAGCTGTGCGGCTATAAAGTACTTTCTCAAGTTTGGGAGTCCCAGCCCTCCTTCCTGGGGTCTCCTTTCTAATGTTGCCCTGTTTACCCTTGGTGGTTTGGACTGCCATAAGAAGGATATGATTTGCTTATTGAATGCTTCTAGGTCATTTTTGTTGATGTCTGTCAGGAGAACCCGAAATAAGTATAGAAGTTGCGGGAGGAGGGTCATTTTTATAGCCGTTATCCGGCCAAACCATGAAATGTGGTATTTGCCCCAGTCTTCCAACATTTTCCGAAGTTTCAGATTACATTGTTTTTAATGCATCTGATTTTTATGACTAGGAAGATTCTCATTTATCCAGGTCATGGTATATTTAACAAAAGTAACTCAAAGCAAGTAACACCTGTTTTCTAGGAGTTGCATGACACATTGGTAATCCTATCACTGTAACTGCACAGAATGAACACCACTGTGAATTTCAGAGGTCACCTCTCTGAAGAGTTACAATGTGCCGTTGTGATTGGATTGTTGAAAGAGTCTATAAGCCGAGAACTCCCCTACACCAGTCAGTTGAACCGAAGAAGCTGCTCGGATGAGCAGTGAAATTTGTTCTACGGGAGATTGCCACCTAGCAACAGCTGATGGGTTAAGCGGCAGCCTCCCGAAGATACGCTGGAAAATTTTTATTTTACCACTACATCCACATTTCAGCATTTCCCTTCTGATGTGCTTGTTCCTTTAAGATAGGGGAGCAAGCACAGGTCTGCTCAGTGCTGATTGGACAGTGTGGAGCAGAGTGACATCACAGGAAGGGGATTAGCTGAATGGGGAAGTTAGATTTTTTACCTCAGCGTTCATGGAGGATGCAGTTTCTTATTCTGCTCCAAACTCCATGGTGCTGATACCTCAGTTTCCTTCCAAATATCATAAAAAGCGGAAGGTACAATCTCCTTCATATTCTAAACATGAGGAGAAACATTTTTCTCTGTTCTGAGGGAAAAGAGTGATGTTAGACTCTGCTTTAATTTCTCCTCACTTGACTGCCCTGAAAAGGGTTCAGTTCCACAGAGGTACTCCTAAGATGAAAAAAGGAGTATTTAAATGTAAATATATCTCTTCTCCATTTGGAGTTAACCCAAGAGTATCTTAAGGTTCCACTCTCAGTAAAGAGGCCCATTTGGGTTGCTCTAGTGGTAACCCTGCACCCTGTAGGAGGTCTGTCTCTACAGGCAATGATTCCCAGGAGTGTGACGCAGGCTCTACTCATAAACTTATTGTCTGGGAATCTATAATGCTATGTATGTATGTTATGCAAATGTACACAGCGAATTTGCAGTGAGAAAATATAAATAAACCCTTTGAAGTCATTCACATAAGTGTCCAGCCAATGACAGAAAGTGAATGGCTCAAGTGAACAAAGCAAACTGCTTATCTGCATGGGTTTGCAGGATAAATAACATTTCTCTTAAATGCTAATGGAGGATCTTGTACCTTTATTTGGGACAAATCTATTGACATTGTGTTTTCATGTCTCCCTGATAAAGGAAGATGATTTAATTTACATATGCATTTTTTGTATATTTTCATGATATGCTGAAATGAATTGCACGTTACATTTACCCACTGCAGTTGCCATTTGGGTTATCAGGCCTAATCAACAAATATAATGGCTCATTTTCTTTCAACCTTCCACTTCAAAGTGACTAAGGCTATTG